>VKKW01000118.1:0-600000 GCA_018350135.1 Citrus trifoliata | reverse complement strand
AAAGGAAAAACATAATGTAACATAACTTAAGGCCAAAGATAATACAAATAACAGAATTTGAAAATCATCATGTTATCCAATGTTCAAAGATCACATCGAAAAAAGAAAACTCTTTTTTTTCTTTTTTTTTTTTTAGGTAAAGAAAACACTAAAAATTGGGACTGCTTGTAAAGACGTAATGGAGATGATTAAGAGAAAAAAGAAAAAAAGAAAGAAAGAAAGAAGAAAAGTTAGAAAACAACAATTTTTTTTTAAAACACAATACACTTCATTCTATATTCTGTCATCTTCAACTCAAATTTTTATCCAAAATTAGTCTTTACAACAAAAATTAGTAAAAACATCACCATGATTGAGACATTTCATAATTGTCAATTATTCCCTCCCCCAACCTGAAGGAGACATTGTTCTAATTCTTTAAAGAAAGGAGTAGAGTTTAGAAGACATTATTTGACCACTGTTGGAAAATATTTACAAACAGAAAGTTAAATCTAATTTACACTTTTTACGAGGGTTACTGCCATCATCATCAGTTGCCCAATCCAATGCCAAAGTCATGGGATCTGGCTCTAGTTTGTAAGCTTGTAAAAGATCAAGTAACTCGTTAGTAGTAGGAGCACAAATAAAAATTTTTTTCGTTGAGGATGAAATGAAATAATTTTTATTTGCATGATTAAGAAATTTTATTAAGTCATCATAAAAGTTATTAACATTTAACAAACCAATGAGTTTTTTGTGGATATTCAAATGGGCCAATGAAACAAATGTAATTAGCACATCTAAAGTTGCAAAATCTCCCGACAAGAAAATGAAATCGTCAGTATGATTTAACATTTCAGATATTCTTTCTAGCATACCTGGGACAACTAACTCTTCTCCAGTTGGTTGGTCTGGTAGACATCCTAAAGTTTTTAAGGCTTTTGGGATAATGCCTAGCACTTGGCTTCCTCGAACGAAAGCAGCTTCAGAGACAAGCTTTGATAACCTTCCGTCACCTCCTCCATATACAAGATGTAGTTTTCTCTCTGCTATAGCACGACCAAGATATATGGCTGCCTGAACGAACTCCTTATACTTTCCATAGTGAAATTCAGAAAACACACAAATGTTTTTAAGTTGTCTGCTTGAAGTTGTTGCCATTAAAACAATTCTAAAAAGAAAAATTTTGTGAGTGCCTGAAAAGGAGCTCTTATTTAAGGATCTTGGTGACGGACACAATGATATACATCTGTAAATGGGGTGGTGTGTTTGTCAAATGACGCTTGAAGCTTTTAGCTTAATAATTCAAAGGCAAACAATGAAAAGAAAAAACAAACAATGAGTAGATATAAAATCACACAAAATAATAATAATAATAATAATAATAATAATAATAATAATAATAATAATAATAATAATAATAATAATAATGCAAACGATCAAATAAAAGGATATTTACTGGTAGTTGTGCTTGTGGCTCACATCTTCATCTGGTTTCACGTTCAGTAACGACTTGAACTCCCTCTATGGGTCGGAGATAGGCTTCCCATCCAGTTTTTTTATAAACTGGCAAACAGTGTCTTTTATGAAATACAAGTATGCAACCCAAGAGGGGGGGTGAATTAGGATTTTAAAAATTATGCAATACAATTTGCTCAACAATTTAATCTATTGCCTTAATCAAATTGAAAACAATAAATTCAATCATGCACAATATTAAAAGAGTAAGGGAAGAGAAAACAAACACAATGATTTTTACGTGGTTCGGCAATCCCCGCCTACGTCCACGCCTCCAAGCTCACCGGGCTTGAGGATTTCACTAAGCTAGCCTCCCAAGGCTTCAAACGCTTACAATTGACTTCCAAGGTGTCAATGGACCTTTACAACAAGAGATTATCCCCAATCTCTTAATCCCAAGTGTATCCCAACACTTACAATCACTCAAAGTAAAAGATTACAAATTGTTTTTCTTTCACACAATATTTAAGATTATAAATCAATGCCCAATGTGTGAATAGATGAAGAGAGAATGTGTTTAAAGCTCTATGAAGATTGTATTCTCGAATATAAGCTCAATGGTTGTGTTGTGATCCACCTTTGTTTGGATTTGAATGAGCTTATTTATAGTTGTAGCTAAAAACTAGCCGTTATAGACTGTCTGCACACTATCGGATCGCCGTTAGCTAGATATCGGATCGCCGTTTGACTGGTCAATATGACTGTTGGGGCTGATTTTCAAAATATCGGATCGCCGTTATCTAGATGTCGGATCGCCGTTAGTGTCCAGAGACTAATCTTCAATTCTCTTCGAAGTCGGCGAGCCGTTAGCAAGAATTCGGATCGCCGTTAGTGTCCAGAGGCTGATCTTTAATTCTGCTCGATATCGGCGAGCCGTTAACCAAACATATCGGTGTGCCGTTTACGTCCAGAGACTGATCTCCATTTCTGCTTGAAATCGGCGAGCCGTTTATTGCAAATGTCGGTTCGCCGTTTTCCATAAAAACTGCTGCAGTGAGCTATTTTTGCAAGAAAACTGTTTTGACTCCAAATCTTTACTATTCATTATGAGGCTTGTTTAAAGATAGAGAAAGTCATGTTGAACACTTAAAAGATTAACTAACACTTAATCATGTTTGTTATCATCAAAATCAATGAAGAATTATTTAGGTTAACATTTTAGAGTCAGATTTCCAAGACTAAACGGAACAACCTCCATAAATTATTAATTTCACGTTGAACATATCCGCTCGAATGCATCTCAAGAGATCGTAAGATATCATCCAATGATTCTTTACTCATGCCATCCTTCACGAATTTGATTTTATCTTTGCGATTTACAGAAACTATTCCTAAAGTTTTACAACGTGATTTTTTACAAGCAAGTCTTACACAGTTACGGCATTTAGAGCCAAGTCGCTAAACTCTTCTTTTCATAGCAAATGTACTTTTACCAAAACCAGGCATGTAGGAAACAAATGGATTAGAAAACTCACCTACCAGTCGGACCTTTGCTTCAATTAACCAGCGAATGTTAACAGGAATCCCATTGATTATTAACAAACGCAGTCATTCACAATGAGATTTGTAAATCTTCTTAACAGTATTTTGAGGGAGAGAAGGAAAAAGTTTACGTAATTTACATTGTATTTCTTCCATGCTTGACTTTGAGGTTTCAGCCATTATGGGAAACTCAGAATACCGACTTAAAAAGTCACGGAGTACCGTTATCCCCCATTTATATGGGAGAGTGAATCAAAACCAAACGAATTAAATCTACAAAATCAAATCAAAAGTGAAGAAGAACAACAAAATAAAAAAAACACATACACGAAATATAACTCACCTTCGTCCTTTTATTGAAATTACCTCAAGTTCCAATTACAATTCATAAATACTATCCTCTATTTCTTTGAGTTGTCTTTCTAGATCTTAAACATGGGAAACTAACTCTGCTGGCTGGAAATCCCTAATAGGATGTGATTTACAAAATTGGAGCAATTTCCTCAGGTGAAATTTTAAAAGTTCTTTAAGATGTTTGAAAATGATACTTCTCATAGAGGCACTCATGACAAGTATAAAAATTGGTGAGCTAAAATACAATTGTCAAATAACACACTTAAACAATAGATAATGTAATGCACTTCATTCAAGACATAGGGAAAAGAAAAAAAATATCAAACAATTCAAACAATGAAATAACAGTAAAACAAATTAAAAAAAAGTTAAAACAAAAAGACTTAATCAAGATTTGGTGGGTCACTCAAATTGATTTCGGTGTCTGCCACACGTGGTTGGTATTCAAATATGTTTTCAATTCTTGACCATTAACTTTAAATGTGACATCATCTTTTGGATTCTAAATTTCTACGGCTTCATATGGATACACATTTTTTTTACAACAAATTGACCATTCCAATTTGACTTTAACTTCCCTAGAAACAAATGGAGACAAGAATTATAAAGCAACATTTTTTTACTAATTTCAAATGTTTTCCAAAAAAAAAAAAAATTATCATGAAAAACTTTAGTTCTTACCTTAATTATTCTAGAATTTTCATATGCATCATTTCTTAATTCCTCAAGTTCATTCAATTGGAATTTACACACATTACCAACATTATCAAGATTTGAATTAAAAGATTTAATGACCCAAAATAATTTATGTTCAATTTCAACCGGTAAGTGGCAAGATTTTCCATAAACAAACTGATAGGGCGACATTCCTAAAGATGTTTTAAAAGCAGTACCATATGCCCAAAGTGCATCAGTTAGTCGAAGAGACCAATCTTTATGTTTGGATTAACTGTCTTTTTTAAAATTTATTTTATCTTCCTATTTGCTAATTCAACTTGAACATTTGTTTGAGGATGATAAGGGGTAGCAACTTTATGTGTAATTCCATATTTCTTCATTAAAGACTCAAATAGCTTATTACAAAAATGCTTACCTCCATCACTGATAATGGCTCGAGGTATTCCAAATCAGCTCAAAAGATTTTCTTTTAAAAAGAGAATCACAATCTTATAACCATTTTGAAACATAATCAACAACAACCAAAATGTATACAAATCCAAATGATGATGGAAAGGGGCCCATAAAATCAGTTCCCTAATAATCAAATATTTCAATGACAAGGATGGGGTTTAAAGGCATCATGTTTCGCTTTGAAATAGACCATACCATTTGACAATTCTCACAAATTTTACAGAATGTATGTGAATCTTTAAATAATGTAGGCTAATAAAATCCACACTGTAATATTTTTGCAGCTGTCTTTTTTGAAGAAAAATGGCCACCGCATGCTTCAGAATGACAAAATTGAATGACCTATGCATCTTCGAAAAATTTGATCAGAGTAGTACTTGAACAGATATAGATCATCTCAGTAAAAACTTTTCACTTCTGTTAAGAATTTATTATTGTCTTGGGAACTCCAGTCACATGGCATTTCACTTGTTGCAAGATAATTAACAATATTAGCATACCAATGCATTTTCTTTATAGAAAACAAAAATTCACCAGGGAATTATCATTGATGGGTGTTGTTTCAATTGAAGATAATCTACAACAACATTTTCGGTGCCCTTTTTATCCTTGATTGTTAAGTTAAATTCTTGAAGTAGTAAAATCCATCGTATCAACCTTGGCTTGGCATCTTGTTTCGACATTAAATATCTCACAGCAGCATGATGAACAATAGTAGATTAACGAATTTATCCAATGAAAATATTACAGCAAG
This sequence comes from Citrus trifoliata, assembly GCA_018350135.1. Taxonomy (NCBI): domain Eukaryota; kingdom Viridiplantae; phylum Streptophyta; class Magnoliopsida; order Sapindales; family Rutaceae; genus Citrus; species Citrus trifoliata. The sequence goes on along the minus strand of VKKW01000118.1, from coordinate 594,782 downwards.
TAGTTCTTTCTCAATTGTAGTGTAATTCATTTGAGCACTATTTAAAGTTCTACTTGCATAATAGATGAAAAAGGACTTACGTTCCATTCTTTGTCCTAGAACAACACCAACGACATAATCATTAGCATCACACATTAGTTCAAAAGGCAAAAACCGATCAGAGGGTTCCATTATTGGGGCTGATGTCAAAAGAGTAGTTATTTTTTCAAAAGCTTGTTGAAAATCTTTAGTCCATTCAAAAGGTGTGTCTTTTATTAGGAGGTTACAAAGTGGTTTATATATAACACTAAAGTTTTTTATAAACCTCCTACAAAATCCTACATGTCCTAAAAAGGAACAAACTTCTTTAATTGTCTTTGGTGAGGGTAATTTTGAAATGACTTCAACTTTGACTTTGTTAACTTTAATTCTTTTTTAAAACACAGCATGCCCTAAGACAATTCCAAAAATGGTCATGAAATGACATTTTTCCCAATTTAAAACTAATCATTTTTCATTGCACATTTTCGAAACACTTTCTAGATTATTAAGACATGTATCAAAAGAATTACCAAAATCAATTTAATCATCCATAAAAACCTCTAGACAATTTTCAACCATGTCACTAAAAATGTTTAACATGTATTTTTGAAATGTTACAGGAGCATTACAAAGTCCAAAAGGCATTCTCCTAAATGCAAATGTTTCAAATGAGCATCTGAATGTGGTCTTTTCCTGCTTTTCTAAGGCTATAGGGATTTGATAATAGCCAGAGTAGCCGTCAAGAAAGCAGCAATAGGGATGTCTAGCTACTCTTTCGAGAATTTAGTCTAGAAATAGAAGGGAAAAATTATCTTTTCTAGTGGCGTCATTTAATTTTCTATAATCAATGCACATGCGCCAACTAGATGGAATTCATGATGGGATTGGTTCACCTTTTTCATTTTTTACTACGGTTATTCCAGATTTTATTTTTGTAGTACTTGTGTTGGACTTACCCACTTACTATCAGAGATAGGATAGATAATTCCTACATCTAGTAGTTTAAAAACCTCATTTTTTACCACTTCTTTTATATGAGGGTTTAGTCTTCTTTGTGGTTGTCGGGTTGTTTTGGCATTTTCCTCTAAATGTATTCGGTGTGTGCGGATTAAAGGATTAATGCCTTTTATGTCTTTTAAAGTCCAACCAAATGAAGTTTTATTCCTTTTTAGTATAGATAGCAACTTACCTTTTTTATCATGCGTGAGTTTCGAAGAAATTACCACCGGATAAATATGTTGTTCCTCAAGATAGGCATACTTGAATTCTTCCGGTAAGGGCTTTAATTTGAGTTCTTGTGCTTTCTCTTCGTTTGGTTCTTCAGGTTGTACCGTATCTTTAAATTTTGATTGGTCATCGTCACCTGTAGGTACTTGCATAGAATCAAGTATACTGTATATGTTAGTAGTATCACAATCTAATTCCTTACTTAATTTAAAAAGAACCAGCAAAACAAATTTCCACAGATTTTATAGAATTCTCATCCTGAATGTGTTCCTTAATGATTGACTTGATGAGATCAATCTCCTCATTCTCATTATCATTATCTTCTTGGTGATGAGGTTGTTTACACATGTTGAACACATTGAATTCCAATGTCATGTTACCGAAAGATAAATTCATTAATCTATTCCTATAATTAATCAAAGCATTAGCAGTAGCCAAAAATAGTCGACCCAATATAACAGGAATTTGTTTGCATTCATTAGCAATTGGTTTCATTTCCAAAACAATAAAATCCACAGGGTATATGAATTTATCGACTCGGACTAATACATATTCAATTATTCCTTTTGGAACCTTAATCGATCTATCAGCAAGTAAAAGAGTAGTAGAAGTTGGTTTTAACTCATCGAGATTGAGTTATTGGTACATAAAGTAAGGAAACAAATTAACACTAGCACCAAGATGAAATAAAGCATGTCCAATTTTATGATCCCCAACAATGTAAGAAATAGTTGGACAATCAGGATCCTTATTTTTCAAAGCACTATTGATTGAGAGAATGAAACTTACTTGTTCTGTTAGAAAAGCTTTCTTTTGCACCTTATGTTTTCCTTTCACAGTGCACAGATCTTTTAGAAATTTAGCATAAGAAAGTATTTGTTTAATGGCGTCTAGCAAAGGAATGTTGATCTTCACTTATTTAAAAAATTCATAAATTTCTGGATTGTGATTTGATTTCTTTAGCTTGATTAGTGCTTGAGGAAATGGCGGTACAATAGGAGAGTTGGTTATTTCTTCATGGTTTAAAGGTTCGATAAACTCTTCTCTATTCTCTAAAATTAAATCTTTACTAGTTTCACGAGGGTCGAAGATATGTTTTTCGAGAACTTTACCACCACGAAGGGTTATAACCGATTTGACTTGGCTTATATTTTGCTTTTCTGAATTTTCCATTTGAGGATGTTGTTGACTCTTGGAGTTTGGTTTAGGTTGAGCATGAAACTTTCCTTTTTCATGCAAGGTCAGATTAGATGTAAGTTTGGAAACAGTTTCTGTCAAATTGGTTAAGGTTTGCATTGTTTGGTTATTGATCAACTCTTGTTTTTCAATAAACGAATGCAATGTATCTTCCAGAGTTTTTCTTGGTGGTGGGACATATGGTGGATAACACTGGAGGTTTTGGAAATTTTGATATGGAGGAACTAGTTGTGAAAGTTGTGCATGGTTGTCATTTCTCCAACTGAAATTTGGGTGGTTTCTCCAACCAGAGTTGTATGTTTGGGAGTATGGATTTGGACTTGGCGTTTGAAATTGTCAACGACATTTACTTATTTGTGCAAACTTTCTCTCAGAGCTGGCAAGGTTGGACAGTCCTGCGTAGAATGGTCAGTAGAATCGTAAACATAACATGAAATATTTTGAACATACTTTACATGATCATTCTTTTTCGATTCTAATGCTTCGACTTTTCTAGCTAAAGATGCAAATTTGGCTTGAAAATCATGGTCTTCTCTAAGGTTATGCATACCTCCACCAGATGGAGATGACTGAGGTTTACTTGATGACTCATAAGAACCAACTATATCCCAATGTTGTGCATTCTCTGCTATATAGTCAAGATAATTTAATGCATCTTCAGGACTTTTATCCCTGAACTCACCATTATACATCATTTCAATGACTTGTCTACCTTGGGATGTTAATCCCTCATAGAAATAAGACACTAACCTCCACGTTTCAAAACCGTGGTATGGGCAAATGTTAAGTAGTTCTTTAAACTTATCCCAACATTGGTAGAGGGTTTCTCCTGGTTTTTGAGTGAAAGTGGTGATTTGTCTTTTGAAAGAATTTGTTTTGTGGGGTGGGATGAATTTTTTCAAAAATTATGCTTGTATTTCATTCCAAGTTCTGATAGATCCTAACCTAAGATTTTGTAGCCAAGTTTTAGCTTTATCCTTTAGTGAGAAAGGAAAAAACTTAAGCCTGATTATATTCATGCTACAAATTTGATCAGTACATGTGTTACAAACTTTCTCAAATTCCTTTAAATGCAAATATGAATTTTCATATTCAAAACCATGAAAAGTATTAAGAAATTGAATTATACCAAGTTTGAAATTAAAACGTGATGCATCAGGAGGAAAAACTATGCATGATAGTGACCCTGTTCTACTAGGATGCATAAAGTCCCTAAGGGTCCTAGGCTGTTCATGAAGATTTTGTAAGGCTTGGTTATCTTCATGCTCTGAAGAATTATCAGCTCCTATGTTAGCCATATCTAAGGGTGGTGAAAGTGATCGCATAATTAATCTGCACTATTTGTGCGAGACCAACGACGTAAGTAATGCTAATGTTGTGTGTTGAACCAATGATGGATAAAATGCTAAATGAAAATTGCAAAAATAAAAATATACTAGAAATTAAATAAGCAAAAAAATGCAAAATAAAAATAAACAAACTGAAAATAAATAAAAAATAAATTAGGCGGTGAAACCAGCCATAAAAACAATGTATTTAAAGGAAACAATCAACAAAATATTAGGCGGTATTTTAGAAACAGCTATAAAACAAAACATAAAATTAAATAAATTTATGTACAAGAATAAATAAACTGAAATTAAAATGTTAGGCGGTAGAACCGACTATATAAATAAAAATAAATAAATTGTCAAATTTAAATAACAGTCAAGTGGTAGAACTGACCATTTAAAATAAATAAGAAAGGTAAATTGTAGAAATTTAAAGAAATAAATTCGGTTTGAGGATTGATTTGCAAAAGTTTATGGGCTAAAATGAAGTTTCTCAAAAATTTTATGGATAATGTTAAAATTTGAAGAGAAGAGGGGTGCTAACTGAAGTTTTTTAAAAAGAGAATAAAATAGAATGACGGAAAGATTGTAATGACAAAACAAAAAAATAAAAATAAAATAAAATAAAATAAACTAACACCAAATTTAGAAAACTCCCCGGCAACGACGGCAGAAATTTGACACGACTCAAAAGTGTATTACTCTCAAGTACAAGAGTGTCTAGTTATAATATAAGTCGGTGAGTCGGGAGTCAAATCACAGGGAATTTAAAATCTAGTTGTCAATTTGTTAAACAAAGAAATTTAATTGAGAGAAAAGAAATTATTTAAAATCGATTTAGAAATAAGCGAAGGTTACGGGATCCACTCTTAGTATTTAAACTTTAATTTTAATACTTTCTCATTTTTTATATTGTGTCTCATTTTACCAGTTAATTATTATATCATTTAATTCTCAACTAACTATGTGTGTGAATAAGTATGGAATCAAGTACCTAGTGTGCCATACTATATTAATGTGTCGACATTATGTCAAAATACCATACAAATCCAAAGAAATTTATAAATTAACATGACATAAAAATAAACAGAAAAAAATAAAATAAACTTAAAACTCACTTGAGAAAGAAATTAATTTTATGATTTGAAACTTTAAGCTTCACCATTCACATCATCTTAGTAAAATTATCTACTCATATTGAAAGAAAACAAAACGTTCTTTTTATTATTTGACAAACTACTGAAATATATTACAAGAAAATTGATACAAAAGAAAACAAGAAAAGAAAAGAAAGAAATCCTTAGCTAAACTCTCTCTCTCGACTTTCGATTACTCAGCTCTACTGCTTTTGACTCTCATTTCTAATTATGAATGCCTGCATCTCCTTGTCTTTTATAGGCAAAGAATGCATCGTTTCTTTTATTTTTTATTATTATTTTATTTTATATTATATATATGTTAATTGAAATGTGTGATGGTCCGTAGCCGTAATGGCCTCCCGACCATCACCACATGATTGTCTACTTATTTTTGTTTTTTATATTTATTTATTTATTAATTACATCTTCTCAATAATGCTTTTCTAAATGGCTCCAACAAATCTTATTTGTTCCCGCTTTCAATTCCAACTCCTCTTTATTATTGAAATATATCTTCAATATAAAATTAAAATAAAATTAACATATTACAAATTATTTTAACATAAAAATATATTTGAGGAGTATTAAGATAAGTTAGAAATAATAAGCGCATTAATCGACACAATAAGTGAAAAACTAATAATTTTATCCTTATTAAATGTACACTTTTTAGTGTCAATCAGTGTCCATACCGTGGCACGTACCGTGTGACCCATCTCTAAATGATAATTTTTACGAAGTTATTGGCATTATTATAGCCGCATTTTGTAAGCCTCATTTTCTGTAATAGCAAATCAAATAAGTAGAGCCACAAGAATGCATATCAAAATAATGAATCTCAAACTTGAAAATAATTTATTAAGATCATCCTTATCATCAAAATTGGAAAAAAATTTGGCCTCTTTTTCTTTCTTTTTTTTTTTGCAAAGTAATAAAATTTATTATAAATTGGAGACAGCGAGAAACCACCAAAAAGGAAAAAAATGATGGAAAAATAGTGGACTAATTAAAGTGAAGAGTAATGATATTTGACCCCTTTTTAAGTTCCCATTAAAATTTTAACTAATCTTTATCTCTCAGCATACCCCACCTAATCTCAAATTTACCCTTATCATAATTTTTATCTTTTTTTCCAAGCACCCACCGTATGAGACTTATAAAATCTATTTTAAAAAAAAAAGAAAAAAAAACCTCTCTCAAAATCACTTTAATCACTCTTTTTCTTTTTAAATGTTTCATTCATTGTTGCCATAACCATAAAAAAAAAAGGAACTTCTTCATCATCCCTTATTGAGTATTGTAATGTAATTTCTTCCATAATAATAAAGCATAATATATAATATTTGAGAAGAAATAATAGTTTAAAAAGTTAAAAGAAATTAGGATTTAAGTAATTAGATTAGCTAAATTAGATATTAATAAAAAATTTCGTGTAGGTGCACTTAAAAGTTATTTACTCTTTTAAGTCATTTCATATAAGGATAAAATAAGTATTAGTATAAAAGTGATTAGTGAGAGCTAGTGAGATATAATAAGAGGGTCAAAATGGATGGAAATGATGATAATGAAGACATATAAATTATAATAAGAAGTATCACAAGAGGATTGAATTATTACGAACTTACAATGTGATTGAAGCATAATTGTCATTTTAACTCAATTGAGAAATCTATGAGGTCTGATAATTAATAATTTAATTGAGATATTTAATTGATTTGTAATTAAGAAAAAGTAGCCTAATTGATTGTTGACCAAGTATTTTTGGGTAATGGCTCATCATTTGGATTGGGATATAGGTCATCGCCCATCCATTTACAAATTTTTAAAAAAATCCGATAAATTCCATTTAACATAATTTGAAGGTAAATATTATTATTTTGATTAATGCTGATCACCTCTAATCGGTCATGCCAAAATTGGAACCCCCTAACGCCTAACCAGTTACTTTACAAGCCAACAAGTGATATAAAAAAATCTCTTGCCAAAACTACACAATACACATTTCCTTATATGTGCCAACATTATTGTTTATCATTATCTCTAAAATAAAAAGAAAATCCTTTGGATTTGAATTTCAAAACCCAAATAAAGATGCTTACAACTAACCATATATATCTAGATCCTTGCCACTAAAATTTCCCAAGCGAGCAAGCAAATTCATTATTGAAATTATAAATACCACCCTCAACCACTTGTATCTCTTTCATACTACACCAACTTCCTGAAAATATGGAGAAAATAAGTCAACTTAAATTGGCTACTTGCTTTGTTGTTCTTCTGGTAAATATTCTATACCTCTGTCCCCTTTACTTTTTTTTTTATTACATGAGATTATTACTCAAACTACAACTCATATTACATGAGACTATAACTGATATTTACAAATCAAACTATTACTGGGACCAACTTACATCAATGCTAATAGACCTCTGTCCAAATTTTTAACCTTCACTAATATTCGAGAGATGTCTACTCCTCACTCTTGGGTAAGGGAGAAGAATACATTCACTCAATTATAATTGAGGAAGGCCCACCAAGTTGGAGGGCAGCAACCTTGACCACTCGGCCAAAGACCGAGTGGCTTCTCTGTCCCCTTTACTTATTTTTAAAATTTTATGAGTTTTTCGTTCCAAATAGTTCTTGCAAAAAACTTATAGAAAACTTTTATTTCTTCTTCTAAATAATTTATTCCGTCGACAGTTGGAAAGCTCATATTCAATACTAGTGAAATGTTTAACTCATGAGATGCATAAAAGGTGAGTTTGATACACTGTATTGTATTATTCTGTATTCCATTAGAATTGTATTATAATAGTATTGTACAATATTTGGTGCTACATTATATTGTATTAATTTTTAAATATTTTATATTTAGTACTGCACTATATTGTATTAATTTTTTTGTGATTAGTTTAAATTATATATTTAGAAAATAATAGTTATTAATACTTAAAAAATAAATATAAAATTCTGAAATTTTAGAAATTTAACATTTTTATTAAAAATATTAAAATGTCATAATTCTTCCGAAGCTTATAGTCTTAAAATTTCGAAAGTTAACTTATGAAATAAAGATTGAAGTAAACAATTTAATTGAATAATCTCTAAATAATTTAATAACATAAATAAATAGTTAAGATCTTCAAGATAAATTCAAAAATCATCTTGGGATTGTAGAATTAAAGTTTATATACATTACAAGATAATTATAAAATAATAAAGTGATACAATTGTTATGACATTTTCAATAACAAAATGAATTGTGCTAAATAATCCAGTAATTATTTATATTATTAATCTTCAATTAATAGTATTCATATTTAAATATTTATTATTGGTCATATTAAATTATTTAAAAATAACTAATTTAATTATTGCAATATAATTAAATAATGTAACATTATATTATATTATTTAAGTATTTATTACTAGTTGTAATAAATTTGTTTTGTCCTTAAGGTTAAGGTGGAGAATTGAACCAAGAATTCTCTTTCTTTATCATCAATTAAAGATTAATTAATATATAAAAATATATTAATTAATATAATATAATTAAATAATACATTATTTAGGTATATATTTAAATTAATAAAAATTAAAATATAATATTAAATTAAAAAATTATATTCATTTATTATTATTACAAAGTAAAACAAAAACAAAAAAAAAAAAAGCGCTAAGCTAATGCGCCCAATTGGTACATTAGGGTGCATTTTAGGTGCCCCAACCCTAAGAAAACGCACTATCATTTCTGCTTCGGGTCGGATTGAGCCCGATCCGATTTGGGCCAAATCATATAACTTTGTTCAGGATGCAAATTTGGTCGTTGACTAGCGGTGATGCGGCAGGACGACGAGACAAGACGCAGCAGTCGCAGCTGGTTGGCTGGTTCACGTCGTGCGGCTGATTGAAGGCTTGGAGATGGCGAGACAGCGCGGTTCAACAGGCGAGCAATGCAGCGGCTAAGCAGGCAAGTAGTGGCAGCAGCTGGTTGTTGGTTCACGTCGACGGTGACGTTGCTAGCTGTCGGCTGAGTTGAATTAGGGTTTGTGAAAACTGAAATGAGATTGGTTAATTGTTTTGTGATAATTGAAGTGTATGATTGTATGTGTTCGTGATACTGGTATGCAATGTGTGCGTGTGCGTGTGACTGTGATGTGTGCGCGTGTGATACTGTAATGTGTGCGTGTGGCTCTATAGTTTTTTCTTTTTAATATAGGGTCGGGATAGGTTGGGTCGAGTCTGTTTGAGCCCGATTATGACCTGAAATTTGATCAGGCCTATAAATTTTGGCCGGACCTAATTTAAAATTCAAATATTTGGATCAAAACCAGAAAAATTAAGGTCGAGTTAGTCATACCAAAATTAGCAGCTCGAGTGGCCAGGGCTGCTGCCCTCCAACTTGGAGGGCAGCAGTTCGAGCCCCCACAAAAGCATTGTGGGGGTATTTTCTTCCTCAATTAATTTGAGTGAAGGTAGTCTTCTCCCTTACCCATGAGTGAGGAGTAGACATCCCTCGAATATTTGTGAGGGTTAAAATCTGGGCAGAGCTCCATTAGCATTGATGTCAGTTGGTCCCAGTAATAGTCTGATTTGTAAATATCAGTAATAGTCTCATGTATATGAGTTGTAATCTGAGCGATAGTCTCATGTAATCAAAAAAAAAATTAGGATCGGGTTAAATTATCATTCTTAACAGAACTGATAAATATTAGAAATTACAAAGATGACAAAGATTGCAACTAATTTAGTCCTCCCGATTCTGGTATATGCAAGTTTGCATTTTGTTACTATCGTGATGGAGGAAGGTTTTGCTGAACAAAAATTCTCTCCTAGTCATCACTTGAAAAAGTGACAATCATTTGTATTTGATCATAATATGTTAAACATCAACATTTATTAATAATGAATAATCTGTTTTATATTTTTATGGTTCATCACAGTGAGAATATATCTCTTTGAATGTTAAATCCGGATTCATATTAAAATATTTCTGGGCTGATTTTACCATTTTACTTTTTGATTAAGTAAAATAGTCTGAGCAAAAAGAAAGTCCATGAAGACTTTAAAAAACAAGGAAAAAAATTACATGTATAGCATATCAATCGAATTAAAACTTAGCATAGATAAATTGATTGAGTTTTTGAAAATTTGTATAAGTTCATTGACAAGAACAGTATTTCTTGAAATTAACTTCTAATTTTTAATTTGATTAATATGGAATAACAAGTGGGGCCAAATTATTTCAATGATGTTAAGAAAATTAATTAACGATTTCTCTTAAAACATAACATATATAAGATGGAGATGAGGACGAGAGAAGAAATATTTTAAGAGGAAAAATAAGAGTAAATCATGTTGGAGAGAAGATAAGAATAAATATGAGAGAAAAAGAAATTGAATGAGTTATTAATTCCTCTCATCTAATCTTGACAATCGATTATTCATTCTAAAAATTATGTTTAAAATTGTGTAAAAAGAGTTGTCATTTGAACCTGCCTATATCACTCGCGTTTGGTAATAATAACTTGTTAAAATTTAATAAAATAATTAAGTAAATGATGACTATTAGAACCAAACAAAATTAAATTTAAAACCGATCCAATAGGACCAATATTGTTGGTTGACATTTGTCTTATGAAACATCCAACTAAACTTCAGGTGCTGGTTGTGTGCTTTTGCACGGACATGTTTTGGTAGGATACGTGGCACAGCATAGTACACATGCAGGCTAAATTAGACTGAGAATTTTCAGTACATGAGTTTTAAAAGTAGGACATAATTAAAAATAGGTTAAAGCATGATGTATGAGGAACACGTAATAAGCACATTTAACTGGTGGGCTAGCATGCGGCTCACGGGACATCAATAGCATGCTGGTCAAAGTAGATTGAAATAATTTTTTTTTTAATAAAAGTGAACATAAGATTTTATGATTTTACAAGTAACTTGAAATTAAATCTTTTAATGTATTTAATTAGTGTAAGTTTTTCAAACTTATTTAATTCTTAGTTTAAAAAATGCCCTAATTGTTTTATATTTATAATTTATCAAATGAATAAATGATATTATGATTTTAATAAATAAAATTATAAATATGATGATTTTATAAATGTATGCATTAATATTATTATGGACTACAATCTAAACTTTATGTAAGCTTAAGTTAACAATTAAGTTAACCCTTAAAAAGATTTCTTATTATTATTGTTGTTGTTATGAAAATTTAAGAAGACAGAAACTCATCCAAAGACTAGAAATTTAAGCATTGGCTGAGAGTCTCTAGCGGCATCCCAACTAGTGATTCTGGATACTTTGATTCAGGAGCTTCCAAGTGTATATGTAATACTTTTTTTGAGTAGCCGATAGTACTGATTATTATTGGACGACAAGTCGTCCAGTCTCAAGTCTGCATCAATTCTAAGGTCAGACTGCAGAACATTCTCTTCTGGTTGTAGCTTCATAGTATTCTTCTTCTCCTCATGCATAAAGCTCATAGTTATCAGGTCAAGTTGTTCGGAGTTCTTCAAATCATCCATTGCTACTGTAAAATTGAGTAAATATAACAAAAATAGAAAAATTAATTTTATATGCTAGGTTACTTTTAGACTTTATATAAGATTAGAAGCAGATTAAGAGAAGACTAACAACAAAAGCAGGAATAGAGAAAAGAAAGTTACATAGAGGAAGAAAGAATTCAAGGAAAGTTCTGTCTTATCCATTATCATAAAAAAAAATATTTAAATAGAGAGTCACCACTTCCTACTTAGAGATCAATTCTTATTTCTATTCCTATTCCTACTCATAGATAGATGAGATAGAAAATAGAGAAAAATTATAAGAATGGGCATAAACCGGTTAGTTTTTCTCAAAAATCAAACCATACCGAACCCGATCGGTTCAAAAAATATGAACTAAACACAAACCGAACTCAGAAACCAAATTGTTTCAGTTCGGTTCGATTCCTAAGTTCAGTTTGTTTTGCTTCGGTTTCATACAGTTTAGTTTTGAGATTGAGATTGAGAAGGTGCTTATGGATGAATTTTGAGATCTAATTTTTGTTCTTTATTTGTGTTGGATTTTGATTTTCTAAAATGAAGAGTCGATTTTAATTGGTATGAAGAAACATCCTTTGATTTATCTACTTGCAATGCAGTCACTTGACGAATGAAGCTTCTAAGAAAACATAAGCCTAGTCCTCCATTTCTCTGTGTTTTTCTTCTCAACAGGAAGTTTACGGGCAAAAAATTTAATTCACTTGTGCATCAATTCTGGTTGATTTTCTTTATTTGCCTTATTTCTTTCAGCGTCTGAATTGCTCTATTGGATTCTGCTTTCTCATTGAACTATCTTAAAGGGTGTGATTTGGAGCTTCAATTTATACTTCAAAGCATGGAAAAGTTTCATATTTTTGGGGAGTTATGGTTTTTGTTGGTTAATTCTGGTGAACTCAAAGTTAAGAAGTTAAGAGTTGTGTTTGTGTTCAAGGGTGTTTAGTTTGTGTATTAATTTAACGATTTGACTCAGTCGAAGAAATAGATTGACAGGTTTCTAGTTCATTAGTGAGCTCAAGCTCAATCATTTTTTGCTGAATGTTGATTGTGTTCATTTGTTTGTTTGGCTTTTTTAGTAGATGATGAATTAAAGGGCTTGAGTTATTTTTTTATAATATTTAGTTACTGTGAAACGGAATCCTTGCAAGATATGTTAGTTCTGATCTATGATTATTGCATGTATATGTTTTTTCTCTCTTTCATTATTGTTATCATTATCAATTGTGAATGTGGATGGGATAATGGAATAATGATTTTACCCAATCTATTTTGTTTAAGGCAAAATGTATCTCTCTTAATAGGTTTTTTGGCATAAAGGCTGGGAAAAGCCAATCTGTAATTTATCTTATTGGTTATGCGCAGAGCAGAATTTTGCATGCCTTTCTTTTGTCATCATAAATATTGTTACACATGGACTACTTTATGAAGCTTTTGGTTACCATCCCATGGAAAATTTTGCTTTGAAAGTTGGTGCTTGAAGTAAAACTTTTGAATTCGGTATCTAGTTTTTGGCTGTTAGTACTGCCCAGGTCTACTAATGTGCATGGTTCAGGCTAGATTGGTATGCTTTAGATCTGGCTAAGAATCTTCACACAATCGTACAATGTGTGTATTGAGAAACTATCCAAACGTAATTCGAAAATATAAATGGAAACCTGTATAAGAAGTCCATTTATGAGTATATTTTGTGGGGAATTGGTGATTTTTTTGCTTGCCTAAAGTTACAATCTTGTTGCTTTTGTAAGTAGCAAATACGATATTGGATGCCTCAACATGCATATTTGAACATCTGGTTCTGGTCTGCATTTTATAATAATAAAACACAATATAGTTTAATAGATAAAGCAGGATTTTCGCTTTATTTTTCCCTTTAAACATTGCATTATCCATTTATCAAGCAGTAGCAAGACATTTCCCACAGAATTCACCTGATGTGTTGGTAAGGATTTTAGGTGAGAAAAGAAGTTTTTTATTTTTGGTATTGATATTGTTCATTGTGTTTCTACATAGAGATGGAGAGTAGAAACTGTGACCCCTACGGAGGCTGTTGGGGACTGTATAAGAGCGAGAGTTATCATCTTCCAGATCTTTGTTGAGGTAGCCAACCGACTGGGCAAAGAAAAGTATTCAACCATGCACATTCCTACTCAATGGAACTTACTCGGAAGAGAACTATTTTTATAGACATTGCAATGATTCACTTAACTATGTTAGTTTTACCATAGGCTACTCGCTGAGATATCCTTTTTTTTTAAAAAAAAATTTAGTTTATCAATTTTTTTAATATTCAGAACAGTTTATTAATTAATTACATTTATAAGATACTACTAGTTGTGTATATTCACGTACTGTACATAATGAATTTCTCAGTGGAAAAATATTTTACGTTAAATATTTTGTAAAACAAAACAAATGAAAAAAAAGATTTAAAGATATAATAAATAAAGTAGAATATACTGTAAAAAAATAAATAAAAATTATTTAAGTATTCAAGTAAGAGGTAAAATGCCAATAAGTTAACAACCCCATTTTTGTCATTGCACATGATCGTTGGAGCCTCACAAAAGCATCAACAGAAAAAGTCTAAGAGTATCTTTAAAACACTCTGCAAATAAGATTTTACTTCTTATTTGAAGAGTTATATTAATATTAAACAGTTTAAAAGACATATTAATTTAGATTTTTCAAAAAAAATTTATTTCTCATTCTTCAATATTATTGAGTGAGTTTCTCCCTCTTCTATTAATATTTTATTATTATTTATTAAAAAGACAAAACTGCAATAATTATTATTTATATTTCTTTTAAAAAAAATAATAACAATACAATTTGATAGTGTGAAAGATTTGATTAAAATAATATTAATTTATTCTTATTTGGTGAGTCTTTTGGAGGAGATTATATTTTTCTATATACTTATTTACCACATCAGTAAGCAAATTGAATTTAAAGAGTAAAATTTTAAAATCCTTTTGAAGATGCTCTAAGAGGTTGTAAATTTGGTCTTGGTTTGTGAGCCGACATGGCATTTAAATTCTCAATTTGCTGGCAAGACTGTTAATCGTGATTCGGGAAATTAAATTTGTAGTCGGAGGTAATGCGCAGTACACGGGATCTTAACAGTTTCCGTTAACGATTATTTTCTCGTTCTATCTGGATTATTTTTATTTTTAAATGAAAAACAAATTAACAAAAATTTTATGGTGTAATAGCATCTAGATCCCCAAAATTTTAATGAAATCACAAGTAATGACATACTTTTTATAATTTTTTTCTGTGTGTCCGTATTTTTTGATCAATAATTTGATTGTCATACTAAAAAAATAAATCTTTGAACATTCACTTTCAGATCTAAGATACTGAAAGATTTGACTTTATCAATATATTTTAAAGAAATTTGATGATCGTATGAGTAATTATTTGTTACAAAAATATATTTTATTAATATTAGTATTACTCGTTTAATAATTATGTAAGTTTATTTTTAGAGAACTCGATTTGCACTTATATACGTCTAAAATTGACTAGAATTTGAGTAAAGAGCTAAAATATGTGTTAAACGAGCAACATGCTTTAAGTGTCATTTAACTCGCACAATAATCATGTCAGGTTAGTAATGTGAGTCTTGACACAATTAATATTTCTACAAAAATATTAATACAATAATTTATATTACTATTTCATGGCAAGTGGTACTGAATAAGGACTATTGTTAAAATATATATTATAAATTATATCCTTGCATATATTTTTTAAAAACCAAGGGAATTAAATGTTTTAATCTAAAAAAGTTAAAATTAAAACTTTTTTTCCAAAAAAATAATTATAAATAAATTAATGATAAAAAGGAAAAAGGAAAAACGAGATCCTTATTTTAGGCAAAACAAACAAAAAGGAAAAATGAAAAAAAAATCGCCGGAACTGAAACCCTACATTTAAATATATACAATTGTAATTTCGCGTACAAAAACAATATTTGTGAGGGAATCGTCCTTAAATATAAAAATAAAAAAAATAAAAAATACGGAACATAAAATTAAAAATAAAAAAAATAAGAAGAAGAAAGGGCAAAAACGAAACGAGCGATAGAGAAAACAAAGAAGCGATAAAACGAACGAACTTTAAACACAGAAAACAACTCTTCAATCATCATAATCTTCGATTTCTCCGTTTCAAGGTTCGATTTTTTTTTTTGTGGGAATTGTGCAATTATTATTGCTAGCTTATCACTTTGACGGATCTTCGATTTATCTAATTAATTAATTAATTAATTAATTTTTGGATTTTTTTTTAGGGATTCGTTCTTTTATTTGTGGCGGCTGTTATTTGTTGATATTGATCTATTTCTTGATTTCATTTTTTATTTCTAAAATTCTACTGTGAGAGATCTAAACCTTTTTGGGTTTCATTTTTGTCGTTTTTTTTTTTTGGGGATTTTACATTTTGTGTCTGGGTATTGGAATTTTTCTAATAAAAATGACGAATTTGGCATTGAATTGCAATGTTGCATGTTGATGCGCATTGTGTATGTTTTAGAATTATTCATCATTGAATTTTTTTTGTGGCATGTTGCATTCTTGCTAATAATCTCTGGAGATGTTGTCAATTATTAATTTTTTTGAGTCGTATAATTTTTTTTAATTTTAAATATGAGTTTCTGTGTAGTCTCTTTTTTTTCTGTTGCCATATATTGATAACTCCCTTCTGCTTTGTTGAATGTTAGGGGTTTTATCTATATGTATTCATTTATTTATTTATTTCGACGTAGTTGATGGTTAAATTGGATAGAAATGATTATTGTTTGGTTGATTCCTGCATGGATAAGTTACATGAATAATTTGAATAATTGGGTGTAGCAATGAGATTTGTATCTATGTTCCAATTTTTGGTCATTTATCTTTCTTTTTGTGTGTGTTTTTTGTTGGCTGCTTCTCCAACTGTAGATTGTAGATCTAAATGCTTCAATTGTGACATACATTTTGCATTTGGAATTTTACGTTTTCCCCAGCGCCTACCCATTCCCACTTTCCAACCGGTCAGGGTTAGACGAATTTCTTTCTGGCCCTAGTCATTCCTTCTGGTACTTGTACCTGTTACTAGTGGACTCTTTCTAGCTCCTGTTTTTGGCCAATCCAATTTTTTCTTTCTTTGTAGGCTTCTGGCTCTTCTAGTTTGGAATGGGTATGTGGAGGGTGTTTTGGTAGGATTGATTCCTTCTATCTCTAGCTGCTCTCGTCCTGTCACTTGTTCAGGTTAATATAGTTTAGGGCATCGCTTCAGCGTCATCTGGAAAACTCAGGAGTGTATGTGTAATTAATGAACTAAACAGTTTGAAATGTACTTATTTTCTTAGATTATATTAGTCATTAAAGTGCCAACTATAATTTTGTATGTAGTAAGTTGATTACTCAAGGCTGGTATTTTGGTCTTTGTAGATACAACACTCCTCTCTCTCTCTCATCCAGATGGGATATTATCTGAAATGAGTTTCTTCCTTTATCACAAAATTAAGAATTCATCCATTGTTTCGTAACTTACAATTGTGGGTTATTTTCCCAGATTATCAGTCAAGGTATAAGGAGTGATTAGACTTGAATGGCAGCACTGTTACTTATTACATTATAATATGTCTTTCACAAGCGTCTGAATTCAGAACAGAACATAAATATCTTTTCTTTTAACATAAATAACTCTTCTTTCAGAAAATATATCATTGTTTTAGAAATTGAAAATTTTGAGCCATTTTTTGTGCTTTGAATGCCGAAGATGGGTACCACCCTCTCCCTATGTTGATGAGATGCAACATGTCTAGTTGCCTGTTTAGGTTCTCTTGGCATGCTTGCAAATTTGGTAGACTTTATTCTTTTGCATTTGTATTGCCTTCTTTACTGAATTAATAGAAAGTTTGACTTGTGCAAACTTCTTTATGTCGTTCTCACAAAACAGTGTTGGAGCCCTTATGTTATTATGATATATGATGCATGAATGAAATGTGAGATGAGAAGGTTTCTCTGTACATTTTGATTGTTTTTGGGTCATGGTTTCTCTTACAGATCTTATCTATATTGATCATTATGATTATTTGGATAATATAAGTCTATTTTGTACCCTATTAATCTTTTCAGGATACCGCTTACTCTTAATTGACAGAAATGTCTCCAGCATCAAAATCCAAGTCTAAGCCCTCTGGAAAAGCTTCCAAGGAGCAACAAAAGGCTCCAATTAAGCCTTCTGGATCTGCCAACACTGGAAATGGAGTTCCGGCAAGTGCTTACAATCCGATCTCAGGAACATTCCATACCCTAGATACTTCATCAGTTGCGACTTCTCCTCCTTACCATGATAATGGTCGGTTCCGGAATATTGATGATACAGATGAGCACTCTAGTAGACCACATGGAACGGTATCAGAATACGATTCAGTTTCAAATAATGGCAGCTGCTCTGGTGAGTCAGAAGACCCAAAAGAGAAGTTTGCCAATTCTTCTCGTCAAGATCCAATTCCTGGTTCTGACAATGACAGGCGAGAAAAAATTCGTTTAAAGAATGAGAAAAAGCACCAGCGTCAGAGAGAGAAGCGGGCACAGGAGTTACATGAGCGCTGCTGTGGCTATCTAATGTCAAGAAAACTGGAAGCACTTTCTCAGCAGCTTGTCGCAATGGGGTTCTCTTCTGAACGAGCAACCTTGGCCCTTATGTTGAATGAGGGCAGGGTGGAGGAATCTGTCAACTGGCTTTTTGAAGTGAGTGAAGAAGAAGCTCGAAATGCGGACCCTAAGCTTGAAAGTAGTGGGAACTTGAAAATTGATATTAGTGAGGAGCTTGCACGTATCTCGGAGATAGAGCTGAGGTATAAATGTTCAAAGCAGGAGGTTGAAAGAGCTGTTGTTGCTAGTGAAGGTGATCTTGATAAGGCAGAGGATACCATGAAAGTGCAGAAGCAGGAACTGCCAGCTACTCCACCGAGGCCAGATGACACTGCTGACACCAAGACCATGGTGAGACCACAAGAAAAACTTTTAGCTCCAATTACAATACAACAGAGAAGGAATGAACGAGATTTTAACTACACCAAGGCAGCAGCTACAGTACCAATAACATTTACAGAAACTGGAAGTAGAAACTTGCAGTCTCCAGTTCCAAATCAATCAAAGCTGCTGGCAGATAAAAGGTGGGCTGCTAGTGGTTCAAGTGCTTCTGCTTCATTGACGGCAACTGCACATATGCCTTTAGTATCTCCTTCAAAAGTAGAGGTACGGCAAGCTGTTGCTGGAAATGAGGGAAAATCCATCCAGCAAGTAAGGGGACCTGTAATTGTTATGCAGCGTCCTCAATCCATGAATGCCAAACAGATCCCAGCTGCTAGTCCTGCTTCATCACCCCAAGTAACTGCTGGATGGTATGCGAAAAATGTTCCAGCTGTTGAAAATGTAAGGCCAAATGCAAAGATACTTCAAGGTACTGGAACTCCTGGCACAGAGAACCAGAGTTCAGAGCTGTTCTACCGACAAGCTCCATATAAAGAAATCTCATACATGCATAACCCAGTAGAGTCTATATCAGCGGGTTTGGGATCATCGTGGAGCTCAATGGGTTCTTCATCTCCTTCACTTACAGCTCCATCCAAGTCTCGGGGTTCATGGAGTACAACGGGTATGTCTTCACCTTCACTAGCGGTGCCATCTTCTCTTGGACTATTTGCGAGTTGGGGCTCTGCTGGAACTTTAGGCTCATCGTCACATGTAGATTGGAATACAGGGGGGTTGATGCCAGAGTGTGACTACACCAGTATAGATTGGACCTTGGACACAAGCACAAGCTTATCATCATCACCGAAACCTAATGGATTGTGGTTTGGCATTTCTTCCCTATTGAGGAATAGTCCTGGCATGAGGATGGGCGGTGCAAATGGCACATGTATGTCAGGGTTGCAGGATAATGGGGCGGTTACAGAAGCATCATCTGCAGGTGGGTTGCGCGAGTGGACGTCTCCATTTGCAGAGAAGGACATATTTAGTGTACCTAGACAGTTTGTTACTTCTCCTCCTTAGGACTAGTGATTGAAATCTGGGAGAAGAGGGGAAAAGAAAACACAGATTCCTGGTCCTACTTGATGCTTGGTTGGCTGTGTTGATGGTTGTTTCTGCTTTACCAATCATAAATGAATCTAGTTGTTTCTGGCTTTTGAATATGCTGCCTTTTTTCTTCATTCTCCCTGAATCTCGCTTTTCTTTCATCACACACTTGCACATTTAAGTTATTTGGTAAGGAAATGATATATATTTTGCTCATATTAATTATTAAATGACAGCTTCTGTACTTCGCTTCTGGGTCATTAAATCTTTTTAAGACCCCTATAGAGTGGCAAGGTAACTTCAATATGAGAATCACTTTCTATAATTACTCTCACAAATACAAAGGCATCAGATCACTTGGTTTTGTTAACTCGTTTGATCTTGCAAAGGCCTGATTATTCTGATAAAGCTCATATATTGTAACACACTATTGAATGTATTGAAAATTATGTTTAGCATTACATCATTACATGTATGGTGTATCCTGAAAAGAATGTCAAAGACAACCATTCCTATTAACTGCAGAAGTCGTCCAAGAATGAAAAATGTTTAAAGCTACTACTACGGCTTCTGAGAAGAACTGTTGAACAGCTTAGTTCCCCAATACAAATCGTCACAGTGCCTCAAATATGGAATAATAGTAGCGGTATCTACTTCACGTTTCGCCTTGCAGTCATATACTTGAGGACAATGAAAACAAGGCTCCATGGACATGGCTCGCCCACAAACAGGATCTGGGATTTTCTGTGTTTCTGTATTGTACAGAATCCATGGTCTTTTACCTCCGAGACCTTGTGCCACATAGCCGAATGTTGACCCTGCGCTTGTGACTAAAACATCCATCATACTTAGAAGATTGATTTCGGCCCATGCCTTCTGGTTGTGCACGTTTTTCATGGTGTGTTGTGTCACTTCATGACTAGCCTGATAAACAGCAACCACTTCACCATTCAAAGTTGGATGCTTCAGGTATATATTCTTCATTTTCTCGTAGTAAGAAGGGATCAAAGATGTTATAAGAACAGCCTTCGATTTCCCTTTTCCAAATGGAGCAAATATCGATTTTCCCATATCCACTTGAGGTAACAGTTTTTCCTTATCAGTGCAGGACAAAATTTGATCCATAACTTGTTGAAAAGGACTACTGTTTTTATGAAATATCCTTATTTGGATCCCAACACGCTCTTCAGCGTCAGCCAGATATTTTTTGTAGTAGCTAGTGATTAGCTTCCATACTTGATTTGAGGGATGAAAAAGGTACCTTCCCAAGTGATGGAAAACCATTTCTTTGTCAGGAAATAGCTTGTCTAGCTCCTCCTCAAAAGATGACATCAGGAAAAGAGATGGAAGAAAGTAGAGATTTGACTTCATTAACAACCACGGTATGTTCCTGAGAATAGTTTGATCTTGATCACAGAAAAACAGCTTGTCATGATGATCATAATCATTACACAGGTAGAGAAAAAGGTGTGTTGGCAGCAGCTCTGTCGAAGCATTTATCTTATTCTTCTTTAGCATATTCCCGTAACTCTTTGCATAATTCTGTTTGAAACGGGAGATTCGATACATGAAGGGAAAGTCCTTTGGCAACAACCATGTTGCATTTGGAAATGGCTCACAGAACAGATTGGCCATTTCAGGTTCTTCATCAATGAGAAGAACTCGGTTTGTAAGAAGAGCATAAAGAAAAGCTGATGCTATGCTCAATATTCTGTTTCCCAGGCCGGCTCTGGCTATCCAAACAACGTATCTACACTCGGAGGAACTGTCATTTTGACCAGATACCATGTCTTTTATGCTGTTCTTGTATGACTCTGTGTCAGGTCCGCATCTATTATGAAGCTTTTCATATTCTCGTAGCTTGGAAACAAGGTACAAAGAAGGCACATACGGCGAAGATTTTCGATATGAGATGGATTGGTACCGGCTTAAGCAATCTCTTTTCGTGAAGTTTGGTGCAAGAAGTCCACCAAGAAGTTTGTCACTGCTGAGTTGATTCTCACCATTGATTTCATCCTCACTGGTGGGTTCATCCTCTCTGATAAGCTTAGATAAGTCGTCTTCTGAGCAAGACAAATGGAAAGACAATTAACCTAGTGTAATTAACAGCTGAAAGATTTCAAGTAATGCTACTTCATACACAAACAACAGCCAATAGGGACTTCTATGAACAAGACCATGCTAAGAAATCCTCATAGTTGGGATTCTAAATACACTAATGATGCCCAGAGTGAGTAGTTGATTTAAAATCTTAAAGCTAGTAGGTCACATCTCAACATTAACATAAGATTAGTGTCTTAAGGTTTAAGGCTTAAGAAAAACTTTCACATGTAACATAAATTCAACGAGACTGACCAAAATTTTTTAACTGTTAGATAGAGGCTCCAATACTAACATCTACTAGTGTTTAAGACTAAAGGTTTAACACTATATCATATAGGAACTTGAACTTGTAACATAGTAAATCTCTCCCAACTATGATCTTATGTTTACACAAATAAACTTCAAACCTGAACAATTTGGAGTATTATAATAACAAACAATAATTGATTGCCAACATCTTTGTGAGTACCATCACCCACTAAATCATAAGGTTTTAAAGTTGTCGATTTTGAGTGATGCTGCTCATAAGTTCTATAAGAAATTCATACACAACAAACAGACACCTCCGATGAAGGTGTTTAGGACAGCACCACGTGATAATACGAGGTGAGTTTCATTATTGTATTTACATATGCTCGTGTATATTATAGGAACTCAGTTATCTAATATGGCTCGCAAGTTTGATTTCAGGATCATTACAGGAAGTAAATTTAAAAACAAAATTCTTGAAATTGAACTAAACAAGCAATGAACTTACCAGTACCAATGAACGGATTCAACCCTCTATCTCTGCAAATCAAAACAAGTATGAATAAGACAGGCAAAGCTATTGACAGGACAGCAATTTTTGGAAACCGTGTCATGCTCCAACGCACCCGATGAAGACGGAATAATAAGAGAGATTATAAGGAGATAAATTGAAAACGGATAGTTTGATTTGTGTGGAGCAAAATGGAAGTAGGCATAATATTTTATGTGGAGCAAAAGTGTTTTGGCACGCTGGCAACTGCAACTTGTATAATAGTATATGCTTCAGCATGCAGGCTAGTAAGAAATTAAAGTTTATCCCACGCTGACGCTGGCAACTGCAACTTGCATAATATTATGTGCTTCAGCATGCAGGCTAGAAGATATTAAAGTTTATCCAGGACTTTGTTTTCTAGGGAAGCGTACATATAGTAATTAATGATCTTGCCTATAAATTTAAGATTTCCTGGCGGTTTTTTTTAAGTTGACCACTAGATCATGTTCAAATCCTTTTGGTAGGAGGTTAAAATTTTAACAGGTGGCGATAGAAACCATGGTATACGAAGCCGAGTTATAGTGTTATAATTTATTCTGTCGGCATCTTCTCGCCCCTATGTCGGTTTATCATTGTGATTCTATTTCGCGTAATTTAGAAGAAGGCATCCGCATCTTTTTATTTTATTGATCCCTTACCTATACTTGTGGTTTGATCTTTTTTTGTGTTGGTTCTACATATCTGGATTATATTGAAATGTTATTTTTTTATTAACGCGAGAACAACATCGACAATGCCGAGTGAAGCGGCCATCTTATGCAAAATGCCCACTTTGGCTACTAAGGTACCAAAAATATGATTAGTAACACATGAACACCTGCTGAATAAACTAACCAAGAATGAGAAAAAAAAAAAAAAGAAGTTCAAAAGAACAGAAATTAATGGAACGTACGCAAAGAAAATAGAAGTAGTCATATTTGCCTGACGGCAAAGCTTATGTTACATTAGATGTAACAAACAACCAATGCATATGGGTGGTTAGATTTTGATTTTTTTAATCTAATGGATGAAAATAATTTTAACCTAAAACGAGGTATGGGTGCAATAGTTTTTTACAAAAATTTTTGTTTTGAATCACATATTTACTTATTTTTTCAAATAAGTCCTCATTAATTTTGTATAATTAAATGATTTTGTTAACCATCTCTTCTACATTTATTCTTAAAATTTTTAAAAGTTTTTACTATATTTTTATAAAGATCTAAATAATTATCATATTCATAAAGGTTTATAAATTTTGAATATATATTTGCACATGCATTTATAATTTCTTATCTCTCCTGAGAATAAACTAACTTTTTTTCTTATATATATATATATATATATATATATATATATATAATCTAAATTTAGTATCTTGAATTATAAGAGATATTAAATGTCATAAATATATTATGACTCTAATAAATTACTAGAAAGATGTTACAATGAATAAATCATTAGAACCTCTAATAATTTTACAAAATATATAAACTAATAAGTTACCACATTCTAACTATATACAAAGAGGATTTTCTTATGAAAAATTTTAATCATTTGATCCAATCAATAATTCAGACATGCGGGAAAATAATCAATTAAATTGAATTTCACTATATTTATAAATAAATTAAGAAACCCAAATTTATTTATAAATGAAATAGAAAAAGCAAAGGATACCACATTCTAGCTATAGACAAAGAGGATTTTCTTATGAAAGATTTTAATCCTCTGATCCGATCAATGATTCAGACATGCGGGAAAATAATCAATTAAATTGAATTTCGCTATATTTATTAAATAAATTAGGAAACCCAAATTTATTTATAAATGATATAGAAAAAGAAAATGAAATGTTAGAAATTAATAATTTTAATAAAGAAAATATAAAACAAATTAAAAAGTTAGGAGATCAAATGAGTAAAAAATTTAATAAAATTAAACAATTAATAAAAGACTTCAACATTGAAGATCATGATATATTAAAGTAAGAAATCATTAATATAATAAATAAAAACTCAATAAATATAAGATTAAACAAGTTAGAGATTCAATAGAATAAAAACTTGGCACTGAATTTGCTATAAATATAAATGAAAAACTTAAAAAAAAATTGAAGTACAATTGCAGTGCAGCTTGGTTGTAGCTTGGGGTTTAAAATAAAACTTTAAAACTTATTGACTTTTTCATAATTATTAACTTTTCTGAGAATTCAAATATTTGTAACTGTAACGTACAGCTGATGTAAGATAAGCTTTGCCTCTGGCAGCGCCTATCTTACATTTGTTGCAACAAACATTCCGATGATATGGACCGTTGGATTTGTAATTTTTCAAATCCAACGGATGTCAAGAAATTTAACACAGAATGAGGTACACGTGCAATGGTCAAACGATTATTATAAAGCAAATATAGGCAACCTCCCGAAACGGTTCTGGAAAATTGCTGTTAACGGGGTAATGGGTAATGAAATTGATAGAGGGAGCAGGAAAGTGATGAGTGCATATTTTGAGTATGAAAAATAGGAGAGGAAAAAATGAGGAGTAATTAGGGTTTGAAAGAAGGGAAAATAACAATAGCACCAAACGATATTATAAGTTTCCGCTTTCAATTTTACAAGTTCACTTAAATTTGGAAACCTAACAAATTGCTACTCACTAAAACCGAAGTTAGAACCACCCGAATATCACTGAATATGGTAAAATTTGAAACCTCATCTTTGTAAGTTGTCTTGACTAAATAATTCCACACACATGATTCATTGTTATAACCGATTCCTTATTATTTTAATGCTTTTATTTGAAAAAATTCTTAAAATCAATCCTAACAAAAGCTAGAGTGAAGCGTATGGTTTAAGATTGTAATCGAAAGTTGGAGTGAAGCGTATGATTTAAGACTAAAGAAACAAATTGACAATTTTCAAAGACCTTCATAGTTTCTCAAACTGCATCTCCTCCTCATTTTAATAATCAGTAGTAACATACAGACCTAGAAATGATCTCTTGTTTTTTTCAACCTTTAACTAATAAATTCCAATATAAAACTATGAATATTTCGTTGATAATGTTAGAGAAGGGAGATGTTGCTTCCTTCAATAAACGGAGCAAGAGAAAATGGATTCCAGAAGTTTGACAGCCACATTTCAATCGGGATGGAAAAAAATTAAATTTTGTTTTTGAAATTTTCATGATTTACTACTAATATTCAACCGGCTATTGAGTCCTTGACTTTTACTTTTAATATTTTTTGCAACTGGTTCCAATCGGTTTCAACATATTTTTAATATTGCTCCTTATCGCCACATGTTACTCTTATGTTGGTCAATTGACCATTGTTACTTACACAAAATGTAACATAAGCTTACCCCATATTTGACAGGCTGGTGGCTTGCAAGTTTTAATGCTTTATCTATCAGGGTCATAATTAATTTCATCAACAAGACCTTGGGACTTGGGAGAAAATTTAAGGAAGAGAGAGATACAAGAAAGGGACTGTAATGGCTCTTGCTTATCCTTCATTTTGGCCGAGTCAAGAAGCACTACTTGTTCAAAATAATAACCATGTGTGTGTGTTCGTTGGGTTCACCATAATTAATCAGCTTTCACAAGTGATATCAAATGGTGGAACATTAATAGGGCTGAGTCTCCGAATTTTGTCCGTTATATACGCACACATTGAGCACCACTCATTTTTTAAAAAGACCAACTCATTGAAAGAGGGAGTCTAATTACTTTCTAAGTCTTTTATGACCCGAAATCTTAACTTAATGACGTGCAATTTTGAATCAGATTTAGAATTAGGATGATAAGAATAGGGATAGTGATGAACATATAATATATACATATTTTACTTTTAATTATATACTTGTTAGTTCTTATTATATGTTAGTTTTAATTAATTAAATTATTTCATTGAACAAGAAAGTAATTGGAGATTGGGAAATCGAAAGGGCATAAAAGATCAATAAGTGGAAAGAATTGAAGATTATGTTCCAAATAAGTTTCCACATGAGCTCAAAATTAGGGGTGGCAATATGGGTCAGGATTTGTTTATTCGATTCGATTCGATTCGCATTAAATGAGTTTGGGTTTGAAAAAATTGATTCATTTAATAAATGAGTGAATTCGATTCGATTCGCTAATTAAACGAATCGAATACAGGTTTAAAAATTTAGATTCGTTTATTCGTTTAGGATTCGTTTAATAAACGGGTTATAAACGAATCAATATAAGTCAATTCGTTTATTATTCGTTTAATTAAATTATTTTTTATTCTTAAATTTATTTAAAAAAATTTTAAAATTGAGAGGTTAATATTATAATTTTAAGCAATTGGCTAAAGCAAAGTGAAATAGCAATTAGAGCAGCCGGCCCTAATCTCACATTTCATACTCTCTTTCCCTTCATCTCTTAGCAACTCAGCCGCGATTTCACAATTTCTCAACCAGCAGTCCAGCAGCAGTCATCATCTTGCATAAATCACAAATCCAACAAGTGCTACGTTTTGGCTTGGGCTTGTCTTTTATTCATCTTGATTTGGATTTGTCTTTTGAGGATCCACTAATTAGTAGCCATCAATGCTAGCTTTTTCATTTCTTGCTCATATAATAAATGAGGGACGTATTGGAAATTCACCCAAGTAACAGTTGGCCAAACATGGAAGCATATTATGCATCATGAGTATAAATTTTGGGACAATATTTTATCATCTATAACAAAATTAATGGTTACAAAAGTCAATTATCTGCAACGACACTATTTTGTAACCAAAAGATAAGTATAAATTTAACTAAATTATCCGTGACACATATTTTAGTCTCTAAAATTATTTTAATTTCTTCTAATTTTAAGACCCTATTTTTTTGTCTTAGATGAGTAATTACAGTGACAAAACTAAAAGTAGTAGTTGAAAGTTTTGTCCCGAATAATATCATATTTTTGCGACCAAGTATTTTATTTTCTGAGACACACTATTTAGTATTTGATTCAACATTTTGTGACACATATTATTATAGTAAAAATAATAAATTTTTTTGGCACAAAAATCTCCTTGAAGAATTGAACATTATGGGACAATATTTCGTCATTCATGACAAAATAAATGGTCGCGAAATATAATTATATGTGATGAAACTGTTTGGTAACAAAAAAAAAGGGTGTAAATTTAGATAAATCATCAATGACACGTAATATTAGTCTCTAAATCTATTCTAATTTCTTATAATTTTAAGACCTCATTTTTTGGTCGTAAATTAGTCATTACGGTGACAAAACAAAAAATAGTAGTGAAAGTTTTGTCATGGATAACGTTGTATTTTGCTGACCAAATTATTTATTCCTGAGATGCATTTCTTGGTCTCTAATTCAACTTTTGTAATGAACATTGTTTTTGTGGCATAAAGACCTTTTTTTTTTTTTTTGCACAAAAGTTCCCTTAAAAATTAAACGTGCTAGGACAATATTATTAATAGTTGCAAAACATAATCATAGGGGACGAAAAATTTTATATTTTGTCACTAATAATCATATGTAGATAAAATTTAACTCCTATAACTAGACTTTTCCTAATTGTTGCTTTTCAACAATTAAAAAATGATAGAAAGGAATTGAACACAATTACTAATAAATAATGATAGAACCACAAAGACGTTGTTAGAATTTATATATGTAACTTTATCACATTAATTTGCATAAAAACGGATTGACTAACTTTTCAAATAATTCTCTCATGCCACAATCATTTGTATAGACAAATTTGTATAAATTATTTATAATTTATTATCATTTTGACAATTTGACGAATTACAAGTCTTTTAATTTGATTTTTTTTTTAAAAAATTTAGCCATCAAAATTCGGATAGCTTATGAAAACTAATTTCTATTAGTACTAGTATTGTCATATGGTTAGGGCACTTGTTTGGTTTTTTTAAATGTATGTAACATATTGACTTTGTTTACACATAATTACTTGTAATGAGATGTAAATTGAAAGTTAGACAAAATTAAATAAGTTAATAAATATATAAACAATTAATCGTAAAACACTTACTAATGAAATTTTGTCAGCGGGTTGTATCATGCGTATAAATATTAAAATGTTTTTCTTCTTTTATATTGGGAAGACGGAAACACTTGGAGAGTCTCCTAGTTTGATTGCTTTGTTCCGAAAGATGTTCTAGAGTGAGGCCAAAGATGGAGTAGTATGGAAGCAAAGCTAGATACGTAAGTTATTCCAAATTATTTACATTTACTTGTAGCTGAAAGTATATTAGGGATTGATGACATGTTTGCTTTAAAAAATTAATTAATGTTTCATTCTTGCTTTGTGTTATCATTTTATTCATATTTTTACAAGTGCTATTAGTCTCACTATTTACCATTTGTTTATTCTTAGTTAATGAGACTCATTATTCAATAAGCATGTTTGATTCGTTTTCTTTTGTAAATGTGTTTAGTATTATTTTTAAAGGTGTAGAAATTATTCAACTTCTAATTATGCAGGACCAAATGATAGAAATGAAGGAAACTCCAATACCGAGGAAAATGTTGAGTCATTAACTGATAATCAAATTTGTGAAATTGTTCTGGGGAAGAAATCTAATTTTGTCAAAAAAAAATGATAGATCCTTGAAAGTTAGCATCCAATGTAACATTATCCCAAGAAAATCAGGAGATGGGGAAGACGATTAAGGAACAAGTAAAAAATATTAAGGAACAAGATAACATACTACAGGTGGTTGAGGATTTCATAAAATTCATGAAAGAGCAACTATCATTTTCACTTACATTTTCGGTTGATCCTGCATTATTTGATTCTCAATCCCAATAAGACCTTTGCAAATACATTTACTATGAAATCTTACTTTTAGGTCGTTGATATTGATTTGTGACTTTTATATTTACATTTATTTACCAAGAACCATATTTGTTTAGATTTCAATGTCATGGTTCGTGTTTGAATTCTTTGGATTATGAATAAATATTTCAAAGTCTTTCTTATTACTCTCATTGTTGTTGGTTTGTTTGTTAATGACTACGCCTATTTTTAATAATCACACTAGCTTTTTTGGTAGAATGTAATTAGTTGCAATTTAGTAAATTACATTGTCTTTTAAAAGTAACGTGAGACAATATTGCTTGTTATTTGAAACGAAGGTAATTTTCATGGAATAATATTTTTTATTCCAAATTTTTTAGTCATTAAATATCAATTTATGTGACTACAATATGTCGTCGTGAATGTTTTCTTTTAATGACAATTTAGAGTAGTCATTTTAACTCTTCGGATACGAAATAAATAGTCGTCAAATAGTAAAATATATTGTGATTAAAAATAATGTGAGACTATATTGTTTGTCATTTAAAACGAAAATGATCATCATGAAATAACATTTTTTGAATCAAAAGTTTTTTGTCACTATATATCACTTTATGTGACTACAATATGTTGTCATGAGTGTTTTCTTTTAATAACAGTTTATAATAATTACTTTAACTTTTAGGATATGATATAAATAGTCATCAAATAGTAAAATATATGTCACAACATGTTAATTTTTCAAACTAAATATTATAGTTGCGAATGCTTACATTTTATGACAAGAGATAATGGTCACTTAAAATGTTTTGATACAATTTAACTAGTCTTGTAATATTAAAATAGATTGTCCTTAAAATAAATTTGAGACCAAATTAATTACCAATTGTATTTGTAAAAATTGTCGCAAATAAAAACTACTTAGGACGATTATGAAATGTTGCAATATATAAACTTCAACAACAAAAAAATAACGTTGCTAACTGTATCTTCAAACCTCTAAAATATTATAGTTACTATAAACCACATATTATTGTTGTGCAAATTTTAATGTACTCGCAAGCGCACGAATCTATTGTAGTATAGATCAATGGTGACGAGTGTCGATCCCACGAGGAGGTAGATTTTAATTGTATATAGAATTAATTTTGTAAATGGATGGTTGGATTTGTGTTGGAAGTGATTTAAATTATCTTAAAATTGGAATTAAATTGGCAAGAATAAATTTTAAAATTGGAATTGAAATGGCGAGAATAAATTGAGAGAAATCTATTAAAATGACGTACTTTGGTATCTGGATCCGCATCAACATGCATCATGGGCTAAATAATCCGTATTAATACCAATTAAATCATGAGAGGGGAATTCACACCTCATGAACCACGCTCTAATCAATATGGTGCTAAGGGCTTATCGTGCCAAATAATAATAACCTTGTACTAGAGGGCCGGTGAAACCAAGGCGGTACTAGACAAGATTAGTATTATTTGTCGACGAGAAGTCAAAACATCCACAAAAACTAGAGGGGAAGAGAAAATAAATTTACCAAATAAAGCCCATGACACATGTTGAGACTTCACCTTCAACCCAAGCTTGAAAGAAAATTAGCCACTCATAATTGAATTAGGGGCAAAATGGAAATTTATTAAAATATGAAGAAAATACAAGATAGAGAGGGAATTACAGAAAATGGATCCCAAAAATGGATTCAGAGATATCAAATTAGGGGGGGAGGCCCCCTTTTTATAGATACATGGAGTAAATCATGGCCATCGGATTAAAAACAGTTTGAACGCTCAGGATTGCGCCACGTCATCAGTCAACAGTCCACGGTTTGACCACGCGGATGAACAGTAAAACAGTTTGACCCGGATGAACAGTAATGCGGTTTGGTTGAAAATAATCCTGTGTGATGCATGCACCGTACGCGAGATTTTTCGTCCACTGATATGCTGCCACGTCACCATCAACCGTATATAAGAATTTTGGTCCAACAGGATCGTGACACCTCATCAGTCAATGCCACATCATCGATCTGTCTATGTGAACAGTGTCGTGAACAGTAACATAGACAGTACCGTACCTGTGAATAGTACCGTACATGTGAATAGTATCATTTTTCCTTTTATACTCCTCCTAAGGTTTTCAACCGTCCTGAGTTCAAAAGTGATGTCCGTTTTGCCGTCTGATCTCTCGTTTATTGTGAAATGACTATAATGCCCCTAAAATACATAAATTACTTAATTAAAATAAAACACACGTAATTAAACCACAAGAATGTTAAATACATAAAAGTAAGGGTTGTTAGTAAGACTTGAAATGTAAAATGACGGTTTTCTCCTTTATAAATATGCATTTTCTAACACTCAACAATTATGACCAATATGAAGTGCCATTGATTGCATTTTTAAATCTCTAATTTGACCATTTTAGACACTATTCGTGATAATTTTAAGTTAATTTTAAGACAATTATGTTTGTCATAGAAACATGTTTTGGGAAATTTACAAAAATAACCATAAAATTTTTGTTATTTTTACAATTAATCCTCTTAATTTTTTTCTATCAACATTAGTCAAACACACACTTTTCTCCCCAAATTACCCTTCTTTACAAGCCAAAAGTAACTTTCTTTCTCCCATTTCGTCAAACCAAAGGCAGCTTTCCACTCTTGAATCATCAACCAACGGCGACGGCAAAAGGCAACGATAAAAGTGAAATCCGATCATAATTTATCTGGATCCAACACTAATCGGCATCATATAGTGGTATGAGTTATTTTCTGAACTTGATCGAAAGTTTCGGAACTGCGAGTCGTGAGTGAATCTGACGACAGATTGTCTGTCGCACGAAGCTTGGTGCGACAGATTGCCTGTCGCACCAAAACTTAGAGCGACATGCACCTGTCGCATGAAATTTGGTGTGACAGGCGCCTGTCGCATGAAGCTTGGTGCGACAGGCAATTTTGGACACCATAAATCCGCTTAATACCGCTTGGACAAAGCTAGAAACTGTAGAAACTTTTCATGCTTCTGCTGCTTATCCTTGAGCTGACTGGATACCATGGACAAAATCTCAGCACCTCTAGTTGTTGTCCAATGTTTAGCCAAGGTGTCCACAATGGCTTTGCTTGTCCGGACAAAAACACTTGTTTCTCCATCTCTTTCAAATGCCCCAGAGTTTTGAAGCTTTTCAAATGAACCATCAACCTGCTCAGATAATAGAAAATCATGAAAAAGATGACCAAGTAAAGCCTCTGATTCTTCATCTTGGGCTGATCGACGTGTAATCCCAGTCGTAACAGCCTTTTGTCTATCTCTAGCATCCCAAGCATCAAAGCTAACTCTTCTAGGACCTGCCAACGTAAAGTTTCTTCTCTCTTCAGGTACTGATCCTTCATTGGAGCTTCCTTTCCGTGACAAGCTTCGCTCAGGTGGTTCAACTCCACCAAGTACAACAACCTTTTATGGTATTGCCCATATTCCCGCTTTCTCGGTTAGCACAACCCATGCACCATCTTCACCATCATCTGACGAAGGAAGAATTGAAGCATCAAGAACTTTTCCGGCATCAGAAGGCAGGTCAAACTGATATAGTCGAGTAGAGTTCCTATAATAATGCGAGACTGTTGTTGTTCCGTCACCAGAAAGTATGATTGCCGATCTTGGAGGCTTTCCCCTGACCCTAAGCCTCATTGAGAATAAGAAGTCCTCCTCTTCTCTAGGAGACACTGGAGAAGGTTGTTGAGTCAAAAAAGATGGAGTATAACTAGAATAAACCAACTGAGATTGTTTGCAAAACTTGGTTCTTCAGTTTGGGAGAGATGGGAGAAAGAGAGATTGTTGGGGGAGAGATGAGAGAGAGGGGTATTTTGGTCTCAAAGATTTTTTTATGGCTAAAGTTGATAGAAGTTTGTTTGGGAGGTTAAGATGGAAAAAATCAAAATTTTTATGATTATTGGTGTAAATTTCCCACATGTTTTTGAAGCAATGAAAATAATTTTAGTCGTTAAAATTTTTTAAGACAATCTTTCTACGACTAACGCGTGATTATTTATTTTTTGTCATAAAAATATAAAGTGATTAATTTAGTATTTTTGTAATTAATTTTTTATAATAAAATATTATTTTTCTTATAGTGAAATTAGATAGTATGAAGATGTAACTGCTGCGAAATCAGAAGCAATTAAGCTGGGGATTGAATTGCAGAAGCTGCCAACTGTGTGCCTTTGATAATTGAGTGTGATTGCCAAGAAGCTGTGGATTTGGCTGTAGGAAAAAAAAAGCTGTAACACTGAGATCTGTTTGGACACGACTACATAATGGCATGGCCCATTCGATTGCCAAAGTAGCTTTGGAAAGTGGTGGTTCAATGAATGTCCTACACATCTTCTGTTGTATCTTTTTCAAATTTGATTTCATGAAAGCTGAGCCTCTATATCAAAAAAAAAAAAAAAAAAACTAATGGAGAGAAACAGCTGTCCTGAATTCTCATCCAGCCAAAGTCAAAAAGTGTGCAAAGACTATAACCAATCACCAGTCTGCATTTTGTGGACTCGTGTCGTGAACGCACCACGAACCCCTATAAAAAAAATCATTTAAAAATAAAGTCGTTACCGTGGAATTTAATTTTTCCATTTTTAAAAGTCAAGTGAAAACGACATCATTTTGTGTGACTTTTTATTTAAAATTTTGTCGGGATTGGTTTTCCAAGTATTTCCGAAACATTTTATTTCTTTTCAGAGAAAAGACACTTACATTCCATTAGTTTAAAAAAAGAGTCACTTCGATCTTTAAATTTTTAATAAGAAATATTAAAATTCTCTTTTAATTATAATATTTATTAACATAAAAAATTAATTCTAATATTTTATAATAAATAGAAATATAATGATAAAATGAATGTAATAATATATACAATTTAAAATAATTTCAATATTTAAAAAATATTTTAATTCTTTACAATCTTATGTTATATTGAACTGAATTTTCAACAAATAGAAACATAATATTAAAGCAAACATAGAAAAATTAAATTATTTTCAATATTATATAAACTAATTTTAATATTATTAATACATGAGTAAATTTTAAAAGCTATTTAACCCAAAAATTTATTAAAAAATTTATAAATAGATATAACTATATTATTAAAATAAATATAATAATTTAAATTTTTGAAAATTATTTTGTATATTAAAAAAATTTCTAAGATTATTAATATACTAAAAAATTAAACTATTTAAATTACATATGTTTTTATTAAAAAAATTTTAAAATCAATTTTTTTAGTTATTGCTTACAAAAGGTATTATAATTAATAAAATCTTGATGTCGTTTATAAAAAATTTAGAGTCTACATAATAATTTTCCTAAATCTTAGAAACGCCTATTTTTCTTTCTTTTATTTAAAAACTACTAAATTGAACAATCGAACAACCAGATTTGTTTTCCTAAAGTAAATAATCAAATATGTTATTTTTTATTTACCGATTTCATGTTTCTAAAATGCGTGGCTTATCCAACCATAATGGTTGAAATAATCTGTGGCTGTCACAATTACTCCAATTTGGAGATGCTCCCACTTCTCAAATTATGGGGTGCACAAAAGACTCCAATTCAAAAACTTTATTGACAAACAAACCACCAGGTCGTAACCAAACTTTTGTTCTCTCAAGTGTAAGATATACCCTACGAAATATCAAATGAATTATTAAAGATAAATTTGATGCTATACTTCAAATGCCATGATTCCACACTGGCACACAATCAAGTTTATTTGGTGAGAAAATGATATAAATTTTACTAACACTAATGAGTCTATCATTAAATCTTATAGTACCTATGGATTATATTAGAGTCTCTAACGCACAACCACAGAGCAGATCACTTGGTTTTATGACTTTGTTTGAGCTTGCGAAGGCCTGATTATTCTGATAAAGCTCATATAATGTAACACACTATTGAATGTACTCAAAATTATGTTTAGTATTACATCAATACATGTATGATGTATCCTGAAAAAATGTCAAAAGACAACCATTCCTATTACATGCAGAAGTTGTCCACGAATGAAAAATATTGAAAGCTACAACTGCAACTACTGAGAAGAACTATTGAACAGCTTAGTTCACCAATACAAATCTTCACAGTGCCTCAAATATGGAACAAGAGTCGCAGTATCCACTTCACGTTTTGCCTTGCTGTCATAAACTTGAGGACAATGAAAACAAGGCTCCATTCACATGGCTCGCCCACAAACAGGATCTGGGATTTTCTGTGTCTCTGTCTTGTACAGAATCCATGGTCGTTTACCTCCGAGACCTTGTGCCACATAGCCGAATGTTGACCCTGCGCTTGTGACTAAAACATCCATCATACTTAGAAGATTGATTTTGGCCAATGCCTTCTGGTTGTGCACGCTATTCATGGAGTGTTGTGTCACTTCATGACTAGCCTGATAAACAGCAATCACTTCACCGTTCAAAGTTGGATGCTTCAGGTACATATTCTTCATTTTCTCGAAGTAAGAAGGGATCAAAGATGTTATAAGAACAGCCTTCGATTTCCTTTTTCCAGATGGAGCAGCTGTCGATTTACCCGTATCCACTTGAGGTAACAGTCTGTCCTTATCAGTGCAGGACAAAATTTGATCCATAACTTGTTGAAAAGGACTCTTGTTTTTATGAAATATCCTTATTTTGATCCCAACATGCTCTTCAGCTTCAGCCAGATATTTTTTGTAGTAGCTAGTGATTAGATTCCATACTTGATTTGAGGAATGAAAAATGTACCTTCCCAAGTGATGGAAAACCATTTCTTTGTCAGGAAATAGCTTGTCTAGCTCCTCCTCAAAAGATGACATCAGGAAAAGAGATGGAAGAAAGTAGAGATTTGACTTCATTATCAATCACGGTATGCTCCTGAGAATAGTTTGATCTTGGTCACAGAAAAACAGCTTGTCGTGATGATCGTAATCATTACACAGGTAGAGATGAAGGTGTGTTGGCAGCAACTCTGTTGAAGCACTAATCTTATTCTTCTTAAGCATACTCCCGTAACTCTTCTCATAATTCTGTTTGAAACGGGAGATTCGATCCATGAAGGGAAAGTCCTTGGGCAATTTGGAAAGTCCTTGGGCAATTCGATCCATGTTGCATTTGGAAATGGCTCACAGAACTGATTGGCCATTTCAGGTTCTTCATTAATGAGCAGAACTCGGTTTGTAAGGATGGCATAAATAAAAGCTGATGCTATGCTCAATATTCTGTTTCCCGGGCCAGCTCTGGCTATCAAAACAACGTATCTACACTCGGAGAAACTGTCATTTTGACCAGATACCATGTCTTTTATGCTGTCCTTGCATGGCTGTGTCAAGTCCGCATCTATTATGAAGCTCTGCATATTCTCGTAGCTTGGAAACAAGGTACAAAGAAGGCACATACGGTGAAGATTTTTTATATGAGATGGATTGGTACCTGCTTAAGCAATATCTTTTCGTGAAGTTTGGTGCAAGAAGTCCACCAAGAAGTTCGTCACTGCTGAGTTGATTCTCACCATTGGGTTCATCCTCAGTGGTGGGTACATCCTTTCCGATAAGTTGAGATAATTCATCTTCTGAACAAGAGAAATGGAAAGACAATTAGCCTAGTGTAATCAGCAGCTGAAAGATTTCAAGTAATGCTACTTCATACACAAGCAACAGCCAACGGGTACTTCTATGAACAAGACCATTCTAAGAAATCCTCATAGTTGGGATTCTAAATACACTAATGATGCCCAGAGTGAGTCCGTTGATTTAAAATCCTAAAGCTAGAAGGTTACAGTTCAACATTAACAGAAGACTACTGTTTTAAGGCTTAAGAAAAACTTTCACATGTAGCATAGATTCAATGGAACTGACCAAAATTTTTTAGCTGTTAGATAAAGGCTCCGATATTAACATCTATGAGTGTTTAAAATTAAAGGTTTAACACTAGATCATGTAGGAACATGAAACTTGCAACATAGTAAATCTCTTCCTACTGTGATCTTATGTTTACACAAATAAACTTAAGCTCGAAAAATTAGGAGTATTATAATAACAAATAATAATTTATTACCAACATCTTTGTGAGTGCCATTTTAAGTGATGTTACTCGTAAGTTCTATAAGAAATTCATACACAACAAACAGACACTTTTTAATGAAGGTGTTTCGTGCAGGTGTTATCCGGATTACATTGAAATTTTTTCTTTTTTTTTTTTTTTGGGCAACGCGACAACAAGATCGACAATGCCGAGTGAGGCGGCCATCTTATGCAAAATGCCTATTTTGGCTAATAAGGTACCAACAATATGATTAGTATTACAAGAACACCTGCTGAATAAACTATCCAAGAATGAGAAATATATACAGCGACTGAGTGATTCAAGTACTATTGAACAACTTAATTCCCCAATGAATATCCTCACAGTGCCTCAAATATGGCACAATTGTAGCAGTATCCACTTCACGTTTTGCCTTGCAGTCATAAATTGGAGGAGAATGAAAACAAGGCTCCAGCGACACGGCCCGTCCACAGACCGGATTTGGGATCTTCTTATCCTCTATTTTGTACAGAATCAATGGTTTTTTACCTGCAAGACCTTGTGCCACATAGCCGAAGGTTGACCATGCGCTTGTGACTAAAACATCCATCATACTTAAAAGATTAATTTCGGCCAATGCCTTCTGGTTGTGTACATTATTCGCGGACCGTTGCTTCTCTTCATGACTGGGCTGATAAACATTAATCACGTCACCGTTCAAAGTTGGATGCTTGAGGTACATATCCTTCAGCTTCTCGTGGTAAGAAGAGATCAAGGATGTTAGAAGAACAGCCTTGGATTTCCCTTTCCCAGATGGGGCAACTATCGATTTTCCCATATCCACTTGAGGTAACAGTTTTTCCTTGAAAGTGCAGGTCAAAATTTGATCCATAACTTGCTGAAAAGGACTAGTTTTCTTATCAAATATCCTTATTTGGATGCCAATTCGCTCTTCGGCTTCAGCCAGGTATTTCTTGTAGTAACTAGTGATTAGTGTCCATACCTGATTTGAGGGATGGAAAAGGTACCTTCCCAAGTGATGGAAAACTGTTTCTTTGTCTGGAAATAGCTTGCTTAGCTCCTTCTCGAAAGATGGCATCAGGAAAAGAGATGGAAGAAAGTAGACATCCGACTTGATAATCAACCATGGTATGTTTCTGAGAATAATTTGATCTTGATCACAGAAAAACAGCTTGTCGTGGTGACTGTAATCGTGGGATAGATAGAGATATAGGTGTGATGGCAGCTGCTCCGTCGAAACACTTATCTTATTATTGTTGTTCTTAAGCGTATTCCCGAAACTTTTTGCATACTTCTGCTTGAATCGGGAGAGCCGGTAGTTGAAGGGGAAGTCGTTTGGCAATAACCATGTTGTATCTGGAAATGGCTCACAGAAAACATTGGCCATATCAGCCTCTTCATAAATGAGAAGAACTCTGTTTGTAAGAAGAGCATAAAGAAAAGCCGAAGTTATGCTCAGCATCCTGTTTCCCAGGCCACATTTAGCAACCCAAACAACGTACCTACACGCGGAGGAGCTATCAATTCGACCGGACACCATTTCTTTTATGCTTTTCTTATACGATTCTGCGTATGGTCCGCATCTTTTATGAAGCCTCTCGTACTCTCGTAGCCTGGAAACAAGGTATGAAGAAGGCTCATGCCGTGAAGATTTTCGATATGAGATGGATTGGTACCTGCTTAAGCAAGATCTTCTCGTGAAGTTTGGTGCCAGAAGTCCTCCAAGAAGTTTGTCACTGGTGAGTTCACCGGCGACTTGAGATAAATCATCATCTAGACCTGGAAAATGGAACTTTAAATCATCATCTAAAGTGATGCTACTAAGTTCTAAAAGAAATTCGTGCATAAATAAAAGGCACTTGAATTTAACAAGAGCATGCTAAGAAATAGCCGTTGTTGAGTTTCTAAATATACTAGCGATGATGTAACGATTCAACATTAACGTATATAAGATTCTCTGACGGAGTCTCTCATATGTATTGTATAGTCAAATACAAGATTTTTTTTTTAAAGAAGCGCAGGTCAAGTTTGGAAGCATCACATATCCGGAATTTCATTTTAACACAAACAAACTAAAAACTTGAATGTTTAATCCTGACTATTGTACTTCTTGATTCTGAACGTACTTCAGTCCAGAACGTACCTAGTTGTTAATATGGCTGCAAAGTTTTATTTTAAGTGTCGAACTAAATAAGCAATGAACTTACCAATATCAGTGAATGCATCCAACTCACTGTCTCTCCAAATAAAAAAGACTATGAATAAAACAAGCGAAGCTGCTAAAAGAACAGCCAGTTTGGGAAACCAGGTCATGTTGAAACGCTGCAATTTGGTAACTATCTGTTGCTGCTTGCGGATTGAGCTTTGAATGAAACCATCTGAAATCATTTAGGACCCTGAAAATATTGATTGAGCAATATCCAGAACAAAAAAAAAAAAAAAAGTTCAAAAGAAGAAAAATTAATGAAACGTACGCAATGAAAATGGATTCATAGAAAGATGATGATGAGAAAATGGAACTGGTCATATTTGATACGCTGGCGGCTTGCAAGTTGTAATACTTTATCTAACAGGGTCATAAATTAATTTCATCAACAGGACCTTGGGAGAATATTCAAAGAAGAGATAAATACAAGAATGGGACTGTAATGGCCGTTGCCCATCCTTCATTTTTGCCGAGTCAAGAAGTACAACTTGCTCAAAATAATAGCTAGGTGCACGTGATCGTTGGCTCCACCATAGTTAATCAGCTTTGATAAGTGATATCAAATGGTGGTGTTGGATCCATCTCATTTAGGGCCCAAAACCCCAAAGTTCAAAACAGAAGAATTCGTGTGAAAGTTAGAAGAAAAGTTTGTAAGAGCTTAAACATGCACTAAGGTAGTGGTACATAGGGGTGGGCATATTTTAACCGAACCGATCCAAACCGATCCAAACCGACAATTTGGATCGGTTTGGATCGGTTTCATTAGTATAAAAACTGGTTTCGATTTATTGGATTACAAACCGACATCACTCGGTTTGGATTTCGGTTTGGAAGGATTTCAAACCGATTCAAACCGATCCAATCCAAAAATATTATATAATTACATTATATTTTAAGTTAAAAAATCTAACTAATTATATTTATCATTTTATGCAGATTTTGACAAATCAAAACTAATTAGGCCATAAATTTTGACAGACAAGATGCACAATATTTTAATTGTCAAATGTTGTTCAAATTTATTTTTATTTTGTGAGTTTGTTTTGAATGAATATGTTAAGAACTTATTTATTAGGATGTATTATGCTGTAAACTTATATGAATGTATCTTTAAATTGTTATGTAGATGTCAAAGTAGATATGAATAATATAAAAGAGGTATCAATTTGGATTACAGACAAAAAAAAAAAACAAATAATTTAGATAAAATAATAAAAAAATTAGCTTTTAGCTAATAAAAATTAAACCGAATCCAAACCGATCCAAACCGATCCAGTCGGTTTGGATCGGTTCGGTTTGAAAAATTTTTAAGTTGATATCGGTTTGAGAATTTTTCAAACCGATCCAAACCGACTTTGCCCACCCCTAGTGGTACAAGAAATTTGATTCTTTTATGGAGACTTATGATTTCATCAAGACTAGGTGTGATCATTGTATTTTTGTGAAGAATTTTGGTGATAAGGATTTTATTATTCTTTTGCTTTATGTGGATAACATGTTAATTGTTGGTCAGGATGCTAATAGGATTGACAATCTGAAGAGAGAGTTTAGCAAGTCTTTTGGGAAGTTATGGCTATCTTGGCATGAAGATTTCTTGCGATAGAAAAGTTGGGAAGTTATGGCTATCTCGAGAAGCATATGTTGAAAGAGCTCTTAAAAGATTTAACATGAGCAAGGCAAAATCTATTTGTTCTCCATTTGCAGGCCATTTCAATCTTAATTTTGAGCATGGTCCTACAAGTGAGAAAGAAAACCAAGAGATGAGAGGAGTTCCTTATGCTTCAATAGTTTGTAGTTTGATGTACGGTATGGTTTGTACAAGACTAGATATTACCATGCAGTTGATGCAGTCGGCTCCAATCCGAGCAAAGAACACTGGACAGTGGTAAAGTGGATTCTCAAATACCTTAAAAGCACTTCCAAGGCATGTTTATGTTTTAGTAGTGACAAACTTGTATTATAAATGTACACATATGCAAATATGATAGGAAATGTTGATTCTAGAAAATGTCTATCAGGATATTTGCTCACCTTTACAGAGGGAGCAATCCCATGGCAATCCAAACTTCAGCAGTGTGTTGCCCTATCTACCATTGAAGTAGAGTATATTACAATCACTGAAGATTGTAAAGAAACTTTATGGATGAAGAATTTCCTACAAGAGTTGGGTGTGAAATAAGACAACTTTATTGTGTACTGCGATAGTTAGAGTGTTATTCACTTGGTAAAGAATTCGACATACCATTCAAAATCCAAGCATATTGATGTGAGATATCATTGGATATGACACATGCTTGAAAAGAAACAATTGCAGCTTGAGAAGATACACACATTGGATTATGGAGAATGGGTCAGATATGATGACAAATCCATTACCCAAGGAGAAGTTGAAAAGTTGTATGCAGAAAGCGAGCTTGGAGATGCCCCTCAAATGATCTGGAGGGGGAGATTTATTGGGTCCATCTTATTTGGGGGCCCAAAAGCCCAAAGTTCAAAAAGGATTGCTTGATGTACAATTAACATTAAGTTTTGGACTTGGATGACAATTACCATCCTTTAAAGCCCTAATTTCACGATCGCAAAAAGACTAGAGGTAAAAGAGAGAAGAAGACAGTGGCTAGCTATTACAATTTGAGACAAGATTTTAAATCTTTAATTGAATCTTTAATTGAACGATCAGAAGGTGAAGTTAATTATGTTTTTTCCTAAATTTTGAGAGTAAGTTTCTGGCATTACCTTCTACAATCCTACCCGTCTCGATTTTTATTTTACTATCTCGTTGACTATTATTTGAAATACCTACTTGTTAGAAAAAAAAAGTTATTAAGTTGTTACTGTAAGGTAAAAATATTAAGATTCTTAATGTTAATAGTCTCTAATATTATTTAGAAAAGAATTTATATTGTAATCCCATTAATATAATAGAAGATTTTGTTGGACTACGATCCTGTGATTTTTTTCCACTTTGGGTTTTTCACATAAAAGTCTATGTCGCTTGTGGTTTATTTTTGTTTTAGATTTTGTTAATTTATTTTTTCTACCTATTTATTTGTGGTACACATCCTATTTTACTCATACAAAAGGGAAAGAGTTTTGTTTCTACTTAATTTACAACTGCTTGGTAGTCTCTTTCCCAAAAAGTGGAACATCAATGGAGTTGAGTCTTAATATTTTATTTGTTGCATACGCACACATTGACCACAACTCATTTTCTTAAAAAGACCAACTCATTAAAAGAGAGAGTCTAAGTACTCACTTAGTCTTCTATGACTCGAAATCTTAACTTACTGACATGAGATTTTGAATCAAATTTAGAATCGAGATGGTAAGAATAAGGATGGCAATTAAGTATGGTTTACTACTATTACACCCATATTTTTACAAAATCCAAGCACAAGACCCACATCTAATAACATGGTTTGATTTAAATACATGCTTTAATCTAAATAGGATAAAAGAAAACAAATCCTTAATACTTGTCAAACTCGAATCCTATAAGATAATAGACAAGTTTTCTTAATTTAATTATACTTCTAATTATTTCTTTTATATAAAGAGATTACTACTCAAAGGTAAGGAGATGGAAGATATACATGAAAAATAAGTATATTGGAGGAAGAAATATTATATCCTCCAAGCCTTTTCTATTACTCTCTTTTCTCTTTATTATTATAATAATCGTGGTCGCCATTCTTTTCAAACTTTGCTTACCAATTTGGATAGTTATAATTTATACGAATAAATTCACGGCAATGATTATTCTAACATTTTTCCCATAAGCAAACAGAGACTATACCCAAATGCCATGTTTGGCATGCCGCATTGCATAGGATAATTGGTGAGCCTCGTATTAATTGAAACGAATCTATGTTTGGTAATTCAAATGACACGTATCACACTTCACTAATTCAAGACTAA
Source organism: Citrus trifoliata (assembly GCA_018350135.1). NCBI lineage: Eukaryota > Viridiplantae > Streptophyta > Magnoliopsida > Sapindales > Rutaceae > Citrus > Citrus trifoliata. The sequence goes on along the minus strand of VKKW01000118.1, from coordinate 551,325 downwards.
ATGCTGGATTTGCCACTTTATTGAAACCCATCACCCCCCCTAAGAATTAATGTTCGTAGCATTGATTTTAAGTGTAAAATTTTTTTATACTTTTTAAAACTTTTTAATAATAATATATAAATGTAACTTCTTAGTTTAATATAATCTTATACACTATTAATTTTTATTATATTTTATTTTTACATTATAATTATTAATATAAATTAATAAATTTATAATTTAGTTTCAATACTATTTTAATTAATGTTATATTAAAATATAACTAAATAATATATTATTTAATTATATTTATAATAATTAATAAATGAATAGCTTATTATTTAATAAGTTAATATAACTAACAATAAATACTTAAATAATATAAAAAAATATAATATAATGTTATATTATTTAATATTGTACAATATGGTACCAAACATTATGTATTATTATTATTATTATATAATACTAATATAATATAATATAATACAATATATCTGTATTAAAATATTATAAAACGACATAAGATAATACGTTGTGCCTCGCTCAAAATGCAAAGGTTTCCTGAATTTTTTGACTTGATTCTTATCTTATCTAAGTGCCTAATCAGGCAAATGGATGTAAAATAGTTGACCGCATTGCCATCCAAGTGGCGTTTCTCTTAATCCAACCGACCAACTAATGGAGACAAACAGTTGTCCCGAATTCAGAATTCTCATCCAGCCAAAGTGAAACGTGTGCAAGACCAGAACCAATCACCAGCCTGCATTTTGTGGACTCATGCATGCACCACCAAAAAAAAATCATTTAAAAATAAGTCGTTACGTGTGGAATTTAATTTTTCATTTTTTAAAGTCAAGTGGAAACGATACCATTTTCTGTGACTTTTTCCTAAAATTTTGTCGGGATTGGTTTTCCAAGTATTTCCCTAATATTTTATTTTATTTTATTTTATTTAGAGAAAATACACTTAGATTCATTTGAAATTAAAAAAAAAAGTCATATAGATTTTCAAATTTTTAATAAGAGATGTTAAGACTTTCTTTAAATCATAATTTTCACGGACTATATTAACACAAAAAAATTAACTCTAATATTTTGTACTAAATAGAAATATAATAGTAAAATAAATATAGTAATATATACAATTTAAACTAATTTCAATATTTAAAAAATATTATAATACTTTGCAATCTTATGTTATATTAAACTAAATTTTATAATAAATAGAAAAATAATATTAAAGTAAACATATAAAAATTTAAATTATTTTCAATATTATATAAAATAATTTTAATATTATTAATACATGAGTAAATTTTAAAATCTATTTAATCCAAAAATTTATTAAAAACTTTATAACAGATATAACTATATTTTAAAAATAAATATAATAATATAAATTTTTGAAAATTATTTTATATATTAAAAGAATTCTAAGATATTAATCTACTAAAAATTAAACTACTTAAATTACTTTTGTTTTTATTAAAAAAATTAAATCAATTTTTTAGTTACTGCTTACAAAAGGTATTATAATTAAATAAAGTCTTGATGTGGTTTATAAAAAAACCTAGAGTTTACATAATAATTTTCCTAAATCTTAGAAACGCCTATTTTCTTTTTTTTTTTTATTTAAAATCTACTAAATTGAACAATCGATAAGGATGGCAATGGATCGGATATGACCCCAGATCCATGTGAATCGGATTTGGATATCGATGTGTGGATCTAAGGTGGATCTGGAGCAAATTCAGATTTATCTTAATATCTAGATCCAAATCCATATCCACTCACCATTTAATGTAATTTTATTTTAAAAAATTCTTAACAATTATATAATTATAAATAATGATAAAATTTATTTATTAACATGTATTTAAGAATCTTAAAACTAAAAAGTACTTAATTGATAATAAGACAAAAATTTATCAAGTGTAAAATAAAATTAAGATAGTTTGCCCTAATTTTTTTTAAGTTTTTCACTCTACAATTTAGTCTCTTTTTTCCTCTTTAGTCTACTCTTACTTCTCCACTTCATTTGAATGCTTGGATAAGTTCTTTAATTGTTAGGAAAATCCATAGACTTGAGTTTATTTTTCTATCATTTTCTCATAATCTTATTTATTTTGGATAATCACTAATCAACGGTGGCTATCAACTATAAAATAATTATGTTAATCATATATTTAGTTAAATATGATCATAATAAAAATAATAAAGCACTGAATATAATAAATCATTTTTAACTTATATGTTATTAGTTAATGATATATGAATGATGATGGTGTGCAGTGGATATCAAGATGATAAATGAGGCATTCGAATATTATAAGGATCGTATTCCTGCAATTACTTTTGATCGATATTTTATTATATTTCTTATTTTTTTTATTTTGGTGTAAAAATAGAAGGTACAATACTTATTAGATTTTTTTATACAAATTATATAATTTAATTGTTACAAATGCATTTTAGTCTTAAATTTTCTTTCTAAAAAAATATTGATCTCTTATTATTGAGATTTAGAATTCATGATGGATCTAGAGCAGATTTGGATTTTAATTTTTCTTTTTGTATTTGGAGCAGATATAGATATTTATTTTTTGTTTCAGATCTAGATATTGAGCAAAAAATATAGATTCATAATAGATCTGGAGCAGATACAAATCTTAAATTTTATTACGGATCTAGATCTGGAGCAATGTAGATCCAATCCATATCTGCTCTATTGTCATCCCTAATTCAATCGAACAAGCAATTTTTTTTTCCCAAAGCGAATAATCAAATATGTTATTTTTTATTTACCGATTTTATGTTTCTAAAATGCGTGGCTTATCCAACCATAATGGTTGAAATAATCTGTGGTTATCACAATTACTCCAAGCTGGAGATGCTTCCACTTCTCAAATTATGGGGTGCACAAAGGACTCCAATTCAAAAACTTTATTGACAACAAACCACCAGGCCGTAACCAAACTTTTGTTCTCTCAACTGTAATATATATCCTACGAAATATCAAATGAATTATTAAAGATAAATTTGATGCTATTCTTCAAACGCCATGATTCCACACTGGCACACAATCAAGTTATTTGGTGAGAAAATGATATAAATTTTACTAACACTAATGAGACAGCTTCTGTCCTTGCTTCTGAGTCTATCATTAAAGCTTACAGTACCCATGGATTATATCAGAGTGACTAACCCACAACCACAGAGCGGATCACTTGGTTTTATGACCTTGTTTGAGCTTGTAAAGGCCTGATTATTCTGATAAGGCTAAAGAGAATATTTGTACCTCCATTCACCATGAAATAGTTTCTGCTAAAAGCTCATATGCAACACTAATAGGTGTGTTATTTTTTATTTTTTGAGTATTGATAAAATACTCTCACATCATCGAAATTCTTTTAGTTGTAGAAATATAAAATCCTCAAGACACCTTCAATAACTAGACTCACTTCTCCAGTTGTCAAAAAAGGGAGTCAAAATCAGCACAAATATGTATGATCTCGTATAACCTTGACTCAAAAATATATGTTTAGATTTACATCAGTACGTGTGTATCCTAAAATGATGTTAAGCTAAGCACTCCTAATACCGGCAGAATAGTCCAAGTATGAAAATCATTTACAGCTACAACTACAACTAATAGTAAGTACTATTGAAAAGCTTGATTCCCCAATATATGTCCTCACAGTGCCTCAAATATGGAATAATAGTAGCAGTATCCACTTCCCGTTTTGCCTTGCAGTCATAAACTGGAGGAGCATGAAAACAAGGCTCCAATGATTTGGCTCGACCACAAACTGGATCTGGGATTGTTTTATTTTCTATCTTGTACAGAATCCATGGCTTCTTACCTCCTAATCCTTGTGCCACATAGCCAAAGGTTGACCATGCACTTGTTACTAAAACATCCATCATACTTAGAAGATTGATTTCAGCCCATGCCTTCTGGTTGTGCACGTTATTCTCGGACTGTTGTTCTTCTTCATGACTAGGCTGATAGACAGCAACGACTTCCCCATTCAATGTTGGATGCTTCGAGTACATATTCATCATCTTCTCATAGTAATAAGGAATCAATGATGTTATAAGAACAGCCTTTGATTTCCCTTTTCCAGATGGAGCAACTATGGATTTTCCCATATCCACTCGAGGTAACAGTTTTTCCTTATCAGTACAGGTCAAAATTTGATCCATAACATGTTCCACAGGACTGGTTTTATTATCAAATATCCTTATTTGGATGCCTATTCGCTCTTCGGCTTTGGCCAGGTATTTTTTGTAGTAGCTAGTGATTAGTTTCCATACTTGATTTGAGGGATGAAAAAGGTACCTACCCAAGTGATGGAAAACCATTTCTTTGTCCGGAAATAGCTTGCTTAGTTCCTCCTCAAAAGATGACATCAGGAAAAGAGATGGAAGAAAGTAGATATTTGCCTTCATAATCAACCAAGGTACGTTTCTGAGAATAGCTTGTTCTTGATCACAGAAAAAGAGCTTGTCATGATGATCATAATCATGAGATAGATAGAGATAAAGGCATGATGGCAGCAACTCTGTTGAAGTATTTATTATTCTGTTCTCAAGCATATTCCCAAAACTTTGAGCATAATCCCGTCCAAAACTGTAGAGTTGATTCATGAAGGGAAAGTCCTCAGGCAATATCCATGATGCATCTGGAAATGGCTCACAGAACATATTGGACATGTCGGATTCTTCATTAATGAGCAGAACTCGGTCTGTCAGAAGAGCATAAAGAAAAGCTGAAGTGATGCTCAATATCCTGTTTCCCAGGCCACAGTTAGCTAGCCAAACAACGTATCTACAGTTGGAGGAACTATCAATTTGACCAGACACCAGTTCTTTGATGCTCTTCTTGTATGATTTGGTGTAAGGTCCGCATCTTTTATGAAGCTTTTCATATTCTCGTAGCTTGGAAACAAGGTAGGGAGAAGGCTTATGCGGTGAAGATTTGCGATATGAGATGGATTGGTACCTACTCAAGCAAGATTTTCTCCTGATGTCTGGTGCCAGAAGTCCACCAAGCAGTGCGTCACTGGTGGGTTGAGATGAATCATGCATTAATCCTGAAAAATGGAAGGAAAGTCTAGTGTAATTAACAGCTATAAGATTACAAGTGATGCTGGAAACTCCAAGATCTACATGATATTCATCTACAAGCAATATGCACTTCAATTAACAACTAACAAGAGCATGCTAAGAAATTCCAACAGTTGAGATTATAAATATATTAATGATCCTAAGTTAAGTTTACCCAATGGCTTGATCTTAAAACTTAAAGCCTTAAAGCTAGTAGCTAATGGTTCAATGAAACCAGACGGACCACAAGACCTAGTTCTGCTTTCTTGTTAATTACTCGAACCAATTGTTTAACAGTCAAGGACTCCAACATTAGCATCTGATTAGTATTTAAAGCTAAAGGTTTAATAATAAATCAAACAGCAACATAAACTTATAACATGGAAAAAATCTCTCAGCGGTGATATGAGAAACACTTTATAATAAAGCACGTAAAGAAACGAAAGTGATAAGCTAAAAGTCATTTTCCACAGCACCAATTATTCCAAGAGTGCAGTCCGACCTTAAGCAAATTTGACCAAATAAATAAACTAAATGGATATTGATTACACGAATAAATTAAAAACATGAACATTCAGGATCAGTAATTACAACATCCAATAACTGATTAATCTTAAAAGCACAGCGGTAGCTAAAGTGCTTGATTTTAGAAACAACTTAAACCTAACTGCTAGCGATTCCATTTTATGATAACTGCGGATTAAAAGCCAATTACTTCAATCCAGAACATACCCAGTTGGTAATATGGCTTGCAAGATTTATTTTAAGAATAATATAGGAATTAAATTAAAAGAATTTAAAAAAACCCAAAAATCCTGAAAATTGAACTAAACGAGCAAATGAACTTACCAGTAGCGACCATAGGCTTGAACCCTTTATCTCTGCAAATCAAAACGACTATGAATAGAACGGGCAAAGCTATTAAAACAACTGCCAGCTTTGGAAACCAAGGCATGCTGAAACGCTGCAATTTGGAAAGTTGTCGTTGTTGCTTGCGGATTGAGCTTTGAATGAAACCATCTGAAAACATTTAGGACCCTGAAAAAAAAAATCAAATTATTTTGTAAAAATTAAAGATACCCAGAAAATAAATGAAGTTTAAAAAAGAAGAGAAATTAATGAAACGTACCCGATAAAGATGATGAGAAAATTGTAAACCGAAGTGTCGATTTGTGTTTAACAAGATGGAAGTAGTAGTCATAATATTTGATTTGATTTTGATTTTTGCTTATAAAAATCAAAACAGCTCGGCAGGCTGGCAGCTTGTAGGCTGCGTGATATGTTTTTATAATCAATAATAAACTTTTTCTCCACTATCTGAAAATTGGAAGAAAATTAAAATAAGAGAGATCCAAGAAAAGGACTGTATTGATTTTTCACTCAATATGGCCAGGTCAAGAAATACTAATCAAAATAATTAAATAAGAACATATTAAAATAAACAAAAAGGAAAATATTAAGCAAATTACTCAAAAATAAAAGTTAATTTGTATACTTAAAAAAATTGTGGTCTTATCAAGTTGGCTCCCAAGTAAGACAAAGTCAATCAATAGATCCTGCTTAAGGCAATAAATGGTTAACAAATGTTATCTTTTGTTATAAACAGACAACCATAATTAGGTTGTCATCTTACTTTCGGTAATTACTGTGTTGAATACATATTTTAGCAGATAAAGTTATGAAAATAGGAGGTGGCTTGTAGATTGGCCTTAATTTTGGGATATTTCCGTAATTTCCCTACCCAAAAAAATTATTTAATAGTAAAATTACATTAGGGTATATTTGGGATTATTGATGGGAGATTTAAAATAATTTTGAGAAATTAAAAATTAATTTTAGTATACGGTAGATTTTATTAAATTAATTTTTGATAAAATTACCATGTTCTACAACAGATTTTTAAAAAGGAAGAATTTTTTTTTTCAAAATTTAAATTTGAGAACCAGTTTTATATGTAATGGAATTTCATTTATATCATTACATATATTATATGAACCCAAAACTATCTTTATTAAACTCGAATATAAAATGAGTTAATTTAATGACATTATTATTATGATGATGATGATGATAATTTTTTTATTCACATATACTCGTTTACCCCATGTCTTCTTTATCTTATTTTGTTATCATTTATTTTGATGACATAATAACGAAATAAAAGAAATAAAATTAACAAGGTATAGATATTATTTTTAATTATCTATTATTGTATATATACAATTAAAATATTATATATACATTTTTATACGTGTGCTAATAAATTTCATTTACACATATTCTATTTTAGTCTTTTGTATTATTAATTGATTCTCTTCATGAGTACTAAAATAACAACTTTAAAAGCTACATTATTAATAAATTACACCTTACAAAGTTGGAATCTAAAATTGAGGTTGTAATCGTCAGTCGTGACTTATTTATTGGTATTGTCAAAAATATTCACATTAATAATGGATGATAAAGTTGACAAGCACCGAATAAATTACTTTTTTTTTTGTTTGTCAAATAATGTATTTTAAGTGATACATTATTTAAAATATAAATTATGTATGGTGTTTGTTGACTTTGCGATGTTCGCGTGTACATATCCTATGAGATATTATGAGTCCAGCAGCTTCTTGAATTTTCTTTTCTCACTGTCATTTTTCTTTTCTTTTTTTACGTGCATTTCAGAATTGGCGGCCCAACAAATACATTTGAATCGACTTTATGAATATTTTATTCTAACTGATAACAATAACTGATGACAAAGATTTAGACATATTATATTTATGTGTAATGTAAGAATAATTTTAAAGGGGGCAATTTGTCCAATCTTCTAAAATTAAAGGTATTTTTAGGGGACTGTAGATCTGGCCCTTATATTATAATGATAATAAAATCTGATGAATAGTATTAAATAATGAAGTCAAACGTTCAAAATAATTTAAAATTTTCCATTAATTTATTTATAATATTCATTTTAATATTATATCTATATTCTTTAAAAAAAATCAAATTCAATATTAATCCAATTTACATTAATAAAATCTAAAATTTAAAAAAAAGTCAAAATTTGAGTTAACGGGTTTTTAGTATTAATAAAATCTATCGCAACATATTGAAACAGTTTAATATTAAAAAAAATTGCATAATGTAAATGTTACTTTATTAATTACATTTATTTTGATATTGAATTTAATTTTATTTATTTATGATTTATATTGATTATAAAAGATTTGATTACAATAAAATCGTATAATAGTAAAAATAAAATAAAAATCTCTATGATGGTTTCTGAAATTTAGGGCTATATATAACTGTTTAAACAAGCATTGACGTTTTTTTTTATTCTTTTTCACCCTTTTGGTGACTTGCACGGATGGTTGCTTTCACATGAATATATGTTTATTTTCACGCTTTATTACTTGAAAATCATGTTTACTTTAACTGAACACTGAAGTCGTAATCAGCTAAAGGCCTAAGTTAACTATTATATAAGGAAAGTTATTGGGTCGATTTGTGTAAGTAGATGATAATCTTGATTAATGTTTGATTTGTTGATTTCTTCATATCTCATGAATTTAGATTGATTTGTTTGGGTTTAATTAGGAGAAAAATTAGAAAATTGAAAAGGATGAAAAAAAAAAAAGAAGAAGAAAAGAAACAATTTAGGTTGAATGAAAAAATCATATTTGCCTCTTAATGTATAAATAGAAGCGACGGTCAAACAATGTCAATGGACCTCAATTTCCAAAAAATAAAATAGGACTTAATTAAGGGTGATTACCTTACCTTATTAAGATTTTACATCGGTGAAATATGGATTATTCGGTGGTTTATTAATTTTTAAAGCACCTTCTTTTTACAAGCTAATTTTTAAATTCGTAAATGTTAAAAATGATTTGATGTAATTGCCTCTAAATATTTTAGGAATAGAAGTAGGTGGATGCTTGGATGGTTGACTAAGGCTCAGGCTCCGTGTTACTTTCGTGTGACAGTTGTGACGGCAATGGATGCCTAGGCCATAGACTAAAGCTCCATTTGATATTATTGTTGGACAGTAGAATAAGGCTCCACTTAGTATTATTAATTACATGACAGTTATAGTGCTAGTAAAATATTTGGCAACAGCTTCAAATACTATGGATTAAATTTGAAGCACCTCAATTTCAAGTTTAGCTTAAACTATGTTTCATGTCACACTTTATTTGTGATGTATGACTAAATCAACTTTTTTTTTTTTGATTACATGAGATTATTACTCAAATTACAACTCATATTACATGAGACTATAACTGATATTTACAAATCAGATTATTACTGAGACCAATTTACATCAATACTAATGGAGCTCATCAATACTAATGGAGATTTGCTCAGATTTTAACCCTCACAAATATTCGAGGGATGTCTACTCCTCACTCATGGGTAAGGGAGAAAACTACATTCGCTCAATTAATTGAGGAAAGAAATACCCCCATAAAATACTTTTGTAGGGATTCGAATTGCTGCCCTCCAAGTTGGAGGGCAGCAGCCCTGGCCACTCGGGCTGTGCCGAGTGGTTATGACTGAATCAACTTAAAACAAGAAAAGTAATATTACATATATTGTGGATAATTAACAGCTTATCCGTAATTATTTTATCAGCCAATTACAAATAGTTAGCACATCATTTGAGACTTGGCACATGGTTGCAACTCAAATACGGGGATAACAGTTGAAATCTCTAGCATTATTTAGCTGCCCTTGATCCAAAAATTTTGCAAGTAATATTTTTCATATTGTACATATGAATATTTCCAATATTATTCTCTTAGAATCAGTTCTTAAAATGAAATGAAAATTATTATCCTAAATATATTTTTTAAACATTTATTTTCACAATTCTCGCCATAGTATTTTGTAAGTTTGATCTTTTTCTTTTTAATAACTGAAAAAACATTAATTTTACAAAATAGTATAGATATTTCATTGTTTGAAGTATAATCACTTTAATCGAACACTCAACAACAAATGGACAACAATATTGACGGATCTGACCTTCCTCTCCGGTACCTGTAAAAGATACTCCTACTCTCAAGAAAATTAAAGAGAAAGGTAATTTTTAGTTATGAAATTATCTCCCTCACATTATTAATGAGAGAAAATCTAGTGTAAATAGGAGAATTTGAAGACATTACTTTTGCTTATGGGGTCAGTGATGAGTAGAGTGTCACATCTTTTTAATATAACTTGTTGCCTCTAACTTAATATTTTCACAGAATTGTCTAATTACTTCATTGGTGATTTAACTTCCAGCTTTGTTTTGAAGAAGGCATCCATGTTCGATCAAAGACAAGCCAGGTTTATCTTCTCTCTCTTATTATGTACAAGTTTCTTCAATTATACATTGAAGTATCCACCCTCATTTGATGGACAAGCTGTATGTTATCCATCCCCTAACATTATGTCAGATTGTCTGGCACAGAGGCAAGTTGATCCTGAGTAGACTTTAGTATTTTTTTTTTTTCTGAAAACAAATGGTTGTAAATTTTGGGGCATTACCACAAAATTCATCAGTTTTCTATACTTCAATTGAAGTTGAAGCCTTTTTGACATCATTATAGACACAATGTAACTTATTTATTTGCAGGTCAGATCAATAATCAGTACGTTTGTGGATGCTTGTTAAGTGTGGGAAAAGTAAAAGTGATGCTCAGGACAGTTTAAGGATAAGGATCCTCTCATGATCTGAAATTCATCTGAATAAATTTTATTAATATAATTGATAGTTAATAAGTTAAAAAATAAAGGTAATTAAATTCTAATTATACACTAGTATTGAAAGACAAGTGGTTCTAAATCTGTAAAATATCATGAGAGCTCATATCAATATTTTAATCACTAGTTTTAAAGGTGATATTATTTCTCATATTTTAGTAAGCTTTCTTCCAAGCTTATGCATCAGATGCATCATATGGCTGGATCAAGCTCTTGCTTGAATTGGAAAATAAACCTCTTATTTATTCCCTTCCTCCTAATCCTCTCTCATTACTACTCATCAATTGATGGGCAGTGCCGCAGAGCAGTGGTCATGAAAATTCTTGATCAATTATGCACCTGACACCTTGTCTTTTGCTCAAAATTATGTTCACAGATCATGTTCATTGCTTCAAAGATCAAATTTAACTTGTCTGCCCTTTGTTTAGAGGAAGAAAAAAAAATTCCTGATAACGTTGATCATGTCATTTACAGAAACCAAAAAGCAAACATTTTATATTTAATCAGAGCAGCAAGTTATTCTAAACTATTTTCCTTTATTCCAGCTGATTGGTTCATATTATATGCAGATGGAGAAGACTATGGCATCTGAGAATGAATCATCTGTTGAAAAACGGCAGGACAATGTTATTGTGTCACATTGTAACATAATTGAGCCAATATTTTGGAAAGCACACCCGGGCATCCTGGATGAGAAGCCCTGTATACATACAACAAAGCAATGGTGCAACTCCATCTGACATGGATTCATGCAACATTTTTTATCTTTTTGTTCTTTTTGTTCCTGGCATGCTTCTGCCTCTGTACATTATCTGCGTGATGTAGATTAGAGATCAGGAGTTTTGGGATTTTGCTAACACAGATCCAAACTATATCTAATTGTATTGCTTTTATTCCCTTTATGAACATTGTAAAAGCCTGCCAATAATAACCAGAAGCCTAAATTGGGCAGATGATAATAGTTTTTTTTGTGAACAATGTGCTTGGAAAAAGGGAACTCTACAAATGAAATATACAATAAAATTCAACATTGAAGTTCAACGGAGTTCCAACTTCAGCACAGGAGAAATGGCCGTTGTAAGAAATTATCACTCTGCTTGCCGTGTTCAGAAACCATCCCAAAGACTCAGAAGCATGGTGCTTGGTTTATCTTCTGGCACCGTTTGGAGGTTGTCGCATTCCCATATTTCCAATGTTTCAAGATACTTGAGGTTTTTCAGTCCATTGGGTAGGGATTTAATATTCGGCAGCCGCTCAAGATAAAGAGAGGATAGATTTTTGGGTAGCAACCAGCCCTTGGGAAATGACACCAACCCTTGGCATCCACCAAAGGAGAAATCGGCAAGACAAGTGAGTCTGTGAAGGCCCCATTCAGATGAAGGCTTTAGACTTTCGCAATCTAAGATTGAAAGAGATATTAGATTGGGAGGAAGCCCACCCTCTGGGAATGACACGAGACTGGAGCAACCATGTATGGAAAATTCTTGAAGAGATGTAAGGATGTACATCCGGTTTGGTAGAAACTTGAGATTCTGGCAATTAGAGATTCTAGCATACCGTAGCATTGATGTGGGCAAGCCAGGTTCAGGAAAAGACTGAAGAAGTGGGCAGTCATGAATTTCCAAGTGATCAAGAAATGCAAGGTTGTGCAGGCCTTCAGGTAAGGACTCAAGGTTCATACAATTGCTGATAATAAGCTCCTTAAGCTTCATCAGAGTGTTGGATAGGATTCTGGGAAACTGAAAAACAGCTTCTGGAAAGGATTTAATAGAATGACACCCAGCAATTTTCAGGTTCTCAAGAGAACTACAAATCATTTGCTCTGGAAGGGACTGCAAATTTCTGCAGTTTTCAATTTCAAGAACCTTAAGTGTGCCAGACAGCTTGTCACTTGGAAGAGATATGAGGGCAGGACATCCTTCAATGACCAGATATTCAAGCAAGAAGGCATTCTTGTTTTTCTGAGATACATGCATCATCCTCTCAGGTAGTAACTGCAAAGCCTCACAACTTCTGATCTCAAGAGCCACAAGAGTGGAGGGCAAGCCCATTTCAGGAAATGCCACCAATGAAGGACAATTAGATATCCTCAACACTTTCAGAGTTGAAAGTTCGTAAAACTTTTCTGGCAACTCCTTGAAGTATGGACATTCGGAAATCTCCAATCGTTGGAGAGAAAGAAGGCTGCGCAATCCGATCTTGTTTGATAAAGTCATGAGCTCAGCAAGATGAGAGATCTGCAATTCTTCAAGAGCCGTGAAGTGTTGAAAATATCCTTCAACCAGACAATCCAGCTTGGAAATTTGACATATACGCATGTAGGTGAGCGATCTGTGTCCCCCAGTGCTGTGTAGAACCTTGCCATCACAATTGTTTAATTCTAATTCAAGGATTGAAGGAAGCTTTGGGAGTGCTGCCAATTTTTGGCATCCATCTATCTCAAGTGTTTTCAAGGAAGGAAGGAACGTTGGCAACTCCACCAGGTTGGGGCACATCAAAATAGAAAGTTCAAGAAGACAAGGGAACTCACTGCCTTGCTTTAATCTGTCAAGTGTTAGAAGCCTAGGAAGAGCCTCCAACTTTTCACATCCATATATAGTCATTTTCTTCAAGGAAGGGAAGTGATGTGAGAATTCTCTAAGCTTCGGACAATTCAGAATTTCAATGTTTTGAAGGTGAAGGAAGCCTTCTGTGCCTTCAGTTCCAGAAGGAGTCCACTCCTCCCACTCTGACATGTTCTCAAACTTCAAAGTTTCCAACGATGGAAAAGGAAGAAGAGGAAAACTCCCATCCCCATAGAATTCTGCACCAACCGATTTTATTCCTTCCATTCCTTCAATAGTTAGGTCTTTGAGCAGGGGTAGCCGGCCAAGTGATGGCAGAAATTGACACTTTCTACAATTACTAAGTACCAAAACTGTCATATTGCAGAATAAAGGAGATGCAATCCAACCTGGAAATTTTATACCTCCGTAGTCATTGATTGTGAGTTGTTTTAAGTTTTCGTGAGGCTGCAGCATCTCAAGTACATCCATTTCAACTCTTTCATTTCCTGAACCATCCAAACTGCTCCTCCGTTCTGACTTTAACTCAACAGATTCCTGTCTATAAGCTCCTGCTGCTTCTCTAAAGCTTGGAAATCGTGTATTTCTACAGCCACTTGCATTGAGATCCTTCCTGTTTCTGTGAAGCTGGGCCACTTTGAATACTTCCTCTTCATCTCCGTCATTTGTTGAATCGCCAAAATCATCACTCCATTGGAGTACCAGCTGAGTGAGCTCCTTTTTGTCCTTTAGATTAGCCTCCATTGCATCAGTAAAACAAATCACATTTTGCAGTCCCGAAATAACAAGTTCACCCTGAAGTTGCTGCATTTCCTTCAAGTCTTTGATCCCTGATCCTCTATCCTTACCCACAACAAAATGAGATAAGGTTTGAAGATTCTTCAATTTATACATTTTCATTGGCATCTCTCTCAGCCTGCTTCCACTCATACGGAGATGTCGCAGGCCTGTGAGATTTCCTAAATCTGTGGGCAATTTGCTGAGAGAATAACATTCTAACAAGATTATACTTTGTAGATTGCAAAGATTACCAGTTGAATCGGGTAATTGTTTGATTGCTGTTCGAGAAAGATCAAGATAGCGTAGATGTTTCAGGTCACCTACAGAATCAGGTAATGCAGTGATGCGGCAGGCACTAAAAGATAGCACTCGTAGGCATTTCAACCTTGGCAAGATATCACGGGGGACTTTGTCAGCCAAATAGCTTACTCCAATTTCTCCTGTTGGATCCAGGGGTAGGAAGGTTCGCAAGCACTCAGCTTCATTGAAGGCCTCAAATTTTGTGGATGTTTCCCGCCTGCAACGAATATATGAGGAATGCCGAGCCTTGTCAAAAATCCTCTTCTGATCATCCATCACTTTATCCTCCAATCTGAAACAAAATTCTCCAGAAACAAAACGAGCTAAATCCTTCATGAGGCCATGCATTACATATAGTGACAATCCTTAATGAACAGATTGTCGAAAAAATGACCTCGATACTAGCTCATGAAAATATTCTCTTCCTACTTCTTCCAATTTTTTCTTTGCATTAGACTGCTGCACAAAACCTTCAGCCATCCATAACAAAACCAGCTTTTCCTTGTCAAATTCATAACCTGCAGGAAATACTGAACAGTATGCAAAGCACTGCTTTAAATGAGGAGGAAGATGATGATAGCTCAATCCTAGAGTCTGAAGAATACTGCTTTCATCATGTGGTAGATCCCAAATATTCCTATTCAACATATCATACCATTCCCCCTTGTCTTCTCTAGATCGCAATATGATTCCCATTCTCTTTACAGCCATCGGTAAGCCTTCACACTTGTTCACAATCTCAGCTCCAATTGTCTCCAAATCAGGAGAGATTCCAGTGTTTCGATTCTCAAATGCCTGATTCATGAAGATTGACCAACAATCTTCAAATGCCAAGCATTCCAAATGATGAGCTGCAACCGTGCCCATACTTGCAGCAACACTACTATCCCGAGTAGTTATGATTATTTTACTTCCTCTTACCCCTGCTTTCAGTGGGCTCCAAATGAGATCCCAATCATCGTTTCTCCGACTCCAGACATCATCTAAAACAAGCAAAAACTTCTTCCCAGCTAATTTCTCCCTCAAACAAACTTGCAGCAGATTGAGGTCATCGTCAACGTCAGCAGGTTTCGAAGTCACAGATTTGAGAATCGTTGTTGTCACCCGCAGTACATCAAAATGGTCAGACACACAAACCCAAACTTTCAAATCAAAACGCCCGTCCACTCTGCTGTCATTATACACAAGTTGGGCAACGGTAGTCTTACCAATTCCACCCATACCAACTATAGGAACAACACTAACATTATTACTACTGCTCGAATCATCCTCCACCATGAGCAATTCAACAATGGCATTTTTATCATTTTCCCTGCCATAAACACAAGATTCATCTACCAGTGATGTCGTAGGTAATCTTCGATTGGTTCCACTTCCAGAGGGCCGCCTGCCTCTAAAATCATCATTATTCAAGCCAAGTATATCTTTATATTTAGCAATAAATTCCAACTTCTCAATGATCTTGTTCATTTTGAAATCAATGCCTCTACTGAATGGACTGGAAATGACTCGCCAATTGCTCACCTGACTGGTGTTACTACTCGTCTCAGACTGAGACTCCAGCTTGGACTTCAAAGCCTCGGTAGCCAGCTCATCCAACACATCCTCTGCATCATAGAGCGCGTCTTTGGCCATGTGCAGCCACTTCCCCACTGAAGGGCTGTAGAATTGCTTCTCCTCAGCATCATTAAGCAAGGCAGTCACCGTCAGCAGTGTGATCTTCAACTTCTCCAGCAAGTCATCGTACTTTCGGCTGCGCAGTAAGTTTAGAAACTCACGAGAGGCCAATCTGTCAAATAGCACTTGAAGGAAAGCTGAGAGAAAAGCCTCTCCCACAGCCATGATCAAGTTCAAGAAATTGATTATGCAGACAAGTAAGAGCAGAGCCAATTTGCCTTGCTATGCCTGTGCCTATGTGCTGGGCTAAACAAAATCCAAATTCTCCGTTTAATCTTGGAACCGGCGGCTCAGACACCTACAAGTCAAGGACATCATGTCATATTACTTATGGTCTTCGGTTGACTGGGTCCATTAAAAAGAAAAAGGAGAGATTGCTTTAATGAACTACCAGACAAATAAAGTTCTTGGGCTACTAACACTTTAGTCCTATTGTTTGATGAAAATCTATCACGAATCCGATGGTGATATTGAAAATGGAAAATTCAAGAAGTTGGTAGACGTATATCTGAAAAGGATATACAAACACTCAGGTAATTAGAATACATAATTTGTATTGTGAAGGTATTTGTAATTAGAGAAAATTTATGTGTACTCTGGATATGGTGGATGAATGACTGTACTCATGCACATTTCTAGGCTTATTGGAGTCCACTTCATGAAGCATAAAAATCTCACAATTGTTGCGGGTTCTTACCAAAGTAATTAACTTTGTAAATCATCACGAAATCCTTGCATTGTTGTAAGTAAAAACATTTCTCATTTGGCTTTGTAGAGGGATCCAGCTAAATTGCAACAGCTGTAAGTTATCGCCAACTTTGTCTTTTTTGACATTAAATTTCATTCGACCCCTTATTTTTACTTTTATTTACAATTTATTCATACGTTCACGTACTTTAACTGATGACCTTTTAAAATATAATTTTATTTTGTATAATATTGTTTTTAAAGAATAAATATAATAATAAATCTATGACTGAATAAAATAAAATAAATGATATTAAATAATATTTATTTTTAGTAAAAAAATAATATTAAAAATTTATTCCTTTAAATAAAATAAATAATATTAAAAACTAATATTTTTTTAAGACTCACTACAAATTATTTTATTTTTATTTAATATTATTTATTTTTTTAAAGAATAAATATAATAAAAATTCTAAATAATGTTAAATAAAATAAAATAAATAATATTTATTTTCTTAAGACACACTAGTGATTAAACAATATAAATTTAAAACAATCAAGACTTATGTGTTAAAAACTTTTAACTCTTTTAACTTTTTTGAGTTTTCAATGCATATTAAAAAGTGTAATGCTAATAACAAAGTGTTGGCTCCATTGGCAATGGAGTCTCCTTAAGTGACTTGACTGAGTTTGCTTCCCAGTTCGAATCGCAGGGAATTCACCTTTGTTGAGAAAACCTGTGTCTCTCGGTTCGATCGAGAACTTTTAGTCTGAATTGTGGTACGGACTTAAAGGTACCTCCTACAGTTGGGGCCCCCCAAGATACCACGTGGTAAAAAAAAAGTATAATGCTAATAATCAACTAGCATAAGTCGGAATTTTTTTTTTTTAATCCAACAATGAAGGACTAAAATAACAAAAAAAGAAAAAAGAAAATAAATGTTTTTGGAATGGGACTACAAAATGTTTGAGTGGGATTTTCCTAACATCACGTTTAATAATGGCTGAGTGGGAGCTCACATCTATATCAGGTCAACCTAAATTGAGATGAGTAGACTATATATTAAGGCAATGTGAATTGAGATGAACATTCTCATCATGGCGAGCAGATTGTGGTTAGTGTGGGAGGGGGAGTGAGGAGTGGGATTCCTCCCACTAATTACTCCTTATAAGGCCACGGACCCACTCGTGGGCCCCACCATGGGGGAGTGGGGATGGGAGGGTGACTCCCAGGGGAAGGGGGGATGGGAACCACCCACCTCCTCCGACCCGCACAATTTAGAATATGGATAATTAAAAAATAAATAATATTTATTTGAATAATAATATTATATTTAACTAAATAATTTGTATTGATTCTAAGTTAAAATTAGTTTAAAATAATTATTATATTAATAGAGAATTAATAAATATAATATTATTATATTTATTTTTAAAATAATAGTACTATATTTATTTAATATTAATAATAATAATAGTTATTCTAAGAAAATATTAATTTTTACTAAATATATTATATATATTTCATATAATAAATTTAATATAATTATTTAAATAAAAAAAATAAGATTTCATTTTATATTAAAATTAAAATTAATAATTTATTGTTCATAATTAAGAATATTAATAATTATAATAAATTTACAATATAATAAAATAATATTATTCATTAAATATATTTTTTTATTAGTTTTGTAATTAAAAACTATAATTCTTTAAATAAGGATAAAATTGTAATTTGAAACTATTTACTCCCAATCCAAGACAAAGTAAACACATAAATTGGATTCTGATCTCTATTCCATACTTCCATTTCAGTGTAAGTAAACAACCTACTCTCACTCCCACTCCACACTCTCAATCCTAGGATTCACACTTCTCAGAATTTCCAATCCAATCCAAAAAGTAAACGCTACCTTAGACCAGGTCATTGAATCAAATGTCCTCTACTCTACTTTTAAGAGTGGAAACCTCGATCCTCAAAACCAGCCACCAGCGGAAAAATCACTTACAAGCTGGTGAAGAAGTGGGTTAAAGTTAAAAGAATAATCGCCCATTAATGAGATGCTATTTAAGCCAAGCTTGGAATCAAAGAGTGGGATTAGCAAAAATGAACTAAAAATCTACCAAAAAATCAATAATAAAATCAGGAGTCTCCATTGAAGAATTCTAACTTCAACCTTCTTTTCTCAATTTATGTCTCCTTCGATATTTATTAAATGTCTAACTTAAATACTTAAAAGTTCTCGTCGGAACTCATGCTGACGGGTCTTAGTTATTTTCTGTAATTGGTAAAAAGAAAAAAAATTTGAGTTTAACTTATTAAATTTGAGTTTGCCTCAACAAACAGACCAAATGATATAAATATGATATGAGTTTGGAAATTCATTTTTTTTTTCAAATGTTTAATAAATTATATTTTTATTTAATGAATTTTCAAATTTATGGATTGAAATATAAATCCAATTTTTTTAATAATTATTCTTTAAACATATATTTTCACAAAAAATAAAAATGGCCAAAAAAGTCGTTAAAATATAGAAATTTCGGAAAGTCTACGCGGTAAAGGATTCGGCTAAGCAAACTCCAAACTCTTCGTCTCCTTCGTTCAACTCGATAAAATCGAAATAATTACCTCTCCTCTCAGATTATTACTTGTTAAGAAACGGCGTCGTAGAAATGGTGCCACCGGCGGCGACTCCTCCACCAAACCCACAGCAAATACAGCAATTCCTCTCATCGGTCCTCTCCCAGCGGGGCCCATCCGCTCTTCCGTACGCCGAAGACACCAAATGGCTAATCCGCCAGCACCTCCTAACCCTAATCTCCACTTTCCCTTCGCTCGACCCGAAAACGGCGACGTTCACCCACAACGACGGCCGATCCGTCAACCTCCTCCAGGCCGACGGCACCGTCCCCATGCCTTTCCAAGGCGTCACTTACAACATCCCCGTCATCATCTGGCTCATGGAGTCTTACCCCCGCCACCCGCCTTGCGTCTACGTGAACCCCACGCGCGACATGATCATCAAACGCCCCCACCCCCACGTCACACCCTCGGGCCTCGTGTCGATCACCTATTTGCAGAATTGGATCTACCCGAGCTCTAACCTCGTCGATCTCGTGCGCGAGTTGAGCGCGTGCTTCTCACGTGAGCCCCCTCTTTACTCGCAGCGCCGCCCAGCCCAGCCCCAGCCCCAGCCCGAACTCCAATCCTAACCCTAACCCTAACCCTAGCCATAACCAAAGCAATCCCGCCGTTATGTCGAATTATGGACCCTCGCCCTCACCACAGGCGAGACCTCAGCCAGCGCGACCGTTTCCTCCGTCTCCGTACGGTGGCCGGCCTCAGCCTCAGCCGCAGACGGAGGATCAGACGGAGGTTTTTAAACGGAACGCTGTGAACAAGTTGGTCGAAATGGCGCACGCAGATATTACGGGGATGAGGAAAGCGCGTGAGGTGGAGGTGGAAGGCTTGTTCAGTACGCAAGCTTTGTTAAGACGCAGGGAAGAGGAAATCGATAGAGGGTTAAAGGAATTGCAAGATGAAAGGGAAGGATTAGAGCAGCAATTGCAGATTGTGTTAATGAACAGCGATATACTAGAAGCATGGGTGAGGGAAAACCAAAGCAAGAACATTGATTTGAAAGATTTGAATGTGGATAATGCATTTGAGTGCGTGGATGTGTTGTCTAAGCAAATGATGGATTGTACCTCTGCCGATTTGGCGATTGAAGATGTGGTTTATGCCTTGGATAAGGCACTGCAAGAGGGTGCTGTGCCGTTTGATACTTACCTGAGGAATGTGAGGCTGTTGTCAAGACAGCAGTTTTTTCATCGGGCCACAGCTGCAAAAGTTCGGGCAGCTCAAATGCAGGCTCAGGTTGCTAGTATGGCTTCTAGGTCTCCGCATTATGCCACATGAAACTACCTTACTAGCTGATACAAGATTGTGTATCAGTTTGAGAGGTTAGATTATTGTGAAAATTTGTTCATGTTATATTTTTTGGTCTTTTACTAATTTTGATATATAAGTTTTCATTCTAGATTGCTCTTTGTGCATTGTATTGATAGGAGAAAATAATACCATTTGCCATGAATGATATACTACACTCATTTCTGAATTACAGTGTTTACTTATTAAATTTAAGTTTAGTGATACAAAATCACTTCTATGATTCATTTCACAATATAGTGCTCATATTTGCTATTTTTGATAATTGGTTTCATAGGTTGTAACCATATTGTTTCTTGTTTCATGGTCATCAATACTAAAGGCCACATTTACTGCAGCAAAAGAAGATGGCTTTAAAGTCCTCGCTTTTTTTCTTTTTAACCTTTGGTTCATTGAATGAATTATTCCGTGGAAGAAAATTTTGAAGTAGTTTTCAGAGCATTGACGCTAAATTTTGGTATTTGGCTGCCATGAAAACATTATCAACTTGAGTAATCAAAAGAGTGCATCTAAATTGATTATTGTTATTGATTTTGTCAAAGAATTGGTAAAAAGGTGTTTGCAACTATTGACCTCTTTTAATGGTATGACAATTTTTGAAAGACACACCAATGGTTGTGTAATGGTGCATCTGTTTAAGGATTTACTATTCCATTCTTTACATATGAAGATCATGATCCCTTGACAACTAATGAAAGGTGCCAAATGTTTAGCTTGACGTGAAAGTTCGTGCAATTTTGATTGAGGGTAAGTTCTAGTCCAGCACTTCACCTTGAAGCATGGGTAAAGATAGCCTACCTTCTTTTTATATTTTTCTTGAACGATTAGGTTAGGACCGGATATTTAGTATTTGTTTGCTAGTCCTTGGTCCTACCCAATGCATTCCTCTTTGATAATGTATTCTTCTCTAACTGCTGCATGAAGATGTTTAGGGCTTTCCTAATTATTACATAACTTTAAAGAATATCATTTCAACCACATGAAAAAGAAGATGGAACTTTATATTGTGGTCTGCAATTTTGAGAACACATGATAATCCTCTTTCACAAGAAATAGCATCTGTTTTTCTTTTAGTTTCTACTTAGATGAGACCCTCAAAAATTATAAATTGCAGTTATTGAGGGCTATAATGGCAATCTTGTTGAAAAGTTATTATTACCTTCGTCGAATGGTTGATTAAATTGTGAATTATTTTTTTTTGAGGAAAAATAAATACATAAGTAGAATGAAATGAAGAAAATTACGACATTCTTTCTGTTAGTAAGTAACCTTTTTAGGGTAAACAGGTTTTATGGTTTGTTGCATGTACTCTCATAGACCTTGATGAATTATTTGAATTATGGAACTTATTTGATCCGTTGATTTGTGAAATGTGAATTTAGATGTTCCTGGACTTACGAACCAATGTATAAACTAGAATGCTGTTATTAGTTCTTACTATAAAAAAGAACCAGAAATGACATTTACAATTTAAAGTTTTATCCCTACAGAGGCATCTAACAAAATACAATTTTCATGTTGATTTACTTCATATCATATTTGATTTCTGAATGTGTTTCTATGTGTTACGAAACTATTAAAGTGACAGCCAGATTATTCTTTTTTTTCCTGTGTAAGTTAGATCAGCCATGGGGGTGATTGTCCTTATGTGAGAAAGCTAAATGTGATACTGCTAAGCATGACTAAGTACTTGGATTAGTTTCTTGTTGGTGTTAAAGTTCTTTAACCATGTTTCTAGAAACTTTGCCATCTATTTGTCTGATCTAAATTGGCCCATATCTCAAAGTGAGGAAGCCTTGTACACTCTCTGTAGCCATTCCTAGTTGAGGGGGTCTAATTTCTAGTTGTTACAAGGTATAATTGCATTAAATGGGCTACGGCTCAGGCAAGGGCAAAATCATTTTTAGAAATGTGGTTTTAATTCTCAGAGCAAATCATGTAGGCAGTCTGGATTAAGGCTGCTTTGTTTTAATGGTCAGCAGCTCAGCAATGCAAAGAAAGAAAAGTCAAGGGAAATGGTTTAATTCACTTCGCTGTTGTGCAAAGAGCATGTCTTTTAACTAATTGATTCGAGATGAGTTCATGCACATAGAAATAATCTAGGCTTACCTACACTTTTTGATCTGACAGCCATGGCGACTAACTGTTATATTTTTTATGTAGAAAGCTGATTGCAATATTAGATGAGATCGTGTAGTCTGAAAGAAGAGAAAATTATTTTGAAATTATCAATTTTTGAGTACATCGAAAATCTTTTGTTGCTATTTATGTGCTCTTCCTGTCCGCGCTAAATTCTTGATTTACAGTCCTGCTTGGTATCAAAATATTGAAATTTAAAAACTATAACTATTGTAGATAAAATATTATAATTATAAAATAAAAATTAATAATGTGTAGTAAAAATTATTTTTAAATAATAATTTAAAAAAATATTAAATATATTGTAAATTTTTAATTATAAAAGAATGAAACTAAATCAACTTTAACTTTTTAAGGGGATGCATGAAGTTGATGCATTTTATAAAGTATAAACTATAGGGTTGTGATAGGCTATCAAACAAGACTTTAGGAATGTAAAAGACATTTATCTTAAGAATAACTGTTGTTCATATCTTTTCTGCACAAAGATGTAGGTGTCTATATAGTTTAATAGAATGAGTATTCGATTCAATATAAAATTATATAGTTTTAATAACGTGTTTGTATAAAAAAAAATGAGGGTGTTTGTGTTAATATATTTTAATTGAATGATTTTCATATTCACTTCATGAATTGTTTTGAATTTTATATTTTATGTTTACTTAGTTTTGATACTTAATTGAGATATTCATTGGTGTGTCACTGATTATTTAATGTGATGCGTATTGTATTAATGGATTTTATTATTTATTAATTAATAACTTATTTTTTGTATGTCATATCAATGAGTATTTTAATTCAGTATTCAAAGTGAGTAAGCATAAGATTATTCTTCTTAATGAATAATGCATTAACACATCAATTTATACAATAATTTATTTCTTGATTATTATTATTTTTAATTTTTATATTAAAGTATTCCAATCCTTACTTATGCAAGAATGATGACATTCATTCTGTTACAGTAACTTGATGTGTCAAAGTCTTTCGTATCATCACTTCTCAGAGTATATATATACCCATTAACCTTTTAAACCCTAGTCACGTGGATGGAGAGGCCGAGAGGGATTGGATTACTTTAGATAACAATAACAGTAACAATATGCAAACTAAGTAAAACTCACTCGTATAGTGTCACATGTAGAATATTTTAATTTGATTTTGCTTCGTCTGAATTTAATTATAGACACTAAAACAGACTAACAAACGAAGTAATACAAAATTAACGTGCATGACCAAAATTTGGTTTCAGAAGAGAAATTAATTCAATCGGTCGAGATTTTTACTTTTATTATTGCTTTATTTTCTTTTTTATATTTAAATTATTGTGAAATAATAATTGGGTGCTACACTATTTCTTTTTACTATTTAAGTTATTATGAAATAATAATTAGGTGCTGCAATGAAATATTTTACTACAAAGAATTATAAAATATTACATTTTACTATCTTTCTGTTACTCGTTAGTTGAACTATAAAATACTAATTGTACCCTTAATTTAAGGAGAAAAAACAAATAAATTCTAGTAAAACTTAATATTTTTTTTACTGTTGTATCAAAAGCCTAAAAAGTTAAATAAAAGCTTACATTTATACGAAAGACCTGTAGCCGAAGGTTTATTGTAATATATTACAATAATTTTTTATTCAATTAAATATCAATTTAATTTGATTTTTAATTATGGTTACCGTTAAAAATTAACACAAACGTACATACCTATATACAAACAATCCTAAACATTTTAAATATTAAATAACAAAGTTCATATTTAATTTATAACAAACAAATTTATAGTTTTTTAATTTTTTAATTTTTTAATTTCTATTGATAATTAAAAATTAAAATTAATTGAACAAAAAATTATTTAGTACAATGGTTAATATTTAGTTAAAAAAATTTATTGCCCTTCATTATTTATTGTCCAAGTTAAAATATACAATTACATTTTACTTTGACAAAAATACCCTTTAGTTATGAATTTCCATAACATTGTCGTTAAGTTCGTTATCCCGTTGTATGTAACTTTAAAAATCTCCATCTCCCTCATCAACAGAAAACAGGGAATGTAAACAGAGATGAGCTCACACTCACAGTGTCAGCTCTCAGTTTTCACAAACTCAACACCAACTCAAACTTTCCACGAACACAAACACACGCTTTCACAAAGAGCATACATCCCCTCTCGCATCTACAGGCACCCTTCGGCTCTCCTCCTCGAGGTCTGCACATCCCTCAAAGAGCTCCGGCGAATCCTCCCTCTCATCATCAAAAGCGGCCTCTGCGATCAACACCTCTTCCAAACCAAGCTCGTTAGCTTGTTCTGCAAATACAACAGCCTCTCCGATGCCGCCCGTGTTTTCGAGCCCATTCCCGACAAACTCGACGCCCTTTATCACACCATGCTCAAAGGGTATGCTAAATTTTCCTCCTTAGACGATGCCGTTTCATTTTTAATTCGAATGAGGTATGATGATGTTGCCCCTGTTGTGTATAATTATACTTATTTGTTGAAAGTTTGTGGCGATGTTGGGGAGATTAGGAGGGGTAAGGAGATTCACGGGCAGTTGATAGTTAATGGGTTTTCGTTGGATTTGTTTGCGATGACTGGGGTTGTCAATATGTATGCCAAATGTGGGAAAATTGAGGAGGCGTATAAGATGTTTGATAGAATGCCTGAGAGAGATTTGGTTTCTTGGAATACTATTGTTGCTGGGTTTGCGCAGAATGGGTTTGCGGAGTTGGCGTTGGATTTAGTTACTCGGATGCATGAGGAAGGGAGGCGAGGTGATTTTATAACTATTGTGTCGATTTTGCCTGCTGTTGCGAATGTGGGGTCTTTGAGAATTGGGAAGGCTGTTCATGGGTATGCTATGAGAGCTGGGTTTGATTCGATTGTGAATGTTTCTACTGCTTTGGTTGATATGTATGCAAAGTGTGGGCGTGTTGAGACTGCTCGATTGGTTTTTGATGGGATGAAACGTAGGAATGTTGTTTCGTGGAATTCAATGATTGCTGCGTATGTAGAGGGTGGTAATCCTGAAGAAGCGATGAGAATTTTTCAGAAGATGTTGGACCAAGGAGTGGAACCAACAAACGTTACTATTATGGAAGCATTGCATGCTTGTGCCGATCTGGGTGATCTTGAGCGAGGAATATTTGTTCATAAGTTGTTGGATCAGTTGAAACTTGGAACTGATGTTTCTATGACTAATTCATTGATTTCCATGTATTCCAAGTGTAAGAAAGTTGATATAGCAGCTGATATATTTTCAAAACTGCAGGGAAAAACACTAGTATCTTGGAATGCCATGATATTAGGTTATGCACAGAATGGTCGTGTAAATGAGGCTTTAAATTACTTTTGTAAGATGCGATCTAAGAACATAAAACCAGATTCATTTACAATGGTGAGTGTAATTCCTGCTTTGGCAGAGCTATCAGTTATACGCATGCAAAATGGATTCATGCACTTGTTATAAGGAGTTGTTTCGAAAAGAATGTTTTTGTGATGACTGCTCTTATTGACATGTATGCAAAATGTGGAGCTGTTGATACAGCAAGAATACTCTTTGACATGATGAATGAGCGGCATGTGACAACGTGGAATGTCATGATAGATGGATATGGCACACATGGGCTTGGAAAAGCTGCCGTAGAACTGTTCAATAAAATGCTGGAGGGGCCCACAAAGCCAAATGATATTACTTTTCTGTGTGCTATCTCAGCTTGCAGCCACTCAGGTTTGGTTGAAGAGGGGATTCACTACTTTACTAGCATGAAGAAAGATTATGGCATTGAGCCTGTAATGGATCATTATGGTGCCATGGTTGACCTTCTTGGCCGAGCTGGGCGCCTTAATGAAGCTTGGGATTTCATTCAAAAGATGCCCATTGAGCCAGGTATCACTGTGTTTGGTGCCATGTTGGGTGCTTGCAAGATCCATAAAAATGTTGAGCTAGGGGAGAAGGCTGCCAACAGGCTGTTTGAATTAGATCCAGATGAAGGTGGGTATCATGTATTGCTGGCCAACATATATGCTGCAGCGTCAATGTGGGACAAACTAGCCAAAGTGAGAACTATAATGGAGAAGAAAGGGCTCCAGAAAACTCCCGGCTGCAGTTTAGTGGAGTTGAAAAATGAGGTTCACAGTTTCTATTCTGGAAGCACAAGCCATCCTCAATCCAAAAGGATATATACTTTCCTTGAGACATTAATTGATGAGATCAAAGCAGCTGGTTATGTGCCCGATACCAATTCCATTCATGATGTGGAAGATTATGTTCAGGAGAATCTGCTCAGCAGCCACAGTGAGAAGCTGGCTATTGCATTCGGACTTCTAAATAGCAGTCCGGGCTCAACAATACACATTAGGAAAAATCTACGTGTTTGTGGTGATTGTCATAACGCAACCAAGTACATTTCCCTTGTGACTGGATGTGAAATCATAGTACGTGATATGCACAGGTTCCATTGTTTCAAGAACGGAGTATGTTCTTGTGGGGATTATTGGTGAATTTTCACTGATATATGAACAATTCTTGTTGCCATCACGAGCTATTAGTGTAGATTTCATTGGGACAGTTTTCGACTGCAGATACACTTAAGTTCCTGATAAAATTTTGATGATTCTTTTATTCTATAGAACTTGAAGCTAATCGGGTATTGCTTCCTGATTGACTGATAAACAGAGGTTTCACTGAGAAGGCACACTTGAAATTTGGAAGATCACCTGGCATCTGTGTTCCTGAGCAGCAAACCTGAGGTACTTACTGTATAATCTTGGATTTGTTCTATCAACACCACGGAGTTGTATGTTCTTATTCATTTTTACTGTAGCAAAGTGAAGTTGTTAATCAAAAGAAAAAAACTTGCCTCCCTGCAGAATATGCATATTAAAAAAAAAAGACAAAAAATAATTTCATACCAAATTCAAATGTTTGCTTATGTAATGCCACCTCACTGCACTTTACTATCTCCCACGTGATGTGCACAATTATTTCATATTTTTATTTATTTTTTCAGTTAAATAAGCTTTTCTGTTGATATCATTGAGATCGAATTAGACATATGTGCCAACTTATCGTGATCGACTCAGACACATATCGGCTTTGTTACCAGGACTGAAGGTGATGTCTTCTTTCTATTTATTCGTAAGTTTTCAACACCGATCATAATTCTTCCATATTAAAAATTAGGGGACTAGTGTTACATTCAATTAAATTCTTCAGTTTTTCGATATTTACTTTCTAACACCGAATATAGCTTTTTGATATTGAAAACTAGGGGATTGGTATTTGGGGTTCGATTTTGCTAATGTCACTAAGGGGGTAGCCAAGCTGGCTTGTCTTAGAATTATAGTAGTGACAAGATGGGTGAAATTTACTAGTTCAACCTGAAATTCTACTTGTTCAGCCTAGAAGCCGATTTGCCCAACTTGAAAATCTACTAATCCAACTTGAAAATCTATTAGTCCAACTTAGAAACCTTAATTGCCGACCTGGAGATCTGCCAAGCTGACCTGAAAATATGTTTGTCCAAGTCATGTCAAACCTGCTCTAAGCATGTCCCATTCTTTAGCGAAGTTAAGTGCCATGACCTTTTAAGCCACCCTTAACTGGTACAATCTGCTTGCAACTGTTGAGGAAGTGAGCTAAGATCAAGGAAATAACTGACTATGGAGATAAGTCTCTTTAAGCTAGAGGGGCCATCATAGGTTAGCAAATTCAACTGAGAACTCTACAAAACATCGACCACATGACCATCTACTTCTACATGATCTTCAACAACACCCAAAATCCCATGAACTTCAGCTTATTTTTAGTTTTATCAATTCATTTTCCTTCCCCTATATACCAAATATCTGATTTAAGTATCAGGGGATTTACGTCAGAACCCTCTTCCATGTATTCTTACCATGTTTTGCAGTTGGTAGGTGGAGAGTTATGTTCAGATCAACGTTTGAGTTAGTATTCGTCTCGTTGTCCCCTAGATAATAAATTCAACTTTTGAGTTCGTTTTTCAACATCAACAATTTATGACCAAAGTTTTATGTTTTATAAATAATAGACATCTCAAGCTTTGTATTGAACTATTAAAATTCTGAGCATTAAATTCATTGGAATTTCGGAAGTTGAAATACCGTTTCTGTAAAATAATGAATTTCTGCAGTAGTTCCAATTTCGATAATTTTTCTTATTGGTAAAAGATATTCAACAATTTTGAAAATTTTATTAGGCATGCATTCAAAAATAAAGTGATTTCTGAATGTAATTTCGACTCTTTATAAGGATGAGAAAATTTTATTTTAAATCCCACATGGTTGGATAGAATCTCTACAAAGTTTTGGAATTCAAAATGTTTAGGATGATCAAAATTTTAATTGTTTAGCAGGTTTGATGTTTTCGTGTCTAAGATGGTTGGGGTATAAAGGAATACTATTAAGTTATGACTACATGATGATATTGATATGAATGTTATTCTAATGATTATAGTGTGTAGGTGAGCTCATGTTATTATTGAGATATTGATTGCTTGATTCATATTGAGATGAGTGAATTTATGCACAAAGTTTAATATATAAAAATGAAAATATTAGTGTTTTTATTATGAATTGGCATTCTATAGCTTTCTTATTATGATATATCTCATTCTTTTTTTTTTTCATGCCAACATATTTTTAAACTTTGAGTTTTAATAGAGCCAATTTTTAAGCTTAGTAAACCGCATGGCTTTATAATGTATTAAAAATTAATTTTATTATCGTGGAGTTTAATAGCGTGTCCGCATTAAAAAAAGTAGGGTACATGCACCTGATTTTATATTTTTATAGTCTTTCTATAATACAAACATTTTTACTTTATTAAAGTGAGAGTGTTATTAAAATACAAAAAAAAAAACACATATTTAACACATTGAAAATTATGTTTTTTTGTCTGTTAGTGTATTAAAATATGTGTTTTTTTTTTCAATATTCTCACTTTAATAAAGTGAAGATACCTATATATATATATATATATATATATATTAGATGAATTTCTTTTTAAAATTTTACTTTTCCAAAACTGTTTTCTAAGTAACTTTAAAAAATACTTTATTTTCTATAAATTGTAGTTGAAAAACTTTGTTAATTAAATGTCTTATAAGAGCATTTTATTGAAAAAAAAAAAAGATAATTGTGTTTAAAGCTTTAGCTCATTGTCCGTAGTTATTATTACTGGTATGATTAAACAGCTAGTTGTATTACCATTGTGTATACCTATATTGACTATTATTGAATGATATAGTATCCTGATTGATTAATTGGCCAGATCGCTGGCATTACAAGTGATATATATTGGTTGGTCAGGTCACCAAGTGTACAAGTGCAATTAATTAAAAGAAGATTTTATTATTAACTGGTACTTGTCTAAAATGATTATATATGTTTTATCATACTTGTACATTATATCATACGGCGATTATTGTTTTCAATTCAAACTTAGCGACTGGCAAAATAAAATTATTTGAAAACCACAGGGCTGAATGAAGATGGTATTTGACTACTGGTCAAGTTATGTTTTCGAAGTAGTTTTATACTAAGTTTATGAAATGTTTTATTGAATCAAATTAAAACCTAATAGTAATTACTGGTGTGAAGTTATCAACGGAAACTGTAACTACGAGATAATTGACGAAAACGCATAAATTTTACAAAATAACAAAATAATGTCGATATTTCATGAAATTAATTTTGAACTAAAATCACTTGAACTGACTTTCATTTAAAATTACTTTAACCAAACACTAGATAGCTGCTGAACTGTTGGACTATAATCCTGAAGGAGCAAAATTCTTCTTCAAGCTCCCAAAAGGTTCGAACGCCAGTCTCGTATATGAAAAAGACACACCGATGTTTAAGTTAAGATTTAGTTCATGAGAAAATATAGGAAAATTAAAGATAAAATGTTGTTTTTAGTTCCAATATTTTTTTTTTTTTTTTTGGTCTCTTTTTATGAGTAAGAGAGAATCTTGCAGTTCCTTCTTGAGAATTAATGTCCGAGTCTCTTTTAATTAACTCCAAGGCCTATGTTTGCAAGCACTTTCAATCTGAGGGGGATTTAACCATCTATTTTTCTTTTGAGATTATTTTGGTCTCCCTCACTTAGGTTTTGTTTGAGATTGAGGTAATGTAACGTTTAAACTGTAGCAATTATAAAAAAATAAATTATAAATATAAAATAAAAATTAATAATATGTAGTAAATATAAATTTTAAATAATAATTTTGATAAAATTATTAAAGATATAAGAGCATTACCAAAATGTTTTTCAAATAAGATTTTATTACTTATTTGAAGAGCCATATTAATATTTAAAACTCCAAAAAACACTCAATTAAGATTCTTCAAATAAGAATTGATTCTTTTTCTTCAAATTTAGAGAGTTAATTTCTCTCTCTTCAATTTATATTTTATTACTTTGTATTGAAAAAAGAGAGAGAAGTGTTTTAATTGCTATTGATTTTTCCTTTAAAAAATTAATTAGATGATTAAAATAATATTAACTTATTTATATTTGAAGAGTTTTTTTGGAGAATATCATATTTTTTTATCTTCTATTTACTATATAGGTAAGCAAATAGAAATTTGAAAAATAAAATTTATAGCGACTTTTGGAGATGCTCTAATAGATTTTTATTATACAACATATCAACATAACTTTCAATGTACAACAATATTTTAGTATTGTATCTTTTAAGATATAATTGCCCAACCTTAATTTCAAATGCACACTTAGTTATTTGTGACACGACCTTAAGTAACTGTACTCCTACAAAGTCTCTAACTTAGAATGCCTTTATTAATTTTAGTAACACGCGGTGTGGCATAAGTGACTATGTTTCATGGCACTTGCAAATATCAAATCTATCTTTATTTGTATTGCTTAATCTTTTATGGGGGCATATTATATAAACACAATAAAAATGAATCCATTGACAAACTTATAATTGAGTGATATAAATCACCTTAACTCATGAATTTTGGCTTTTTATAACATCTTAAATTAAGTGATAAACAATTTTTTACCCCTCTAAAAATTAAAAAGAAAGAAAGCATCAAAGCACCTGCTCCCTCCGGATTTCAAATTAAGAGGACATATGAATACGTGGCAGCTTATGATAGCCCGGTTATGGAATCACCGAAACGGCAACGTATCGACGAATTGAAACTTTTTCTCACCACGCGTTTGGTTTTCGAGAAAGTGTGTCTTCTCTGCTGGGAAAATTTTTAACCTTTTTTTATTTTCTTCTCGAGAAAAAAGGAATACGAAAAGGAAAAATAAAATAAAATAAAAACCCTAATCACCTGAGAAATGAATTGAAGAATGACAGACGGCTTCCGTCATTGACCTTCTTAAACGCCGCCGTCTCAGAGCATCTCTTTCGACGATCAGGTATCATCAACACACGATTTCGCTGAGCTCAGGTATCTATCTGTTCTTTCGAACTGAGAATTTGGAGCATTAAATTATTAAATAGAGATTTTCAAATCTTTGTAGTGAGTTGCTAGTTTGAGTGTTTTGATAGAATAAAACATATTTTAGTAATTTTTGATATGGTCAGCATTTTTTACCTTCTTTTGTAGCTTTCTTATTTCATGCATGTAGAAAAATTGTTGCATAGGATTTGATTGCTTGTCATTTTTTTTTTCAAAAAATAATATTTAGGCATTACAGGGATCAATTTTTTTTTTTTAATTTGTTTTTGTTCTAGTAATTAAATGTATTGGTGTTTTCGTTGAGGTTTAGTATTGGCATGGCTTGTAGAATGGAATCGCCAGCTGTCGGGTATAAATGCGTGGGTTGGTTGGTAAGCATTAGCTACCGAGTAAAAACGGGAGTTTACAAAACATTTTTAACTTTGTGCTTTCAAAATCAAGAAGAAGCTTGTTCGAAAACAAGGTGTTCAGCCTTCTCAACATTTACCTCTTGGGTTCGGGTCTCATGTAATATGCGTGTGTGGTTAATTAATAAAATTAGAAATAAAAAAGGCAGACACTTGTTCAATGACGTCAAATGTATAAATACTATGGTTTAATGTTGGGAATTTTCAGAGTTGTAGAGTAAGCTGGCTGTACTCGGATAACACTTAAGTTGTTGTTGATGCTATATCTAAGTTTTTGTTTATATAATTGTAGTTTCAGTTAGTTAAAGATATGTGATATGTGCTAAAATCTGACTTGTCTACCATGTCAAACTTTAAGGCCTTCCAACTAAGAGATGGAGTCTTTATTACTGATAACATGAATAGGCCATATTGGTTACTGAAAGGGCTTGATTAGTGGGAAAGCTTTTGTTGATGAATAGCTCCTTCCCACTTTCAACAAAATACTTCCAAGTTCATGTTCTTACCAAAGTAAGATACTCCTAAGGTCATGCTTTGCATAGTCAGATGCTCTTGGGATTGGTAAATGCTCCAGTTATGCATGATTTTGTATTTTGCCAGTAACAGAAATGGGACTGAACAGTAATCATAAGGGGTCATTGAAATGTATGAATGCATTCCCTACACGGGGTCCTTGGAATTAGCCTTTTAACTTTGGAGGTAGTTGGAAAGCAGGGAAAGTTTAATTTCAATGTTCATGCCCAGATTTTGGTTATGTCTGCATATTAGGGCCATATTGAGTTGAATCATTTTTGTTATTTTTATTTTTCAGTGTCAGTATTTTTTATTTGTTATGCTCCTTTAGCTCGTGAGTTTTCTAGTTTTAATGTTTGTATAGTGGCTATAACTGCACTTTGCGGATCCTATTTTGATTGAATCATTTTTGGCCCCTTTGCATAAAGCTTGGTTTAACCGTGATTTTACAAATTACAAACTTCTAGCTGCAATGTTCTCCTGAAATATTGAACTGGTCAGGAATTAGACTAATAGGAAGTTTGTACATTCTTTCAGTTTAGCACAGTTAGATTGGGGGAATAGGCTAGCATCTTGAAACCTATGTTACACACTGTAATTAATTTCCTTCTGAGGTATGACTGCTTCTCTGGGTATGATTGCTTAGGTTAATTTTTTCTTTTCTTTCTTTTCATTGTTTTCTATTGAACAAGATGAGAAGCAGCCAATCAACAATATGGAATAGAGAACATCATCATAAGCCTCTTGAAGGAATCTTAACCATCAGGTGTCACTCAACCTTTATCTTCACTATTCTGAAAAGTGGCATTATTTACTTTGCTTAGTTTCTTTGAAACTGCATTTACTATCATTGATTGTGCAGTCACCTTGCTGTATTTTTAGTACTTGTGCATTATGTGTTCTCTTATATTGCTTCTACTTGATACCATTTAGATATTGTTGCGGCTGCAAAACTCTTTCGTACCTAAAGAAAGATTTGAGCTTCTTTTGTCAATTTTGAATTAACCAATTGTCTTTACGTCTATTGACCAAATAGGTAGTTATATTTTTTCTTCCTGGTTTTAGGAATGGATCAATATGAGTATCAAGGACAGAGAAGGGAGATGAAGCATAAAGGAAGAAATGTTGTGTGGTCAATTGCAATGGACAAGTGTCTAATTGAAGCTCTTGCTATTCAGGCTAGAACTGGGAATAAAATTGACAAGTGCTTTAATGAGAATGCATATACTGCTGCCTGTATTGCCGTCAACACCCGTTTTAATTTAAACTTAAATAATCAAAAGGTTGTTAACCGTCTAAAGACAATTAAGAAAAGGTATAAGGTAATGAGGGATTTGCTGAGTCAAGATGGATTCCACTGGAATCCCAATACAAAGATGATTGAATGTGATAATGATGATTTATGGAAGAGATACATCGCGGTAATTCTTTCCCTCTAAATTTTAATCTCAGCAAATTGTGCATTCTCTTATCTAATACCAGTGAGTTTTAATTATATGGATTAGGCACACCCTGATGCAAGAGGATTTCGAGGGAAGCAGATTGAGATGTATGACGAACTGAAAATAGTTTGTGGCAATTATCAAGCGCCAAGTCGTTGGGCTAAGACAAAGGACGGAAGCCATCCAACCGAGATTAGGAACTGTGAAGATGATTCTGCTTCATTCCTTTCACCTAGTTCAGAAGAGGCGAGTGATACAGATGGAACAGAGTCGTATACTGGATCACCCGAATATATGCCTGATGGTAGTCAAGATCCTCCTCTAGTACCACCTTTGAGACAACTTCCAAAAAGGCCTCGTGGCTCGGATGCTCTTCAGGATGCCATGTTGGCAGTGGCATCCAGCATACGAAAGTTGGCTGATGCAATGGAGCGAAGTAAGACTGCAATCAATGCTTCAGAACTTTTACAGGCTGTAATGGAGATCGATGGTCTGGAAGAGGCTAAACAAATGTATGCTTTTGAGTATTTGAATGCAGACCCCATTAAAGCCAGAGCCTTCATGACATACGATCCTCGGATGAGGAAGATATATTTGTTCCGGCAGTTTTGGTGGTGGAAGTGACAAGGAGCTAGCTTGGGATATTTTGGTATATAGATTACAAAATTGTGGGAATATTACGATTGGTGAATGTTTATGCATAGAATGTTTTCTCATTGACGTTTTGAAGTGAATGTACAGATCTTAGATGTTCTCAAGGTTACGATTTAAGGATAGAAGCTGCTTGCGCCCAGAAAAGTTTCCAGCCTCTTTGCTGCCTTGATGGAGTGAAGCTAATTGTGGGTATAAGGTCTTCACTTATTTTGTTACTCTTCCTCGTAAGGCATCTGCAGCGCATTGTTCTTGCACTCAAGCTACTTGTAGACTCTTAATTTTTTTTTGACACCACCGAACATTATTGTATTGATCCTCTACTGCCAACTCTGTTCTAAGTCAGTGTCTTGTGCAATTTTTGCATCAGGCTGCTTTTTATGTTTGAAGCCTTTTCTGTACTTTCACTAATTTCGTTTAAAAGTTTTGAGTTTGGTCTCGAGTAATTTGTTTGATCGTGATGATGCCCGTTGAGAGTTCTCTTCAACAAATAGACTGAGGGATATGAGTGAGATGTGGCGAAAAGTTATGTGTATAAATACTCTTAGGCTCCGTTTGCTACAGTTTTTGAAGTAGATTTTATTTAATTAAAGTTTTTGTTAATAGAGTTTTTATAAATAGAATTTTTACCTAAAATTTTTTAGTTATTTGGTTGTCAATAAGAGCTTTTATTAAAAATTTATGGAATTATTTTAATAGGAAAGTTTTTTAAAGGTATGTTATGAAAATAATAAAATAAGAATGTCAAATAAATAAAGAATATTTTAGATATTTTAACATTTAAAAAAAATTTTCAACTTTTACTTACAAAAGTTAAAAATTTGAACTTTTATTAGTAAAGGTAAAATAATTTATTTAAATTTAAAAAATTCTAAAAAAAAAAATAATCAAACAATAACAAAAATTATGATAATCGTTTCCGTGATTAAATAATCACTTATAATTATTAAATAAGTTATACCAAATATGCACTTAATATGGGCTCAATTTTTACATCTCTTAATTATCCTCTTAGAACCCCCTTTCAGTTATAATTAAAAATAAAAATTGAGCAGAATTTATGAGAACAAGACTAATTAAAAAGGGATGAAATAATTAAAATTGTCTTTAATCGTAATTTCCTGTTTTTTGGAGAGAGGCGCGGGGGAGGGGGGGTGGTTAGTAGGCGAAGGGAGTGCTAATAGCAATTCTCAGAGATTCGGGCCTCAGCTTTGTGAATCCGGCCCCACCTTTGCTTTAAATTTTGAATTAACTGACAACATTTGATTCCCTAACTTACAGGAAAATCTCAATTAAGTATTGTTTGTGTTAATGTCTAAATCTGTATATGTTTGAATTTGGTTAGAATTTAAATAGGTCTGAATACATATATCTAAAAAACTATTTTTTATTTTTGCTAATATCTAAATATAAGTGTAAAATTGTTTGTTTTTCAAAAATAAAACATATGAAATATAATGTTTTGACATATATAACCTCCTAAATATTAACAATATTATGTTTTATTAATTAAACGCAGACAAGTTATAAATACATTATTTGATTAGCCAAAGAAATTGATAATGTTTACTTAACAAAGCATGAAAAATAAAACATATATCTAATACATGTATTTTTTTACATTGATATATGGCACTTATAATCTTAAATTTAGTATATTATATTGATTTTTTTTAATTACATAAGTCAATCAAGAATTGTTTAATAATTTGAATTAAAATTAATGTATTAAATAAAATTTAAAATATATTATAAAAACTGTAAATATAAATACAAAGAGATGGACCTATATATTATAAAACACACTCATCTAAAATTCTATTATGTTTAAAATTCTCATTCACAAAAAAAAAAGATCATAAAAAAAAATCATATAATAGGAAATCAATTTATTTAATAAGGGTATTAACGATAGATAATATCAAAGTTCCATTAAAATATTTTACCATTTAGATAAAAGTTAAAATATTTGACTTTTTTCATTTAGTTTTAAACATCTTATAATAAGATATAAATGATAAAAAAACAAACATATTAAAAACTATAAAAGTCTGAAAATAAGTAAAATTCAAACTTACGACAAAAAACAAATAACCCCTAAGACTATAGTTTATGTTTCGGTAAACATCATTTTTGTGAAATTCTAATGGCTATATAAAGAGAGGTATTCCACAATTGCAAAAGCACAACAAGAGCATAAAACAGAGAAGCAAAATTCGACCTCTTCCATAGAGAACTCGGATCTGGTACATAATGTTGTGTTGATTTATTTTCTTATCTTCTTTATTTAAGTCTTGTAACGAGACTATTTCTTTTCATCTCTATGGAGAGTCTATGTGGATTTTGTATCGCTAGACATTGAAGAATTACTATTGATTACTTTGCGAAGTGGCTTTAGGATCGAGGATCAAGAGGGGCATCAATTATTCAAGTGAAGCAAATTCAGTCTAAGGTTGAGTAAGCTTTATGGTGATAAACTGTAAGTGAAAATCTTAAGTTTCGTTAATCCATAGGTTATAATATCTTAACTTAATGAATTGCTTTTCATCTGGGTGTTGCCTTAAGGATATAAGATTGTTTAATCCAAACCACGTAAAAATCTCTGTGTCATTTAATTTTTGTAATTTATTGTTCTGTCAGCAAAATTAATGTTTATGATGTGGATGAATAGAAACTAAGAATCGAGTTTTCTGAAAATTAATCTAGCGTATTCTTAATATAATTAGGTTAATTATATTGGAGATTGCTCAGGCTTTATTCTTTTAAGGAATTTAATTAATTATTTCTAGGTTTTAATTGTCTACATCTATTGGTAATAGATTTAAATTCCTTTCAAACTGTACTTTGTTTTTATATTTAAAATAAAGTATTCTCATTCAGAGGTTCCCAAAAAAAAAAAAGAGAAAAAAAGAAACTTTCAAGCAGTAGTTTCACAAATCAAGGGAAACATCAAATCACAAGAAATATAAAATATAAAGTAAGAAATCTGAACAAATTTTCCTTAGATTAATCAAATCCTAGTCTTAAAAGGCTAGGATTTTGTTCCAAATAAGAGTTTATTTCCTCTTATAATTGCTATAAATATGAATATAAATAAATATGATATGCTTGTCTTACTTGTCTCCTAAGAAATATATAGAGCATTTAATGAACTTTTTATTTGAACCAACTTCTTCCTCTAAATAAATCCTACGCACCAATTGTAAAATCATGTCACTAATTGACTTGTTAAATTAAATATCTAATTAAACTAGGAAACAATATTCTTAATAAATTGGAATTTCATTAAATTAGTTAGGAATTTAATAAATTAAACCTTATTACATGATATTCAGTAAATAAAATTTCAATTTACTAAACTTGCTATAAGATGTCAATTCTATAAATAATAGGCTTAACACAATTAATTAGCGGATATAGTAAACCTTATCCCTCGTTAAATGCTCATTAAATGTATAAAGCTAAGATGATATGATATCTTACTCATTAAATGCAAAAAGCTAAGATGATATAAAATCTTAAAAAGACCATGAATGTAGGACCTACATTACCAAAAATGGCAATTTGAAAAGCCATTTGCATCTCTAGAAGAAAGAGCATTAATCTTTGAAGGAGAGAAATCCTACTAAGGGATGTGAGTACGTTGACGACTCAAGTTTGACTAAAGACTTTTTGCAATGCAAGTGCATTGAACCAAATATTGAACCAACCCCTATTAAAGGCATTTTCAACAACTAGAATGATAGCAAACAAATAAAGTTTTTTTATTAAATTATTAATTAATAGTACAATAAATCAAAATTAAAAATATGTTTTCTTTGATTAATTTAAAAAAAAAATTTGAACTCTAGAACTAGACATCCACATCTAAACTATTTTAGTTAGTTTAGAAAGTGTACTGTTTGATCATTAGCATCGTAAACTTGATGAAATCGTAATAACTACAATACAATAAAATTTAAACGAATACCCTCTCCTTACTCATGCGAGCAGGTTAGTTATAAACATTCCATAAATATTACGATTGTTTTAATGTAACTTATTTTAGGATGACAAAATTCAAGTCTTTTTGACAATTTAAATAAAAAATTATGGTTTTTGCCAATAATTACTATAATATGGAAATCTGATAGCTAGTGCAACAAATAGGGATAACTGGTTCTACCCTTTTCTTTTACTTAATTTAATCCTCCTTAATTACACGAGGAAGAGTAGAGAGTTCAAGAAAATGCAGAGACATCGGATGTCAGAGTCAGAGTTCTCCCTGGGAAATCTAATCCCCAAATGAAACTGCTAGAAGATCT
This sequence comes from Citrus trifoliata, assembly GCA_018350135.1. Classification (NCBI taxonomy): domain Eukaryota; kingdom Viridiplantae; phylum Streptophyta; class Magnoliopsida; order Sapindales; family Rutaceae; genus Citrus; species Citrus trifoliata. Next base: position 511,591 of record VKKW01000118.1, on the reverse strand, counting down.
CATCGGATGATGGAGTAGAAGATCTCATTCAAGGAACTGCTGGAGGATACGGAATACTCAACATGCCGTGAAGGAACATTTAAGTGAACTGGTAGTAGTGGGGAAAGGAGAAAAGAGAAGCAGATTTACTAAAGACTGATACCTAAAGCAGGTTTGACGACTTATAGTGAATCTAACACCGTAAGTCCAAATTTCATTAATTTTTCAACATGCCGTGGGTATGTCATTGTCTTGACAAGTCATCAAGACAATGACATACCCTAAAGTATGCAGAATACTCAACTTGCCGTGAAGGGAAATTCAAGTGGGGAAAGGAGAAAAAAAAAGAAGAAAATTAATTCATTGACCCAGTAGATGACAAATTATAGAAAATGAAAGGAAATGTAAACACAGGTCAAGTTCGATAGATCCTATTAAAGATTTTTTTTTTTTTGGATAGATTGTTAATAACACATTAAATCAATTTTTTTTTTCTTTATTTTGGTGGGACGTTGCCTCATCAGAAGTTAATTTTTGTTAGCTAATGGCTTAATCATCAGTTCCAACTTTCATTACTTTTGCATCCATGCCATTCATGCATTTTTCAGTAACGATAGACTCTCACTAGTCTGGAGTTTCCATTAGCCTCTGTCACAGCCATAGTCGTACACAGAGATGGTAACTTATGACACAATTAATTCATGAATCTGACTCCTAATTAGCGATTTTGAATTGACCTAAATTACTCTCACTATTATTATATGTGTTCTATTACTATGAGTTCAAAATATCTTAACATCCATTATAATGATATATGGCCCATTTTAATTTTAGCTGACTTAGAACAGTGTCCAAAAATACATCACTCTTTCGTCATTCTTATGTTAAAAACTAAGAAATAATTTTCTGACACGGCATATGTACAGAGCGAGCAAGGACTTCTAATCGCTAGTCTTGAGTCTCTGAAATTGATCGTCTGCTGACTATAATTTAAATGAAAGGTTTTTAATTGATCTAAATTGAAAATCACGTCAATTTTAGTAAATCCAAATTCATTAATTTGTCTTGTGTTTGTGTCTGATTAATTAGCTATCGTGACTTTGTTTCCATTAAAATTTATTCAATTATCATCTTTTTTTCACTAGTTTTTTTTAATTTAATAAACCTCGGCCAAGGAATGGAATGGAATTCACCATTTTTCGCCAGTTGTTTGTAAGATTTGTTTGAGTTTTGAGTTGATATCATTACCAAATAATGTTTGTAAGGAATGGAATGGAATTCACCATACTGTTAGTTTTTCCGTTCTTTTTCTTTAATTTTAGATTTGCTAACTTCACTGCTTCTTCTATGCTGCCACTCTGCCATGATAATGAGCGTTTTGCTTTGTTGCAATTCAAAGGAAAATACATCTCTTTCGTCATTCTTATCTTAAAAACTAAGAAATAATTTTCTGACACGGCATATGTACAGAGCGTGCAAAGACTTCTAATTACTAGTCTTGAGTCTCTGAAATTGATCGTCTGTTGACTATAATATAAATGAAAGGCTTTTATTTAAATTGAAAATCATGTCAATTTTAGCAAATCCAAATTCATTAATTTGTCTTGTGATTGTGTCTGATTAATTAGTTAATCGTGCCGAAATTGTCACTTCTACTATTGTCACTTTGTTTCCATTAAAATTTATTTAATTATCATCTTTTTTCGCTATTTTTTTAATTTAATAAACCTCGGTTAAGGAACGGAATTCACCATTTTTCGCCAGTTGTTTTTAAGATTTGTTTGAATTTTGAGTTGATATCATATCCAAATAATATTTATCATATTTTTTTTTCAATTTCAAGTGGTCTGGACCACTTCTGAATTATGTTTTTCATTTTTTAAAAAAAAAAAAAAACATTTGATGTATTACACATGCGGTAAACACCAGTACAAGAGTAGACTAATGGTTTTTTTATAAGGACTTGGTGACAAAAAATTATCATCATTAAGTTGTTTATTATAACTAATAATATTTGCTTGTTCAATACGCAAGAGGGTGATTGAGAAATTTGGGATGGTAAAAAAGAATGAGGAGAAACGGGAGACGTAGAAGAAACTGTACGTAATTTTCTTTGAACACTTATAGCATAATGTGTACTCTTTCTTTATTTCCTTTTATGTTCGTTATAAGCTTTTATCCTATTTTAGATTTTATGTTTTTTACTTGGATCCTGAATTTTTTTTGCAAAATAACCAACAGCGTCTATTTGGGAAATCTAAAAGCAGTTGATTTTGCTATACTGGTGCGAATCTGGATATAATTGTAAGCATCACTTTTATGAGTTGATTTACGAGGAAAGGGGAATATGAATGATTGCAAGATTGCATTCACTTGACTGCATTTTGTAGATTCAGAAATCATTTATGTAATACTTTTATGTGGAAAAAGGGATGTACTTTTTTCCCACAATCCAGGATTGTTAAAGTGAAGTGAAAAGTTAAAAAATTGTTTGCATTTACTAATTAATTAATCCTCACGTTTGCTATAAACGAATTTTCGATGGTGACGGAATGGTAAAAGTTTACGACATCACATCAAATAAAAATAAATAAATACTACTAAGACTAACTTTCGTTGACTTAAAAAATGTAAAAAAGAGTCCAATGACTATAATGTTTGAATTGCAGCAATTTGCCTATAAAAGCAAACCAAAGATCCTTAAATTTCTTCACATCTACAAAGTTAAACAAATTTTATTTTTGAGAAAACTATGGGTTTATCCTCTATATGTTTATTCACAATATTCATATGGTTAGTTTTTCCCTTCTTTTTCTTTAATTTTAGATTTGCTAACTTCACTGCTTCTTCTATGCTGCCACTCTGCCATGATGATGAACGCTCTGCTTTGTTGCAATTCAAAGACAGCCGCATCAGTGGTGATTTTTATGCTTGGAAATTTGACTGTCGTCCTACAATGGCATCATGGAAGCCAGAAGAAAGTAGCGTTGATTGCTGCTCTTGGGACGGCGTTCATTGCAATAAGAACACTGGTCATGTCATAAAGCTTGACCTCTCCCATAGCTGCCTTTTTGGTTCTATCAACTCTAGCAGCAGCCTTTTCAAGCTTGTCCATCTCGAGTGGCTTAATCTTGCTTTGAATGACTTCAATTCCTCCGAAATCCCACCAGAAATCATCAACCTTTCCAGGTTATCATACTTGAACCTCTCCGGAACTTCTTTATCTGGTCAAATACCATCAGAAATTCTAAAGCTCTCCAACTTGGTGTCCCTTGATTTATCACTAAATGATGTTCCTGGTGGTAGACTTGAACTCCAGAAGCCCAGTTTCGAAAATTTAGTCGAGAAGTTAAGTAATCTAAAAACACTTGATCTTGGTGATGTTTCTATTGATTCAACGATACCTCATAACATCGGAAATCTATCTTCTTTGACGTTTGTTTCTCTTCGAAACTGTGAATTGCAAGGTAATTAAATTTTATAAATTTTCTCCTTAATTAATATACATGCATGTTATTGTTAAATATATATATTTTACTCGAAAATTGCCAATTGCGATGTTAAATTAATTTGTAAAATTTATTTATTTTTTTAATTTTCTACTTAAGCAATGTGTTTTTTTTTTTTATATACAAATTTCAGGAAGAATTCCATCTTCACTCGGTAATCTATCGAAGCTCCTTCATTTAGACCTTTCACTAAATGAATTACAGGGTGAGCTGCCTGTTTCCGTTGGTAATCTTCATTCATTGAAAGAATTAGATCTCTCTGCAAATTTTTTGTCGAGTGAGTGGCCTATTTCCATTGGAAATCTTAGTTCTTTGAAAGAACTTGACCTTTCACAAAATAATTTTTCTGGTGAGTTGCCTATTTCCATAGGAAATCTTGGTTCATTGAAAGAACTTGACCTTTCACAAAATGGATTTTTTGGTGAGTTGCCTACTTCCATTCAAAATCTTTTTTCTTTGGAAAAACTTGACCTTTCATTCAATAAATTTTCTGGTGAGTTTCCATGGTCCACTGGAAATTTTAGTTCTTTGAAGCTATTAGATCTGAGGTTATGTGGTTTTTGGGGCAAAGTTCCACATGCAATTAGTAATTTCACCCGGCTACAATTTTTGTTTCTTGGATTTAATAATTTTTCGGGTGACTTACTTGGTTCCATCGGAAATCTTAGGTCATTGGAAGCAATATATATGTCTAAGTGTAATTTTTCAGGTCAAATTACATCTTCACTTAGGAATCTTACCGAACTTGTCGTCCTTGACATGGCTCAAAATTCTTATGGAGGAACGATAGAGTTAGATGTTTTACTTACTAGCTGGAAAAAATTGGAAGTTTTAGCTCTCTCATCAAATAGGTTGTCAGTGCTCACCAAAGCCACTTCTAATACCACTTCACAGAAAATTCAGTATATAGGATTGCGTTCATGCAATCTTACTAAATTTCCAAATTTCTTGGAAAACCAACGTGATATGGTGGTCCTGGACCTTTCTGACAATAGAATTCAGGGAAAAGTACCTAAATGGTTGTTAGACCCCAATATGCAGAATCTCACTGCCTTGAACCTTTCGCATAACTTGTTAACCGGGTTTGATCAGCATCCTGTTCTTCTTCCAGGGAATAACGGTGATGCGGTGACTTTTGATCTTAGCTCTAATAATTTACAAGGACCACTCCCAGTTCCACCCCCGGAACCGGTAACTATCTAGCTTCAAACAGTAGCTTAACAGGGGAAATTCCATCGTGGATATGCAATTTAAATATTCTTGAAAGCCTTGTTTTGTCTCACAATAACTTAAGTGGCTTGCTTCCTCAGTGTTTAGGCAATTTCAGCAATGTACTTTCAGTGCTCGACTTGCAGGGGAACAACTTCTCTGGGACCATCCCAAATACGTTCATTAAAGAAAGTAGATTGGGCGTGATTGATTTAAGCCATAATCTGTTTCAAGGAAGAATTCCAAGATCATTGATCAACTGTTCAAAGTTGGAATTTCTTGGTCTTGGGAACAACCAGATTAGTGACACCTTTCCCTCTTGGTTAGGAAGTCTGCCAAAATTGAATGTTCTCATCCTACGATCCAACATATTTTATGGCATTATAGAAGAACCCAGAACTGGTTGTGGATTTTCTAAACTCCGCATTATTGACCTATCTGACAACAGATTTACTGGAAAACTTCCATCAAAGAGTTTCCTGTGTTGGAATGCCATGAAAATTGTCAATACAAGTGAGCTAAGATATCTGCAAGATGTGCTTTCTCCGTCTGGAAAATTGTCCAATGATATACTTAGCACTTATGACTACTCATTGACAATGAACAGCAAAGGGCGAATGATTACATATAACAAGATTCCGGATATCCTCGCGGGCATTATTCTCTCAAACAATAGTTTTGATGGGGCGATTCCAGCATCGATTGCGAATTTAAAGGGACTTCAAGTTCTAAACCTCCAGTACAATAATCTCCAAGGCCATATTCCATCATGTTTGGGCAATCTAACAAATTTGGAATCATTGGATCTCTCAAATAACAAGTTTTCAGGACGGATTCCTCAACAACTGGTTGAGCTCACATTTCTCGAATTCTTCAATGTCTCGGACAATTACCTTACAGGACCCATACCACAAGGAAAGCAATTTGCTACATTTGACAACACTTCTTTCGACGGCAACTCAGGATTGTGCGGAAGGCCTTTGTCCAAAGGATGTGAGAGTGGTGAAGCTCCAACAAATGAAGATCATACTGAAGGCTCGGAGGAGTCTCTGTTTTCAGGCGCATCTGATTGGAAAATCATTCTGATTGGCTATGCGGGCGGACTTGTGGCAGGATTGGTTCTCGGGTTCAACTTCAGCACAGGAATTATCGGATGGATTCTGGAGAAGTTGGGAACGCAGCAAAAGGCAACAAGGAGGAGGAGGAGACGTAGAAACTGAATGCAATTATAATGTTGCTGTGATTTTCGTTTCTAATTCAGTCATTGTAATGTTGGTGTTTTTTTTCTTTAAATGGATCCTTACATTTCACCGTAAAAAATAAAAATATTAACTGGTTTATTATATGTTAAAAAATGGTTTCTGGTTTTGTCACTTTTCAAATTTAAATCACTACTAGGTATGAATAAAAAAATAATATTGTTTGGTAATTAACATATCATTAAATGATAATTGTGAGGGATTAGGTTCTACTTCTACCATTAAAAAAAATAATAATTTTGACAACGAAAGTAAAGATAACAAAGGTTTTTATGCAACAACTTGTTAGGAAATTGGTGGGTGCAGCAGGACCGCAGCTAAAATAAAATTGGAAATATGGTGTGCTGTGTTGAATTAAAAAAAGAAAGAAAAAAAAAAAGAGCCATGTTTTTGGCTATAAAAGGATGAGCTCCCTAACTCATTATTCATTCCAATCTTGAGATTCAAGTTTTGTAGAGAGAATTGAGAGTTTAAGAGCTTGCATTTCTAAACTCTAATTTTAGTGATTTGAGAGTTTGGGTGTATTGGGGTTTTGGGAAGTGAGCTAAAATACTACAATACTTGTAACTTTCTGGTGTCCTCTAGTGTGCCGTACGCCGTATACGTGAATAGTGCCGTACGCCGTATACGTGAATAGTGCTGTACGCCGTATACGTGAACAGTTCCTGACTCCAAAAAATACAACCAATAGCTCTGATACCACTGTTAGGAAATTGGTGGGTGCAGCAGGACCGCAGCTAAAATAAAATTGGAAATAAAATAAAGAATAAGCACACTAGAGGACACCAGAAAATTACGTGGTTCGGCTTTTAGCCTACATCCACGGGCGAAGCCAGAAGGAAATATTTTACTAGTGAAAAGGAGTTACAAGTATTGTAGTATTTTAGCTCACTTCCCAAAACCCCAATACACCCAAACTCTCAAATCACTAAAATTAGAGTTTAGAAATGCAAGCTCTTAAACTCTCAATTCTCTCTACAAAACTTGAATCTCAAGATTGGAATGAATAATGAGTTAGGGAGCTCATCCTTTTATAGCCAAAAAAACATGGCTCTTTTTTTTTTCTTTCTTTTTTTAATTCAACACAGCACACCAATAATGGCGTGCTGTGTTGAATGTTGAATGGTTGGCACCGGCCATCTAGATGGCCGGCGCCAGCCATGACTTTCAACACAACTATGGGTTCGAATCATCTTTACATGCATCCAAGCTAATGGTGACACTTGAATGATATGGCCAACTTAACTTTGGTTGACTTAAAACGGTGCTCCTGTATCTATGCTTCGTCATTCCTATGTCAAAACCTAAGAAATAATTTTACAGCTATGTTTCTGCTTCTAATGATCAGCATCTATATTAGTGTACTGGACAAACAAGAAGCAAATTTATTGACCAATTAGTTAACAAATTAATTATTGAAAATAAAAGGAAATGTAACAAAGCCCCGACGAATAAGTTTGATATATCTAATTTTAAATTAAAAAAAAACATTTACACAATGATCCAACTTGTTATTTTTATTCCGCTTATTAGACCCAATAATTATAACTTAGAAGAAAGCTATGCTATTTTCTAACTGCCTTATATAAATTTATCAGGAGAACAAACATTGCATTTTACTATTTATCATGAATCTTACAATGACTCCGAAAGAGCTTTTGTTTGTTTTAAAAAAAAAGGGAAAATAAAAATTAATGCCTAATGAAGATCACAATAAAATTCAAAAAGTATATTAATGAGATTATAAGAAATTGAATTTACGATACCGAACTAAAGACTGTCTGTGTGTTACAGGAACAATTGAAAGTTTTATGTGTCGTTCTGAAAGCTTTAATTCACTTTACTGAAAAGTCTGGGTGAAGATGTGCCATCGAGTGAAAGCATTGTGACTGAGGCTTGCCCCGGAGCTGGAAGATTTGAAGAGCTAAGAGATATTGCTGTGTTTGTTTGCCTAGAAAGTGAAGAGAAAATACTAAAAGTTTTGATAGAAAAATAGTAAGCCAGATTCATTTCATTAAGCTACAAAATGAACTGAGATTACAGGGTTTATGTCCAGAGGCTTCTTAGGCAAAGCAACAGCCTCCATAACTGACTGCTGACGTGGTTGATGACTCAGCATATTGCTCAACATCAAGAACCCGTTGATGATAATTGATGCAGAAATTTTTTTTCCTCACTTAATTTTGAAAATATGCTCTTTCGACATTTGAATATTACTAAAGTATTCATTTTCCTGTTTGGATTTGGACAGATCGAGGTAAAATATCAGTGTTACGCATACAATTGGCCTCCAATTTCTGATCGTAAAATTTTTCACATAATGAATGACAATACTTTTTCGTTGATTGGGAAGAGGAGCGTCCTTCTTGCTGCATTTCTATTGTCAGCATTTGGATTTGCTGTTACCATGAGAAATGAAAAACCCAGAAAAGAACAGATGAAAATGACCAAAACAGGAACTTGATGCTTTAATTCAATAAAAAAAATAAAAAAGAAAAAGTTAACCAAATAATCAAAGAAGGCAAATTCTCCAAAAAAAAAACAACAAAAGACAACAACCCAGTTGAGAAGGACAGTGGCGGCAGCTGGGGTACTTTGGGATGACTTTGGTTGTGGCTGGTGTGACCTCGATCAATAACGAAAAAGAGATAACTCTACAAATAGTGCATTTTTAGCTTAAATAAAATAGTGCGTTGAAGTTGGGGTTTGATTCGGGGTTTAATTCAGTGCAAATAACTTTTTCCTTTATCGCCAGTTGTTTGTAAGATTTGTTTGAATTTTGAGTTGATATCATATCCAAATAATATTTATCATTTTTTTTTAACTTTCAAGTGGTCTGGACCAATTCGGAATTATGTTTATCATTTTTTCAAACAAAAATAAAAATGAATGTATTACTCATTTACTCATTAATAAATCCTCACGTTTGCTATAAACGTATTTTCGGTGGTGACGGAATGGTAAAAGTTTACGACATATCATCAAATAATAAAAAATAAATATTATTAAGACTAACTTTTGTTGGCTTAAAAAAAATAAAAAAAGAGTCCAATGACTATAATGTTTGAATTGATGCAAGTTGCCTATAAAAGCAAACCAAGATCCCTAACTTTCTTCACATCTACAAAGCTAAACAAAGTTTATTTTTGAGAAAACTATGGGTTTATCCTCCATATGTTTATTCACAATATTCATACGATTAGTTTTTCCCTTATTTTTCGTTAATTTCACAATTGCTAACTTCACTGCTTCTTCTATGCTGCCACTCTACCATAATGATGAGCGCTCCGCTTTGTTGCAATTCAAAGAAAGCTGTGTCAGTGGTGATTTTTATGCTTGGAAATTTGACTGTCGTCCTACAATGGCATCATGGAAGCCAGAAGAAGGTAACGTTGATTGCTGCTCTTGGGACGGCGTTCATTGCAATAAGAACACTGGTCATGTCATCAAGCTTGACCTCTCCCATAGCTGCCTTTTTGGTTCTATCGACTCTAGCAGCAGCCTTTCCAAGCTTGTCCATCTCGAGTGGCTTAATCTTGCTTTGAATGACTTCAATTCCTCCGAAATCCCACCAGAAATCATCAACCTTTCGAGGTTATCATTCTCGAACCTCTCTAGAACTTCTTTATCTGGTCAAATACCATCAGAAATTCTAAAGTTCTCCAACTTGGTGTCCCTTGATTTATCACTAAATGATGTTCCTGGTGGTAGACTTGAACTCCAGAAGCCCAGTTTCGTAAAATTAGTCGAGAAGCTAAGCAATCTAAAAATACTTGACCTAGGTGATGTTTCTATTCATTCAACGTTACCTCGTAACATCGGAAATCTATCTTCTTTGACGTTTGTTTCTCTTCGAAACTGTGAATTGCAAGGTAATGAAATTTTATATATTATCTCCTTAATTAATATACATGCATGTTATTGTTAAATATATATATTTTACTCGAAAATTGCCAATTGCGATGTTAAATTCATCAGTAAAAATTATTATTATTTTTAATTTTCTGCCTAAGCAATGTGTTCTTTTTTTTTTTTTTATACAAATTTTAGGAAGAATTCCATCTTCACTCAGTAATCTATCGAAGCTCATTCATTTAGACCTTTCACTAAATGAATTACATGGTGAGCTACCTATTTCCGTTGGTAATCTTCATTCATTGAAAGAACTAGATCTCTCTACAAATTTTTTGTCGAGTGAGTGGCCTATTTCCATTGGAAATCTTAGTTCTTTGAAAGAACTTGAGCTTTCACAAAATAGATTTTTTGGTGAGTTGCCTATTTCCATGGGAAATCTTGGTTCTTTGAAAGAACTTGACCTTTCACAAAATGGATTTTTTGGTGAGTTGCCTACTTCCATTCGAAATCTTTTTTCTTTGGAAAAACTTGACCTTTCATTTAATAAATTATCGGGTGAGTTTCCATGGTCGACTGGAAATTTCAGTTCTTTGAAACTATTAGATTTGAGGTCATGTGGTTTTTGGGGATAAGTTCCACATTCGATTGGTAATTTCACCCGGCTACAATTTTTGTTTCTTGGATTTAATAATTTTTCAGGTGACTTACTAGGTTCCATTGGAAATCTTAGGTCATTGGAAGCAATATATCTCGCTAAGTGTAATTTTTCAGGTCAAATTACACCTTCACTTAGGAATCTTACCCAACTTGTCGTCCTTGACATGTCTCAAAATTCTTATAGGGGAACGATAGAGTTAGATGTTTTACTTACTAGCTGGAAAAATTTGGAAGCTTTAGATATCTCATTAAATAAGTTGTCAGTGCTCATCAAAGCCACTTCTAATACCACTTCACAGAAAATTCAGTATATAGGAATGCGTTCATGTAATCTTACAAAATTTCCAAATTTCTTGGAAAACCAACATCATTTGGTGATCATGGACCTTTCTGACAATAGAATTCGGGGAAAAGTACCTAAATGGTTGTTAGACCCCAATATGCCGAATCTCATTGGCTTGAACCTTTCGCATAACTTGTTAACCGGGTTTGATCAGGATCCTGTTTTTCTTCCGGGAATAAAGGTGGTTTGGTAACTTTTGATCTTAGCTCTAATAATTTACAAGGACCACTCCCCGTTCCACCCCCTGGAACCATTAACTATCTAGCGTCAAACAATAGCTTAACAGGGGAAATTCCATCGTGGATATGCAATTTGAATTTTCTTAAAAGCCTTGTTTTGTCTCACAATAACTTAAGTGGCTTGCTTCCTCAGTGTTTAAGCAATTTCAGTGATGAACTTTCGGTGCTCGACTTGCGGGGGAACAACTTCTTTGGGACCATCCCAAATACTTTCATTAAAGAAAGTAGATTAGGCATGATTGATTTAAGCCATAATCTGTTCCAGGGAAGAATTCCAAGATAATTGATCAACTGTTCAAAATTGGAATTTCTTGGTCTTGGGAACAACCAGATTAGTGACACTTTTCCCTCTTGGTTCAGTACTCTTCCAAACTTGAATGTTCTCATCCTACGATCCAACCTACTTTCATGGCATTATAGAAGAACCCAGAACTGGTTGTGGATTTTCTAAACTCCGCATTTTTGACCTATCTAACAACAGATTTACTGGAAAGCTTCCATCAAAGAGTTTCCTGTGTTGGAATGCCATGAAAATTGTCAAGATGTGCTTTCTCCGTATGGACAAGTGTACAATGATGTACTTAGCACTTATGACTACTCAATGACAATGAACAGCAAAGGGCGAATGATGACATATAACAAGATTCCGGATTTCCTCGCGGGGATTATTCTCTCAAACAATAGATTTATTGTGACGATTCCAGCATCGATTGCGAATTTAAAGGGGCTTCAAGTTCTAAACCTCCAGAACAACAATCTCCAAGGCCATATTCCATCATGTTTGGGCAATCTAACAAATTTGGAATCATTGGATCTCTCGAACAACAAGTTTGCAGGAACGATTCCTCAACAACTGGTTGAGCTCACATTTCTGGCATTCTTCAATGTCTCGGACAATTACCTTACAGGGCCTATACCACAAGGAAAGCAATTTGCTACATTTGACAATACTTCTTTCAACGGCAACTTAGGATTGTGTGGAAGGCCTTTGTCCAAAGGATGTGAGAGTGGTGAAGCTCCAACAAATGAAGATCATACTGAAGGCTCGGAGGAGTCTCTGTTTTCAGGCGCATCTGATTGGAAAATCATTCTGATTGGCTATGCCGGTGGACTTGTGGCAGGATTGGTTCTCGGGTTCAACTTCAGCACAGGAATTATTGGATGGATTATGGAGAAGTTGGGAACGTAGCAAAAGGCAACAAGGAGGAGGAGGAGACGTAGAAACTGAATGCAATTATAATGTTGCTGTGATTTTTGTTTCTAAATCAGTCATTGTAATGCTGGTGGTTTTTTTTTTTTTTTTTATGGATCCTTACATTTCTCCCTAAAAAATAAAAATATAAACTGGTTTATTATATATTAAAAAATTGTTTATGGTTTTGTCGCTTTTCAAATTTAAATAATTACTAGGTATGAATAAAAAAATAATAGTGTTTGGTAATTAACTTATTATTAAATGATAATTGTGAGGGATTAGGTTGTACTTGTACCATTAAAAAAATTATAATAATAATTGTGACAATAAAAGTAAAGATACCAAAGGTTTTTATGCAACGACTATGGGTCCAAAACATCTTTCCATGCATCCAAGCTAATGGTGACAGCTCTGTTTGTCAACTATGGCCAATTTAACACTGGTTCGTCATTCCTATCTCAAAAACCTAAGAAATAATTTTACAGCTATTTTCTTCTCTGTTACAGCCCTGTTTCTGCTTCTAATGAACAGCATCTATACTAGTGAACTGGACAAACAAGAAGCAAATTTATTGACCAGTTAGATGACAAATTAATTATTGAAAATAAAAGGAAATATAATAAAGCCCCGATGAATAAGTTTGATATATCTAATTTTAAATAAAACAACAAAAAAGATATTTACACAAAGATCCAACTCGTTATTTTTATTCCACTTATCAGACCCAATCATTATTTAGAAGAAAGCTATGCTATTTTATAACTGCCTTATATAAATTTATGAGGAGAACAAGCATTACATTTTACTATTTGTCATGAATCTTAGAATGACTCCGGAAGAACTTTTTTTTTAAAGGAAAAATAAAAATTAACGCCTAATGAAGATCACAATAAAATTCAAAAAATATATTAATGAGATTATAGGAAGTTGTATTTACGATACCAAACTAAAGACTGTCTGTGTGTTACAGGAACAATTTAAAGTTTTATGTGTCGTTCTGAAAGCTTTAATTCACTTTACCGAAAAGTTTGGGTGACGATGTGCCATCGAGTGAATACATTGTGACTGAGGCTTGCACTGGAGCTGGAAGATTTCAAGAGTTAAAAGATGTTGTTGTGTTTGTTTGCTTAGAAAGTGAAGAGAAAATACTAAAAGTTTTGATAGAAAAATTGTTGTGGACTAAAATGGTGAATCCAAAACTTGAGTATGTTAAACGACATCGTTAAGAACATGCTTAAATCTTAATATACTAAGGCAGTCACGAACTCAGCATGTGATGCACTTAAGTTCAAAACGGTAGAGGCTGAAGACGTTTTGGCCAAAGGTTTAAGTGAAACATGTGAAGTGCACGTGGAATGGAGAATCCGGTAGTTAGAAGCTGTTAGTCCAGGTGATGGAAATCTGTGCTTCCTGGGTTCTTTATCAGCTGTTCTCTAAGCTGGTTAAAGAAGCAGTTTTCAATCCTGATATGAGAGCGTGATAGAGAGAGTTAAGATAGAGAGAAACCTTCGCCTTGTTCCTAGTAGTTAACTCTTGTATTGCTCTGTAAGGGTTCCTTGAATCATCAATAAATTTAGCTTTGTTGGCTTCTCCTGTGGATGTAGATTGTGCTTCTTTGCACAATCGAACCACGTAAATCTTTCTCTTTCTTTTGCGTGTGATTTGTTTCTAATTCTTGTTCTGGGTGTGCTCTGATTGAAGCCATTTTCATTAAAGGTTTTGTTAAAACTTAAAAGCTTGATTATTTGGGTTCTTAGCATCTTATTAGTCTGGTTTGTGATCTTGGGCAGTGCTTGAGTTGTTAATTGATTTCTACAACACCCAAATCACTACAATAGTGAGCCAAATTCATTTCATTAAGATACAAAATGAACTGAGATTACAAGGGTTTATGTCCAGGAGCTTGTATAAGCAACAAAATCATGAGCGTGACCTCGGCTGCTTGTAACAACATTTGAGATTACAGGGGTTTATATATACATGTCCAGAGGCTTCTTAAGCAAAGCAACAACCTCCATAACTGGCTGCTGACGTCGCTAATGACTCAGCATATTGCTTAACAGCTTGCTGATTTTAATGCTTATTCTTTGTAAAGAATTGTGGAAATGCTCATATATTATTTATTGCTGTGTAAAAGATCCTTATATACAAAAATACTAGAATCATCTAAGGTAAGTACCAAATGGTCAAATAATAGAGAAAGAAAGAATATAAAAGAGAATAAATATTACAATATGTTAAGTTAGTGGCTAAGATCAAGGACCGATTGATTCTTGTTCTAATACTCCCCCTCAAGTTGGGAAGTGAAGATCCGTAACTCCCAACTTGCCAAGAAGATATTGAAATTGATCTTTACCAAGAGCTTTGATAAAAATGTCAGCCAATTGTTGTCGTGAAGGCACATAAGTTAATGAAATAATTTTGGCATGAAGCTTTTCACAAACAAAATGGCAGTCTATTTCTATGTGCTTGGTACGCTCATGGAAGATGGGATTTGTAGCGATATGAAGCACAACTTGATTGTCACAATGTAAAGTTATAGGCATTGGATGGGTCACATGAAGATCACGAAGTAGAGTTTTCAACCAAACCAATTCACATGTTGTTGTTGCCATGGCTCGATATTCGACTTCAACGGAAGAACGCGATACAACTGGTTGCTTCTTGGTTTTCCAAGAAATAGGACTATTGCCGAGCATGATAAAATATCCAGTGGTGGATCGATGGGTCATGGGGCAGCTTGCCCAATTTGAATATGAAAAGGTAGAGAGTTCTAAAGAGCTAGTGGAGGACAAGAGGATACCAGCGCCGGGAGAAGATTTGATGTAACGTAAGACACGCAGGGCAGCATCATAATGTGGTCGTCTTGGAGTGTGCATAAATCAACTAAGTATGTTCACAACATATGTAATTTCTGGCCGGGTGATTGTCAAATAGATGAGACATCCTACAAGTCGTCGGTATTGGTCAGGATTTTGACAAATAGTTCCTTGATCATTAGAGAGCTTCAAGTTTTGTTCCATTGGAAAAGAAGATGGCCGTGTGCCTAATTGTCCACTGTCTTGAAGTATATCTAAAACATATTTCCTTTGATTTAAGAAAATCCCTTGCTTTGAACGAGCCCCTTCAATTCCTAAAAAATATTTCAAAGTTCCCAAGTCTTTAATATGAAATTGAGCCTGCAAAAACATCTTCAATGCAGTTATAGTGTCAAGATGGTTACCAACAATTATTATATCATCAACATACACAAGCACCAATATAAAATGAGAATCGTGCATATTAGTAAATAAACAAGAATCTACATAAGATTGAATGTAACCAATTTGTTTAAGAGCGGATGAGAATTTTTCAAACCAATTTTGAGAAGCTTGCTTGAGACCATAAAGGGACTTGTTTAACCAAAAAAATTGAGAAGACTCCCCATGTTTACGAGCTCCTGGAGGTAAGGTCATATAAATTTCCTCATGTAAGTCACCATGAAGAAATGCATTATGAACATCTAATTGAAATAATAACCGCCCTCGAATAGCTGCCATTGCCAATACACATATAATAGTCACAAGTTTTGCAACAGGTGCAAATGTCTCATGGTAACAAGGCATGGTTTGTATCTCTCAATAGAACCATCAGCTTTTCCTTTAATTTTGAACACCCATTTACAACCAATTGGTTTCTTGTCGGGAGGTAGATCTTTTATTGTCCAAGTGTTACTTTGCTCCAAAGCTTTAATCTCTATTTCCATAGCATTGCGCCAATGAGCATGTTGAACGGCTTGAGAATATGTAGTTGGTTCAACATCGTGAGATATGGCTGAAAGAAATGCTACATGATCACTAGAAAACTTGTCATATGATAAATACTTGGATAATGGATATAAAGAACTTACCAATGGTGGATGATTAGTAAAAGTATTAGAGTTGCCAAATGTACCGTGAAGTGCAATAGAGCAAATATAATTCTAAAGATAATTTGGACGACAAGACTGTTGTTGGGACCGTCGAAGAGGTGGAGAAGGGAGAACTACTGAATTAGATGTACCTTGGTGGAATGGCTGCTCATTGGAAGAAGTTGGAAGGAGCTGTGCATTTTCATTGGTAGGAAGTATGATAGGAAGAGGTAAAATGATAAGGAGCCAAGTTGTGCTCATGCAAGTTGCTCATACAAGCCATGCATGGCTTCATGCAGACCATGTTTCACTTGCATGATGAGTTTATTGAGTGTCAAAACGAGAGCAAGAGAATTACCACGTCAAAATATTCGTTTCATATTTGGAAGAGAATCAAAGCGTGGTGGTCATGTTTGATTTGTATTCGGTCTCTAAGTTATCTTTAAATATATCTTCTTGTTTTATTTTACTATAATCTAGCTGATATTGTTGGCTAGGAATCAAAGACTTGTAAGGTTAGCTATTATAAATTAGTTATCCGCTGCGAATAAAAGAACAAGAATTATCAAACTAAATTGTCTCTGGCCGTTCTCACTAAAAGCAGAACAACATTATCATCTTTTTTAGTCATTATTAGCGAGCATCTGATTGGGACCATATCAATTGGTATCGAGCTAGCCATTAATGGCAACCAATAAGGAACGCATCGAACGAATTGAAGCTGATATCGGGAACTTACAGAACAAGATGGAACAAATAGAAATTGGGATCAATGACAAGCTGCAGCGTCTGGAGGACACTCTGAGCAAATTGGCAGAATCTTTTAGTGCAACCAGAGGCACTGCCAGTCGTGGCACTAACGAGCACATTGGATCTTCACGACCATTTCGTGAGGAAAGTGAAGGACATCGACCACCGTTGCCGATGAGAATTGCTAAGTTGGAGTTTCCCCGCTACGCCGGCGATGACCCAACGAAGTGGTTCAATCGGGTAACGCAGTATTTTGAGTACCAAGAAACCACAGATGAGGAGAAAGTAGTCTTAGCGTCATATCACTTGGAGGGCGAAGCAAATCAATGGTGGTAGTGGATGCGCAAGGCTTACCAAGAAGAAGGCCTACCGGTTACGTGGGAAACATTTGTTGACGAGCTTTGGGCGCGCTTTGGACCAACGGATTGTGAAGACTTTGATGAAGCACTGTCTCAGGTCGAACAAACACGTTCTCTGCGAGAATATCAGAAGGAATTCGAGAGGTTGGGAAACCGAGTTCATGGGTGGTCACAGAAAGCGTTGGTAGGCACTTTCATGGGGGGATTGGAACTGGAGATTGCAGATGATATACGGATGTTCAGGCCACGTACGTTAAAGGAAGCCATCAGCCTTGCTCGTATGAAAGACGACCAGATAACACGCCAACGAAGATTATTCCAGCCACCCTCCAACCGCACACCGCCAACATTGCCACCTACTCAAGCATCACCAACCGTGCCTGTTAAAAGATTACCGTGGGATGAAATGCAACGACGACGAGCTCAGGGACTGTGTTTCACTTGCAACGAACGGTTCACTGCGGGTCATAAATGTCAAGGGCCTTAACTTCTATCTCTCGAGAGCTACAACGACACCAACGAGATCACTTGTGAAGAAGTTGCAGAGGAACTACATGGAGAAGAAAACAAAAGAGAACAACTTGGGAAGATACGACATTGCTACAATAATAATTCCTTTGCTGACCCTTGAGGACAAGGGTCCTTTTCCATGAGGGGGTATTGATAAGGAGCCAAACTGTGCTCATGCAAGTTGCTCATGCAAGCCATGCATGGCTTCATGCAGACCGTGTTTCACGTGCAGGATGAGTTTATTGAGTGTCAAAACGAGAGCAGGAGAATTACCACGTCAAAATATTCATTTCTTGTTTGGAAGAGAATCAAAGCGTGGTGGTCATGTTTGATTTGTATTCGGTCTCTAAGTTATCTTTAAATATTTCTTCTTGTTTTATTTTACTATAATCTAGCTGATATTATTGGCTAGGAATCAAAGACTTGTAAGGTTAGCTACTATAAAAGAAGAAGAATTATCAAACTAAATTATCTTTGGCCGTTCTCACCAAAAGCAGAACAACATTATCATCTTTTTTAGTCATTGTTAGCGAGCATCTAATTGGGACTATATCATAAAACATTGTTATTTTCTTGTTGATTGGTGATAGTTTTGAATGGGAATTCAGTTTCCACAAAAGTAACATCACGAGAAATAAAATTCTTTTTGTTAATGATATCATAAACTTTGTATCCGGGATACCCAAATGGGTAACCAACAAATATACACTTGGTAGCATGGGTAGCAAATTTATGACGATTAGCACTGTTGGTATGAGCATAACAAAGACAGCCAAAGACACGAAGACAATCATAGTGAGGTTTAGTCTTAAAAAGCATTTCATAAGGAGATTGACCACCAAGATTAGGAGTGGGTATACGATTAATCAAATGGGTTGTAGTTAAAACACAATCTCCCCAGAAAGACAAAGGTAAATGTGCTTGAAAACATAACGCACGTGCAACTTCTAAAATATGTCGGTGCTTGCGTTCTGCTACCCCATTTTGTTAAGGTGTTTCAACACAAGTGCGTTCATGCAAGATGCCATGCTCATGAAAAAAAGATTGCATCTGATTTGATAAAAATTCACTTCCTTGATCAGTACAAATTTTTTAATTTGTGTGTGAAATTGTGTCTTGATCAAGAAGTAAAAGTTTTTTAATAATTGAAAAGCTTTAAGCTTGTGCCGCATGAGGTAAACCCAAGTACAACGAGTATTGTCATCAACAATAGTAAGAAAATAATATGCTCCCGTATATGTAGATTTGCTATGAGGTCCCCAAATATCACAAAAAATTAATTGAAATGGCATATCAGAACTATTTTTATTTAATTGAAATGAACTTCTAGTGTTTTTTGAAAGTTGACAAATTTCACAACAAGAATTAAATGATGCAATATTAGAAATAAAAGACAAACGCTGCATTCGGTCTTTAGAAGGGTGACCGAGTTGCAAATGCCAAAGATTGGAATTAGGTTCCTTTACAACGTTCATTACTGAAGGAAGGGAAGAATGACCATTGATATGCTCATAATAATATAGTCCATCCCGAACTTCACCCTTTCCAATCAGCTTCTTCGTTGAAAGGTCCTGAAAAACACAAAATGAAGGGAAAATATAGCAGCACAGTTCAAATCCTTGGTTAGCTTGCTTACAGATAATAGATTAAAATTAAAATGAGGAACTAATAAGACATTATCTAAAGTCAAAGAGGAGGATAATTTAATGGATCCACATTTTGTTGTAGGAACAGTTGTGCCATTTGGTAATCTCACGGGTTTGACATGAGACATGGGTACAAAATTTTTAAAGGAAGAAATTTTAGGGGTCATGTGATCAGATGCCCCACTATCAATGATCCAAGAATTATTATATGAGTTAATAGCAGAATTGCAAAAAGGAATGATTTTACCAGCTAAGTTTGCAGTAGATGGTTGCTCACTTGTTGAAAGTATAGATAATAACTGTTGATATTGTTCAGTCATGAGACCGGGAATTTGGATAGTACGCTGAGATGATGAATTCTTGTCTATTAGAATGGGATGATCATCTAGTTGTTGTGGCTTCGTGGTTGCAGAAGTAGCAATATGTGATCGATTTGAATGTTTCCAGTTTGGTGGGTAGCCAACAATTTTGTAACATTTGGCTTTTATATGCCCATATTTCTTGCAATGATCGCACAAAGGTCTACCCTGTCCTTGTGTCTCTTGTACTCCATGCAAATGGCTAGAATGTGAATGATTTTGACAGCTGGTCATTTGAGTCTTATTATTGGCTATCAAGGCTGTTGATTCAATAGATGGTTGACTGGAAACATGGAGAAGTCGTTGATGTTCTTCCTGATGAATAATTGAATATGCTTTTCCAACATTTGGAAGTGGTTCCATGGCTAAGATTTGACTTCGTACCGAAGAATATGAATCATTGAGACCCATTAGGAATTGAAACACCTTTTCAGTCTCTAGTAATCCCTGCAATTCATTTGAAGTTTCACACTTGCAAGAAGAAATAGTGGTTAAGGTGGACAATTCATCCCAATAAAATTTCAAAGTATTAAAATAAATCACTAATGATTTTTGCTCTTGCTGGTGATTGCATATGGCTCTCTTAAGTTCATAAATCCATGGATTATTACTTTGTGAAAAACGTTCCTCCAAACCAAGCCAAAGAGAGCGTGGAGTATCACAATAAATGAGGTTGTTGGCAAGATTTTTTTTCTATTCCATTGGGCATCCATGAAAGGACCAAGTCATTGTTTTTGGCATTTACTTTGTATTAGTATAAATAGAGAGGGAATGAACACACCTCTACACACCTTCTCTTCCCTTCTTTCCCCCCTAAATTCTTCTTCTCATCTCTCTTTGTAATATATTTGCAATCAATAAAATTAGTTTTATTTCAATTTTCAAATTCCATTTTTTTAATTATGTGTTTTTCAATCCAATAATTTCCTTTATTTCAAAAATGTTTAACTAAATATTCATAGTTAGGGGAAGGTGGAACTCTTAGTAAAAAAATATGGTTTAATCAAATTTTATTTTTAATTTTATAAATTAAATTATTTTCTATTTAATTTTATACTTTTATATTTTGAAATTTTGATTTAGTGTAGACAAAAATAGGAATTTGGCACAATAAATTTTTAATATCTTAGTATAAAATATGAAAAAAATGATATTTTGATTTAGTGTAGACAAATTAAGTTTTGGCACATTAAATTCTTAATCCACAATAAAATAAATGGGAAAATAATTTTAATTTATACAATTAATCTTTTGGGAAATAAAATAAAAATAAAAAGAATTGTTAAATTGTATTTATTATTAAGAGTGGATCCATAATCATCGAGATATATTATAAATAGACACTCTTATACTTGGGAGAAAATCAAATACTTTTAAGTCGTGTCAAGTTTTTGGTGTCGTTGCCGGGGAGAGATATTTATTTTGTTTTATTTTATTTTTTACTTTTTGTGTAAATTGTCTTTTACCCCCTTTTTCTTTTGTTAAATTCTCTTCTATCCCCACATCTTTTGTAATTGCAGTTGCACCCCAAAAAAAATCTCGTTTCTAGCTCATTGTTCTCATAATTACAGTTAGACCATAAATGCACAAAAATTTTTCAAATGTGTCCCTAGCCAATATTCCCATAAATCTCAAATTCGGACCTACAATTTAAACTTCTTTGGACTTGATTTGGACTCAATAAAAAGAATATTGACTTTAAAAATTATAAGGCCCATTAATTTGAATAAATTACTTAATTGGTTGGTAATTTAAAAAAAATAAGAAAAAGAGCCTACACTTTAATTATTTCTTTTTTATTTATTTCTGCAATTTAATTTTCGTATTTATTTAATTTTTGGCTTTTACTTTGTTTATATGTTTGGTTTATTGCCTATTTAGTTATTTTAATTTTTGTCTTGTATTTTTTACATTTATCTTGTTTAATTTTCTTGTTTTTAAAGAATTGCTGAACATATGTCCGCACCATGGTTTTGAAACTTGGCGATTAGTCACTTATTTCTATGAGGGCTTAACACCACAAAGTAGACAAGTTCTAGAAATGATGTGTAATGGTGAATTTAAAGATAAAAATCCTGAAGATGCACTAGATTACCTTGACCAATTAGCTGAAAATGCACAACATTGAGATACTGTTGGAACTTTTGAATTGACTAATAAACCACAACTATCTCCATCTAGTGGAGGAATCTACAACCTTAGGGAATTTCATGATTTACAAGCAAAATTTGCATCCCTAGTTAGGAAGGTTGAAGTTTTGGAAAATAAAAAAAGTGATCAAGTAAAATATGTTCAGGAAATTGCATGTGATGTTTGTAGTTCTAATCATCATTTCACTCAAGATTGTCTCACTCTGCCTGCACTCAAAGAATGTTTGTATGATCAAGTTAATGCCATCAACACTTTTAACAAGCCAAACCCATATTCACAGACTTATAATCTTGGTTGGAGAAATCATCCAAATTTTAGTTGGAGGAATAATAATAATGCACAATCTTCACAAGCAGCCTTGTGTACGATATGTTCCACCACCATGGAAAATTTTGTAAGATACAATGCATTCATTCATTAGGAAGCAAGATACTATTAACAATCAAAATGCACAAACCTTTTCTGATTTGAAAGATACTCTTACTAAAATTGCTTTTGGACTCACAATTCAAGAAAAAGGAAAATTTCCAGCTCAACCACAGCCAAATCCTAAGATTCAAAATACACTTATGGACCAAGTTAAGTCAGTTATAACTCTTCATAGTGGTAAGATTATTGATTGGCCTACTCTTGAACCTTGTGAAAATGAAAATTCAAAGGGTAAGGAAGAACTAGATAAACTTATACCTAGTGAAGAAATAACTATTGTTCCATCTAAACCACAATTTCTGCATGCATTGAATAAAGCAAGGAAATCAAACTACTCTTCTAAAATTTATGAAATCTTTAAGCAAGTGAAAGTTAACATTCCTCTGTTAGATGCAATCAAGCAGGTACTTTATATGCCAAATTTTTAAAGGACTTATGCACTATTAAGAGGAAATTAAAGGTAAAAAAAAGTGCTTTCATGGCTGAATAGGTAAGTACCATTCTATCTACCAATAATAAGTTGAAATATAAAGATCCTGATTGTCCTACTATTTCTTGTATTATTGGAGATCACAAAATTGAGCATGCTTTGTTAGACCTTGGTGCTAGTGTTAATTTGCTTTCTTATTTAGTTTATCTTCAACTTAATTTTGGTGAGTTAAAATCAACTTCAACTACATTTTTTCTTGCCGATAGATCAGTTAAAGTACCAAAAGGAATAATAGAAGATGTTTTAGTACAAGTTGATAAATTCATATACCCTATGAATTTTATTGTTTTAGAAACGAAACATGTTGTGAATAATTATAAACTAATTCTTGAAATTTTGGGTCGACCATTTTTAGCAATTGTTAATAGTTTGATTAATTGCAGGAATGATTTAATGAACTTGTCATTTGGAAATATGACTCTTGAATTGGATGTTTTCAACATGTGTAGGCAACCTAATGAGGAAAATGAGAATAAAAATAAAATTGATGAACAAAATGAATTGCTTGAATCTTGTATAGAGGAGAATATTCAAAGTTTTTCTGAACTTAGTGATATTTGTTTGTTAATTTGATTGAATCAAATAAACAATTTGAACATGATACTTCTAATATAATTTTGTTATTTGATTCTTGGTAGACTTTGCAAAGTGATGATGGGAAACCAAAAATTGAGGAGCTTGGAATCATTGAAAAGACTGAACAACAAGAAGCACCTAAATTAGAATTGAAACCTTTGCCAGAGGGATTGAAGTATGCTTATCTTGGAGAAGAACAAACTTATCATGTTGTGATTTCATTGACTTTATCAAGCAACCAAGAAGGTAAGTTACTATCTGTTCTTAAAAAGCATAAAAACGCAATTGGATGGACATTAAATGACATTAAAGGTATTAATCCTTTAACTTGCACACATAGAATAAATTTGGAAGAAAATGCTAAAACATGTCAACAACCTCAAAGAAGATTAAACCCACACATGAAAGAAGTAGTAAAAACAGAAGTTTTTAAGTTACTTTATGCATGAATTATCTACTGCATCTCTGATAGTAAGTGGGTAAGTTCTACATAAGTAGTGCCTAAAAAATCTGGAATCACTGTAGTTAGAAATGAAAAAGATGAATTAATTATGACACAGATTACATATAGTTGGTGCATGTGCATTGATTATAGGAAATCAAATGAAGCCACTAGAAAAGATTATTTTCCATTACCATTTCTTGACCAAATCTTAGAAAGAGTAGCTGGACATCCCTACTACTGCTTTTTAGATTGATATTCAAGTTATTATCAAATTCTTATAGCACTTAAAGACCAAGAAAAAACTACATTTACATGTCCCTTTGGAACATTTGCTTTTAAAAGAATGCAATTTGGATTTTGTAATGCTCCTGCAACATTTTAAATATGCATGCTAAGTATTTTCACTGATATGATTGAAAATTGTTTAGAGGTCTTTATGGATGATTTGATTGTGTTTGAGAATTCTTTTGATGATTGCCTTGATAATTTGGAAAATTTTTTAAAAAGATGTGTTGAAAAAGAGCTCGTTTTAAATTGAGAAAAATGCCATTACATGGTTACTTTTGGAATTGTTTTGGGTTATGTTGTATCTGTTAAAGGAATTGAAGTTGACGAAGCAAAAATTGAAGTCATATATAAATTGTCACAACAAAAAATAGTTAGAGATGTGCGATCCTTTTTAGGACATGCAAGATTTTATAGGAAGTTTATAAAAAACTTTAGTGTCATATGCAAACCACTTTGTAACCTCTTATTGAAAGATGCACCATTTGAATGGACTGATGATTGTAAAAAATCTTTTGAGAAATTAATGTCTTTTGACATTTGCACCTATTATGCAATCTCCTGATTGGTCTTTGCCTTTTGAATTAATGTGTGATACAAGTGACTTTGCTGTTGGTGCTGTTTTAGGACAAAGAAAGGATGGTAAGCTGTTTGTGATTTATTATGCGAGAAAGACTTTGGATATTTGATGAAAAAGAATTACTTGCTGTGGTGTTTGCATTAAAGAAATTTCGCTCATATTTGCTTGGTTCTAAAACTGTTGTTCTTACTGATCACGTTGCTGTGAGATATTTGATGACTAAGCAGGATGCCAAACCAAGACTAATTCGTTGGGTTTGTTACTTTATGAATTTGACCTCACTATCAAAGATAGAAAAGGTGCCAAAAATGTCGTTGTTGATCATTTATCAAGATCTACATATGAAATCTGCACTGATATAACACCCATCAATGATTCATTTCTTGATGAATTTTTATTATCTGTTACTTCAATACTATGGTATGCTAACATTGTTAATTTATTTATTACAGGTGAAATGCCTTCAGAATGGAATAGTCAGGAGAAGAAGAAATTTTTTATTGAAGTAAAGAAATTTTATTAGGATGATCCTTACTTGTTCAACTATTGTCCTGATTAGGTTTTTCGACGATGCATTCCTGATAATGAGGTTAGTAGTGTCATTAATTTTTGTCATTCTAAAGCATGTGGTGGACAGTTTTCTTCAAGAAAAACTACAGCTAAAATTTTGCAATGTGGATTTTATTGGCCTACCATATTCAAAGCACATATGAATTTTGCAAAACTTGTGAAAACTGTAAAAAAATTAGGATCAATTACTAAAAGAAACATGATACCTTTAAATCCTATACTTGAGATTGAAATATTTGACTGTTGAAGAATTGATTTCATGGGTCCATTTCCATTATCTTTTGGATTTGTGTACATATTAGTTGTAGTTGATTATGTCTCAAAATCAATTGAAGCAATGTCTTATCGAAATAATGATAGTAGAACTGTCATTAAAATTTTAAGAGAAAACATTTTAAGTCGATTTGGAATCTCTCGAGTCATTATTAGTGATGGAGGTATGCATTTTTGTAATAAGTTATTTGAGTCTTTAATGAAAAATATGGAATTACACATAAAATTGCTACCCCTTATCATCCTCAAACAAATGGTCAAGTTGAATTAGCAAATAAGGAGATAAAACAAATTTTAGAAAAAAAACCGTTAACCCAAACTACAAAGATTGGTCTCTTCGATTGATTGATGCACTTTGGGCATACCGTACTTCATTTAAAATGTCTTTATGAATGTCAACCTATCGGCTAGTTTATGGTAAACCTTGTCACTTACCTGTTGAACTTGAGTATAAATCATTTTGGGCTATTAAAGCTTTTAATTTAAATTTGGATGATGCTGGTAATGTGCGAAAATTGCAATTGAATGAACTTGAGGAATTAAGAAATGATGCATATGAAAATTCAAGAATTATTAAGGCAAGAACAAAAATTTTTCATGATAAATAAATTTTTCGAAAAACATTTGAAATTGGTAAAAAAATGTTGCTTTATAATTCTCATCTTCATTTGTTTCTAGGAAAGTTAAAGTCAAAGTGGAGAGGACCATTTATTGTAAAAAATGTATATCCACATGGGGCTGTAGAAATTAAGAATTAAAAAAATAGTGTCACATTTAAAGTTAATGGTCAAAGAATAAAGCCCAATCTGGAATACCAACCACATGAAGCAAGCACCGAAATAGATTTGAGTGACTTACCAAATCTTGATTAAGTTTTTAATGAGTATTTTAACTTTTCACTATTGTTTGACTATCTTGAATGATACGTGTTGTGATGTTTCTTGCTTAAGTGTGTTTAATAATTGTGTTTTCTTCATCATTATACATCATGAGCACCTCAATAAGGAACATTCTGTTCACACGTCTTAAAAGACTTTCGCGAATAAGATTTCACTTGAGAAGATTGATACAAAGCTGTAAATCACATCCAATTTCAAAAAAAACAAGCACCAGAATTAGTGGCCTATGTTGAGGATCAAGAAAGACAACTCAGAGCAATAGAGCGTGGTATATATGAATTTCAATTAGAGCTTGAGATTAACTCAATGAGAGGAAGAATGTAAGTTTATTTTCCTTTGTACATATTGTGTTTCTTTTTTGTTGTTTGCTTTCATATTTTATTTGATTTTGTAGATTTGATTTTAGTGTGTTTTGATTTATTTTCCCGTATAAATGGCGGATAACAATACTCCGTGTCTTCTTAAGTCGGTATCTTCAGTTTCCTATAATAATTGAAATCTCAAAATCAAGCATGGAAGAAATGCAACATAAATTGTATAAGCGTTTTCCTTTTCTCCCTCAAAATGCACTTAAAAAAATTTACAAAGCTTGTTGTGAAAGATTGTGTTTGTTAATAATCAACGGAATTCCTTCTGATATTCGTTGGTTAATTGAAGCAATGGTCCGATTAGTTGGTTTGTTTTCTGATCCATTTATTTCTTACATGCCTTATTTTGGTAAAAGAACATTTACTAAAAAATGGAGAGCTAGAAGACTTGGCTCAGAATGTCATAATTGTGTACAACTTAGTTGTAAACTAGAAGTTTGTAAATCTTGAGGAATGATTTCTGATAATAAAAAAGATAAAATCAAATTTGTTAAAGATGGCATGAGTAAAGAATCGTTGGATGATATCTTGCGATCTCTTGAGACGTATCGAAGCGGACATGTGCAATATGAGATACACAGGTTATTGAGACTATTCCAAAAAGAAAGTGTATAGTTTAGTCTTGAGAATCTGACTCAAAAAGACCCTATTTGCCAGTTTATAAGAAAACTGGATGGGAAGCCTATCCTCGACCCATAGAGGGTGTTCAAGCCGTTGCTGGACGTAAAACTAGAGGAAGATGTAAGCCACAATCACAACTACTAGTAAATATCCTTTTACTTTTTTGCTCTTTTATCATTTGCATTATTGCATTTAATGGTGTAATTTTGTATCTAATCATTATTTTTTTTCTTTTACTTTTTTTTACTGTTTGCTTTTCTTTTTACTGTTTACTTTTGAATAATTGAGACATGAGCTTTTCGCGTCATCTGAGAAATACACCAACCCATTTACAGTTGTTTCTCATTTTGTCTATCGCTCAGATCCTTAAGTAAGAGCTATTTTTCCAACCAGTCACAACTTGATTTTGAAGATTATTCTAATGGTAGCATCTTTGAGTAGACAATTCAAAAACATTTGTGTGCTCTCTGGATTTCATTATGGAAAATACAAAGAGTTCATTCAAGCAGGTATAAATCTTGGTCGTGCCATAACTGAGAGGAAACTGCACCTTGTATATGGATGCATGTCTGATGTACCAATTGGAGAAGAGTTAGTTGTCTCAAGTATGCAAGAGCGAATAACTGAGATGCTAAATCATGTTGACGCTTTTATTTTCTTGCCAGGAGATCTTGCAATTTTAGAGGCATTGATTACATTTGCATCTTGTGCCCATTTAAACATCCATAAAAAACTCATCGGTTTACTAATAATTTTTTTTGATGGGTTGCTTACATTTATTAACCATACAATTAAAAATTATTTTATTCCAATCTCTGCAAAAAATCTCTTTGTTTGTGCTTCTATTGCTTATGAATTACTTGATCTTTTACAACCTTACAAATCAGAGCCAGATCCTAAGACTTTGGCATTGGAATGGTTGACTAATGATGGTAACCCTAGCCCTAGTAAGAAGTACAAGTTGGACTTAACTCTTTGGTTGTAACTATCTTCTCAGAGCTATGAGGTTATGCCTTCTAAACTCTATTTCTTTCCTTTAAGCCATTGAGGACAATGTCTTGTTAAGGTTGGGAGGAGGAAATAATTGACAACTGTGGAATATAGCAAATCCTAGTAATGCTTTTTTCGAAAAAGGCAGAATATGGGGTGTAGTGACTTTAGAAACGCATCTTCTGCGGCTTGTTCAAGTGTGATCTTTCCTATTTCTTCTTTTATTATTTATTTTTTAATCTTTTTTCCTTTTTACATGCATATTTTTAAATTATGAATAATGTTTAGGTTAGGTTGGGGGGAAGGAGTAATTGACGTAAGTTGTAAATATGTGTGTTTATTTTATAAAAAAATTCCTCAAAAAAACCAAAAACAACAATTTTTTTTATGTCTAAGATGGTTGTGTAAAGAGTCACAACTTTTGAAACGCATCCTAATAGTCATGTTGTATTATATTTTGATTTTAAAATTCTTTGTAAGTTGTTTTTGTTCCCTTTTCTTTGAATTGCTCAAATTCGTGAACTCTCCATTTGGTTATTAAATTATTTTGTTGTTTACTCATTTAACAGGTATTATTAAATCATTCTTCACACACACACACACACACACTATGGCACTTACTAGTGGGTTGTAAGTTAAAATTTTTGCAGCATTTAGTTCTTTTGATTTATTAGGAATAATATCTAAGGCAGTAGAAAGTGTATATTGACAAAAAAAATAGAAAAAAGAAAAAATTGAATGAGTTTAATTTTTTTATATCTAGAACCCGAGTAATTCAGTCCGTAGGGGTGTTTCAACACCTAGTGCCCTAAGGTCAACTAGTCTGGGAGTCATTGGCCTAAAGCTCGCTACATGTGTTATAGATATATTGTTTGCTTATTTATTAAAATCCTGAGTAATTAAGTCTGTAGGGGTGTTTGAGCACCTATTACCATAAGGTCAACTGATCTGGAGTCACTAACCTAAAGCTCACTACATGGGTTAAAAATGCAATATTTTTGTAAAAAAAAAAGGCTTGAATAATCTACTGCTTGAAGATAGAATTTCTAATGAATGTTAGAACAAAAATGTTGTTTTCTTTTAATGAAGCCCCATAAGTATTGTGTTAATTACTTGAGCACAAAAGAAGGTTTATGATATTCTGGATAATGAGTGGACGACCAAGAGTTAGAAAAATTTGGGAGAGTTTATTTATTTGGTAGTTTAGAGAATAGATGAACAACTATTAACCTGCATGTGGATTTTGTAAATCTTAATTTAATATAACTCTTTAATTGCTAGGGGCTAGCATTAAGCTAGTTGGGGGGTGTGATTAGTGTTAAAAATTGTATGTTTATTAAGGGATAAAAATGTGATTTTGTGCTATTAATGTAATTTATATTTGTAATTGTCTAATATATTGTGAATTTCTAATTATTTTCTAAATATTTAATTTTGTGTATTTTTGTGTGTTTATTAGGTAAAAATAATAATTCATGCAATTTAAGGCTCCAAACAAATGTATAGATGTCAAATTTGGATTCCGGAAGTTCGAGAAATTATGTCATTGTTGAGGAGCAGCCGAGACTTTTGTTGTAAATTTTTACGTTTTACCATGGTAAATGTGGTAATTGTAAAATTATAAGTTTTTATCATGTTAGGTATGATAATTTTTAGTGGAAGATGTTTGATATTCTTGAGTAGATAAGTTATGTTTATGTTTTATTAGTGGGATTATTAGTTGGACAAATGTAAGGTTAAGATGCAATTAGATTTTTTTTTTATTTGTGGAGTGTGGATTTACATGTATTAGTATTAATAGAGAGGGGGGGGGGGGTGAACACACCTCTACACACCTTCTCTTATCTTCTTTCCCCCCAAATTCTTCTTTTCATCTTTCTTTGTAATATATTTTCAATCAATAAAATTAGTTTTATTTCAATTTTCAAATTTCATTTTTTTAATTATGTGTTTTTCAATCTAATAATTTCCTTTATTTCAAAAATGTTTAACTAAATATTCATAGTTAGGGGAAGGTGAAACTCTTAGTAAAAAAATATTGTTTAATCAAATTCTATTTTTAATTTTATAAATTAAATTGTTTTCTATTTAATTTTATCCATATTTTATATTTTGAAATTTTGATTTAGTGTAGACAAAAATAGGAATTTGGCACAATAAATTCTTAATATCTTAGTATAAAATATGGAAAAATGGTATTTTGATTTAGTGTAGACAAATTAAGTTTTGGCACATTAAATTCTTAATCCACAATAAAATAAATGGGAAAATAATTTTAATTTATACAATTAATCTTTTGGAAAATAAAATAAAAATGAAAAGAATTTGTTAAATTGTATTTTTTACTAAGGGTGGATCCATAACCCTAACTAATTCAATTTTATACTTTTTCTTAAGTAAATTACATATTTATAGATTTTATTTTTATTTGGATAAACTTAAGTAAGAAAATTAAATTATTTCTTTGTGGATTGACCTCGGACTCACCGCGATATATTATAAGTAGGCATTCTTATACTTAGAAAAAAATCAAACACTTTTAAGTTGTGCAATTGCTAAATTAGACATCTAATTAAACTAGGAAACAATATTCCTAATAAATTGGAATTTCACTAAATTAGTTAGGAATTTAATAAATTAAGCCCTATTACATGATATTCAGTAAATAAACTTTCAATTTACTAGACTTACCATAAGATATGAACTCTATAAATAATAGACTTAACATAATTAATTAGGGGATATAGTAAACCCTATCCCTTATTAAATGCTCATTAATGCATAAAGCTAAGATGATATAAAATCTTACTCATTAAATGCATAAAGCTAAGATGATATAGAATGTTAAGAAAACCATGAATGTAGGACCTACAGTAACAAAAATGACAATTTGAAAAGCCATTTGCATCTTGAGAAGAAAGAGCATTACGCCGCGGAGGTCATCAAGGGTTCCAAGGCCTAGCAACAAGTATGTTGGGTATGTTTGAATTATGCATGGATGCTTGGAAGTCGAACCGTTGCATAGCTCATGACTCATGTATACGTTACATGCAACATGCAACACATTGGAAGAATGGACGTTGGAGCAGTCTGCATGGATCACGGTTTGATTCGGTCTACATGGGATCACTTGCTGATTTAATAGAGATTTGTTATTTGGTTTTACTCATATTCTGTTGTTTAGTTAAGCTAAGAGAATAAGTCAAGTTTTTAGCATAGGATCTACCTACAATCTCGAGTGATAGTTAACTAAGTTGTTTCAAGAATAAATAAGCTCCAACAAGCATGAATAATGGCATTGAGCATTATTCAAAAATTAAATATCCTGTGGTCTTATTTTTCACCTTAAGCATAAATATATTCAATCACTTACGCTTTGACTGGGACCTCTATCAGTGGTATTATAGTGCGGTTACTATGTCAACCAATAAGGAACACATAGAGTGTGTGGAAGTCAAGATTGGAAGCTTACAAGACGGAATGAAGCGTATAGAACTAGGGCTTATTGATAGATTGCAGAGCTTTAAAAGAAACAATGAGCAAGCTGGTAGATTCACTTTCAACTTCAAAAGGGACGCCAAGTCACAACAATTATGATCACGCCGGATCCTCAAAGCCTAGTCGTGGAGATAGTGAAGGGAGCCACCAGCAACTAGCATCAAGAGTTACTAAACACGAATGTCCACGATATTCCGGCAACAACCCAACGGAGTGGTGTAAGAAGATCATGCAATTTTTCGAGTACAAGGAAGGAATCAACAAACATAAAGTCTCCTTAGCTTTTCTTCACCTCGAAGGAGAGGCCAAACAATGGTGGCAGTGGTTGTGAAGAACTTATCAAGAAGAGGAAAAGATAATGACGCGGGAAATTTTTATGAAGGAGCTTTGGGCACGGTTTGGCCCTACTGAGTGCAAAGATGATAACTCTATGAAATGAGAGTTATCGTGGCACTTTTAGACTAAAATCAATAATACTTAAAAGTAAATGATATGTTTTCATTGCATTTTTGTTATATTTTGCTTAAACATTCATCTTAGATTATTTTTAATAAATTTTGTTTGATTTAGAATAGTTTGTGCTTAAATCATATACATAATTGTAGGTGATCGGAAGCTCAAATTTTAAGGAAGGAATGCTGATGTAATAGGCTTGCAAAAATAAGAAAAGAACATGGCTATAAAAGAATTGAAACAAATCTGGAACTATGCAGTTGCTGGAATCGTTGCTGTAGTAATCTTGGAACAACGACAGAGAAAATTTTACAGAATCTTGCGATCTACAGTTTCCTAATCTGGAAGATACACGACCTAGGCTTTCGTTTACCCTAATATTCAATTATAAAAGGAGCACACATCATAATGAAGAGAGAGAGCCGTTGCCTAAGGAGAAAAACCACAAAGAAACAAAAGAAAAGCATGATTCAAGAGAGAGATTGAGGGTTGTACAAGAGGAGAATTTTCAGAAATCAATCGGAAACTCAATCCTTCTTATTTTTCTCTTGTTTTCTTGTTTACTTTTTAGTCATGAGGATGTGTTTGATGGCTGAAACTTCGTTCTTTATTTTGCTTTTACAAATCATGAACTAAATTTATTTGTAGTTGAATGATAAACAATCTTGATGGTTTATTGACTGAAAATATGTATTGCTGCATGTTTGTCATAGCATTTTGTTTTTATAGTATTTATTTTTATTCATTATTTTGGTTGACCACCCATTTAATGATACTAGCTAAGGAAGAACCACAAAATGGCCTATCTTAATGGAATATATCAGAGTAATACTTGGTTTTAGATTAGGTTTTTCGGATTGAGTTTAACTTGATTCCCAAAAGGGCAATGCTAAATCTAAAATTTGTAATGAATTAGATATAGGGATTCACCTTGTGGAGTAATTAGAACCTAAGCGTGTAATGCTATATCTTATGTTGGCATAACAATTGATCACTGTTAGGTTGCATATAAATATAAGATATCCAACATGCGACAGTTGAGGATATATAAGGATTTTGCCCAGTGTTGTAGCAGATACTGCAGCAACCGAGCCAAACATTAAAAGTATAGTAAAAAACCATTAAGTGAGTTTAATCACTTAACTAATCATTTCTTGTTGATTGCATCTTCGTGTTTGATTTAAGATTTCCTTTATTACATTTTTAATTTAGTTAGTTTATTAGTTTCTTTAATTTAATTATTTTATTTTAATTTAATCTAAACTGCACTGTCAGAGTTATTGTAGCAAATCCGGTAACATCAATCCCTGTGGAGACGATCTTGAATACTCATCATTATATTACTTGTTGTGTACACTTACACATTAATATCAATAACATTAGAATTTATACCCAGTAAGTTTTTGGTGCCGTTGCCGGGGATTGATTGTTTATTGTAACTTGTGAAATTAGTTTTAACAGTGTTAATTTTTAATTTTATTTTAATTTGTTTATTTTGTTGACATAAGTGATCTAGCAACTCTTGTATGGGTAAATATAAATCTGTTGAATTCCAGTTTTGATCCAAAAATTGAAAGAACTGCAAGGAGATTGAGAAGAGAGCATCAAGAATTACAAGATCCTTTAACAATAGATGATTTGTAAGATTTGAGAAACTTGAACCCTAAAGAGGAGCTACAACCAGTTAATATACATGAAGGTACGAATGGACAACATGTTTACAGACAATTAGGGAATAATAACATTATTCATATGGTGGACAATAGAGATGAGTCATTTAAGACTATGCAGCGTTGACTCATCAAGCCATACATATTGTAATAGTAAAACCCGATGTTCAAGCTGACAATTTTGAGTTTAAACCCTTGATGTTTTAGATGTTGCAGACAGTGGGGCAATTTAATGGGCTACTACGTGAAGATCCTCATCTACACCTTAAGTTGGTTTTAGAAGTAAGTGATGCTTTCAAGATTGCTGGAGCATCACAAGAAGCATTGAGACTCAGACTTTTCTCGTTTTCTTTGAGAGATCGAGCAAGAGCATGGTTGAATTATTTACCATCCGATTCAATCAATATATGGAATGACTTGGCTGACAAATTTTTGATGAAATACTTCCCGCCAACTAAGAATGCAAAATTGAGGAACGAAATAACATCTTTCATCAACTTGAAGATGAAAGCTTGTATGATGCATGTGAAAGATTTAAGGATTTACTCAGAAGATGTCCTCATCATAGTGTTCCTTGCTATATGAAGTTGGAAACTTTTTATAATGGTCTCAACCCAAGCACTAGATTGATGGTGAACACTTCAACAAATAGGGCATTGGTATCTAAGTATTACAGTGAGGCTTATGAAATTTTGGAGAGGATTGCTAACAATAATTATCAGTTGCCATCAATCAAACAAGTTACAACAAGAGGAACGACAAGAGTCCATAATGTAGATGCCTTGACAGTATTCTCAAAGCAAGTAACCTCATTAATAAATATGGTAAAAGTTATGACCATTGCTCTAGCAATTGTCAACTAAATTATCGAAGTTTTTTTTTGTTTATTATGGAGAGGGACACTTATTTGATAATTGTCCTAAGAATCCAGCTTCAGCCAATTATGTGGGCAGCTTTAATAGACAAAACCAGAACATTCAATATTCAAACACTTATAACCATGGATGGAGACAATACCGAACTTTTCGTGGAATTATCATAACCAGACTCCTGCAGCACCCAGTGGGTTTTATCAGCAAAATCAATAGCAAAAAAGCATCAGCAATGACCAACTCAGCTACCTTGAAGCTTTGATTAAGGATTATATTATGAAGAATGAAGTCGTTGTCCAAAATGATACTATATCTTTGAGAAACTTGGAAAATCAAATTGGACAGCTTGCTGCATCATGGAGCAACAGACCTCGGGCAATTTACCCAGCAACATAGAGGACCCAAGAAGAAAAGGGAAAAAGCACTAGAAAGTGACTAACTTGAAATTTGGAAAGGATGTTCATATTCCAATTGGTGTACCAAAAAGGCGTGATGAGTCCACTTCAATCCAGAGAGAAACTCAAATTGAAGAAGTGCCACAATCCTCCACTTTACAGCACACTGATGAAAGCAGCCAAGCTACAAAATTTGCTGAAAATGATGATCCAACACCTATGGATAACGACGTTGCAACACCAACCCAGAACATGGCAATACAGAAACGGTTTGCACAACCTGCTGTAGCACATCAGTTTAGGCATCCACCACCTTTTCCTCAAAGGTTTTAGAGACAACAACAAGACAAGTAGTTCAGTAAAATTTTAAGAGTGCTAAAACAACTACATATCAATATCCCTTTTGACAAAGAAAAGAAGACTTGGAGAATTTGAAATATTTACTCTAACGCAAGAGTGCAGCTGAATGTTTCAGAGTAAGATACCGCAAAAGATGAATGATTTATGAAGCTTCACAATCCCATGCTCCATAGGCATTAAATATAGTGGCAAAGTACTTTGTGATTTGGGGGCTAGCATCAATCGCATGCCTTTATCAGTGTTTAAACAATTGGGAGTTGGTGAATGTAGACCAACAACAATGACTTTACAACTTGCTAACAGATCTGATGCCTATTTAGAAGGGAAGATTAAAGATGTGTTGGTGAAGATGGATAAATTTATTTTTTCGGTGGATTTTATTGTGCTGGACTTTAAGGTAGTCAAAGAAGTTCCAATCATTCTAGGGAGACCTTTCTTAGCCACAAGAAGGACTTTAATTGACATGGAAAAAAGAGAGTTGACTATATGGGTGAATGACTAGCAAGTTACATTCAATGTGCTGGATGCCATGAAGAGTCCCGATGGGGTTGAAGACTATAATTTTATCAGTGGTGTGGACTTTGTTATAGCAGAGAGATTACACAGTTGTTGCAGTAAGGAAAAAATCAATGCTGTAACATTTAAAGAACTTGATGAAGAAGATCTTGAAACAATTGACATAGAATGGCTAGGCAAAAAGTAATCCTTCAGAATTGACGAGCAAATTCAGCAAAGGGAACTCACTCCAGGCCAACAAGAATTCAAGGTTAATGGGCCGAGAGTGAAGCACTATATGGGAGCTAATGTGGAAAACCTACAGAAGGATTGATTCTTGAAGGATCCAAGTTGAACAAATAAGAAAGGTCAGTCTAAATGACCTAAAATCAAGCGCTAATTAAGAGGCAACCCAATAAGGAAGTTGTTTCAAGTTTTAAGGCATTAAATTTAGTTTTTAAATTATTTAATTTTCCTTTTGTTATTTTAAGTGATCATTTAATTTTTTATGTCTTTGTGTTAAATTGCAGCAAGTTGAAAAAAAATGTGGGCAAAAAGAGTAGGACGGAATTGCTGCAGCATCACTTACAGTATGACATATAACATAAGATTCTCAAACAACAAAGGCATTTCTTGCTTTTGTAGCAGCAATGGATTGATCAGATTTTATGATAAGGAGCATTTGAGAAGTGGATAAAAAAAGAAGTGACCCTTTAAAGCCTATTCTACAGTAGTGCTTCCAGCAATAGGGGAGTACCCCCTACCCTCCAGTTTATTTTACTTATTTCTGCAAAAATTTTCTTTCATTTACTTTTAATTTTCTAATTCATTCTGCATGTTCTTTTATCTAGTGTATGCATGTGTGGTTTGTGTTGTTTTGTTTTGTGTGCTTGTGAGGACACAACACCTCTTAAGTTTGGAAGGGTTGTGTTATTAAGTATTGTGTTTGTGTTATGTAAAGCTCTATTATCTAGTATTTGTGTATGGTTTTGAAAACCTAATGAAGATAAATTGAGTGTCATTTAATAATTAGGAATGCCAAGTAGGGATAGTTATAGATGGAGGTTAAAATTCTGTCTCAGCATTTAGACTTTGGTTGAGTTTCAAGAGTGTGCTATAGCAGAGCTAGGAAAACCAAAAAGGATAGAAAATATCTTAAGTTTGGGGGGAAATTTTTGTTAAATTGTGCATATTATGAATAAATTTTGCTCAAATGGTTTAAGTTGCTGAGTAACCAAGGCTGAGTATGCACCCTATATGCAGACTTGAGTCAAAAGGCAATAAGAGCTATAAGCAATGTTGCAGTAACTATAAAAAAAATTGGTGATGATGGAATGAAAAATTAAGGGTCCCGCTGTCTAGGATATTGAGTGACCTGGTCTGTTCATGAGCCCCATATTCAGTCTTAAGTCAAAAGCATCCAAAGGTAAGACTTAGATAAAACATCCTGGATGTGTTTGCTGTAGCAACTCTGACATGTACTTTGAGTGAGTAATTGGGTGTCGTCATTACAAGTGATAGTTATTCACATAAAAGCTCAATGTTGCATTGAAGGGTTTGAATGATTTTTTTTAAAAAAAAAGGTGTAGCACAGTTTGAGTTTATTTGTGAATTCTACTCCCTCATATGTGAATATATTTGTATTCTACCTCTAAATTATATGCAATGTCTATGTCATGCTGTAGCACCTCTGAAATTTGATCAAAGTGGCACACACACACTTTGGACAGAATGAAGTCATAGTCTAGAACTAAACTGCTATGGTCATTTTGCATGATTAAAAGTGTGATCTGAGGGTGAGCAAATCCTTACAAATTTGATGACAGTTGATTGACACTAAAAAGTGTATATTTAATAAGGATAAAATTATTAGTTTTTCGCTTATTGTGTCGATTAATGTGTTCATTATTTCTAAATTATTTTAATACTCCTCAAATTTATTTTATGTTAAATTAATTCGTAATTTGTTAATTTTTTTCTTGTAAATATTTTTCAAGAATAAAAGATGGAATTGAAATTGAAAACAAGAACAAAGAAGAACTATGGAACACAATTAAAGAGATGTAATAATAAATAAAAAAATTAAAAAAAAAGAACAAAAGCTTGTTGGTGATGGTTAGGAGGCCATCACGCATCCTGACCATCACACAATTCAATATGTATAAATAATATAAAAATAAAATAAAATATTAATATTAATAAAATAAAATAAAAGAATATGATTCCCTTGCCTATAAAAGGCAAGGGGATGCAAGCGAGGAGGAAGAAGCGAGGGAGACGATTTATGAGAGAGAATAGCCAAGGGTGTAGTTGAAGAATTTCTTTCTTTTTCTGTTTATTTTCTTGTTTTCGTCTGTATCAATTTTTTTTATAACATATTTCCAAAAGTTTATAAAAAAAATAAGAGTATTGTATTTTCTTTCAATATGAGAGGCTAATTTTATTAAGCTGATGTGAAGGATGAAGCTCAATGTTTCAAATTATTAAATTTATTATTTTCTCAAATGAGTTTTTAAGTTTATTTTATTCTTTTCTAATTATTTTTATATTATGTTAATTTATAAATCTCACTGAATTTTATGGTATTTTGACATAATGTCGACACATTAATTGTGACACATTAGGCACTTTATTTCATATTTATCCACACACATAGTTAGTTGAGAATAAATGATATAATAAATAACTGGTAAAAGTGAGGCTAAAAATGAGAGAGTATTAAAATTATAGTTTGAATACTGAGAGTGAATCTCGTAACCTTAGCTTATTTTTAAATCAATTTCAAATAATTTCTTTGCCCCGCAAATAATTTTCTTTGTTTTAAATTGACTACTAGATTTCAAATTCCCTGTGGTTCAACCCCGGACTCAGCGGGTTATATTATAACTAGCCACTCTTATACTTGAAAGTAATAATATTTTTGAGTCGTGTCAAGTTTTTGGCGCCGTTGCCGATGAGTTTTCTAAATTTGGTATTAGTTTGTCTTTATTTTATTTTTTTTGTTTTGTCATTACCATCTTTCCGTGATTTTATTTTATTCGCTTTTTGTAAAACTTCAGTTAGAACCCCTCTTCTTTTTAAACCTTATCATTATCCATAAAATTTGTGAGAAACTTCATCTTAGCGCAGAAACCTTTGCAAATCAGTCCCAAAATCAAATTTATTTCTTTAAATTTCTGCATTTACTTTTTGCATTTATTTTAGATGGTCGGTTCTACTGCCTAGCATTTTAATTTCACTTTGTTTATTTTTTGTATTAATTTATTTAATTTTATGTTTTATTAAATGGCTGGTTTTAAACTGTTTCTTTTAATTTCTTTGTTTATGGCCAGTTTCACCGCCAAATTTATTTATTTTATTTATTTTCAGTTTGTTTATTTTTATTTCGCATTTTTGCTTATTTAATTTCCAGTTTATTTTTATTTTCTGCAATTTTCATTTAGCGTTTTATGCATCATTGGTTTAGCAGACATCATTAGCATTGCATGCGTTGTTGGTCTCGTACAAATAATGGCAGATTAATTAGAAGATCACCTTCACCACCCTTAGATATGGCTGACATAGGAGCTGAAAATTTTTCAGAGCACGAAAATGACCAAGCCTTGTAAAATCTTCATGAGCAGCCTAGGACCTTTAGAGACTTCATGCATCCTACTAGAACAGGGTCACCATCATGCATAGTTTTCCCTCCTGATGCATCACGTTTTACTTTCAAATCTGGAATCATTCAACTTTTTCATACGTGTCATGGTTTTGAGTCTAAAAATCCATATTTTCATTTAAAGGAATGTGAGGAAGTCTGTAACACATGTACTGATCAAAATTGTAGCATGAATATAATTAGACTGAAGTTTTTCCCTTTCTCACTAAAGAATAAAGTTAAAATTTGGCTACAAAATCTTAGGTCAGGGTCTATTAGAACTTGGGATGAAATGCAAGCACAATTTTTGAAAAAATTCTTCCCACCCCACATAATTAATTCTTTCAAAAGACAAATCACCACATTCACTGAAAAACAAGAGAAACCCTTTACCAATGTTGGGATAGGTTTAAAGAATTACTTAATATTTGCCCACACTACGGTTTTGAAACATGAAGATTAATGTCTTATTTCTACGAGGGAATAGCATCCCAAGGTAAACAAGTTGTTGAAATGATGTGTAATGGTGAGTTTAAGGATAAAAGTCCTGAAGATGCATTAGATTATCTTGACTGTATAGCAGAGAATGCACAACAATGGGATAAAGTTGGTTCTTATGAGTCATCAAATATACCCCAGTCATCTCCATCTAGTGGAGGCATGCATAACCTTGGGGAAGGCCATGATTTTCAAGACAAATTTACCTTATTAGCTAGAAAAGTCGAAGCATTAGAGTTGAAAAAGAATGATCATGTAAAGTCTGTTCAAAATATTTCATGTTATGTTTGCAACTCTACTAACCATTCTACGCATGACTGTCCAACCTTGCCAACTCTGAGAGAGTTTGCATGAACAAGTAAATGTCGTTGACAATTTTAAAGACCAAATCCAAATCCATACTCTTAAACTTACAACTCTAGTTGGAGAAACCATATAAATTTCAGTTGGAGAAATGACAACCATGCATAACCTTCACAACCAGTTCCTCCACATCAAAATTTCCAAAACCCTCAGAGTTACCCACCATATGTCCCACTACCAAGAAAAACTCTAGATGACACATTGCATTCGTTTATTGAAAAACAAAAGTCGATCAATAACCAAATGATGCAAACTTTAACTAATTTGACAGAAACTATCTCTAAACTTACATATGCTCTAATCGTGCATGAAAAAGGAAAGTTTGCTGCTCAACCTGAACCGAACCCCAAGAGTCAACAACATCCTCAAATGGGAAATTTAAGAAACCAAAACATGAGTCAAGTCAAATCGGTTATAACCCTTCGTGGTGGTAAAGTGGTCAAAAAATACATTGTGGACCCTCGTGAAACTAGTAAAGATTCAATTTCAGAAAATAGAGAAGAGTCTGTCGAACCTTTAACCCATGAAGAAATAACCAACTCTCCT
The DNA here is from genome assembly GCA_018350135.1 of Citrus trifoliata. NCBI lineage: Eukaryota > Viridiplantae > Streptophyta > Magnoliopsida > Sapindales > Rutaceae > Citrus > Citrus trifoliata. The sequence continues at coordinate 470,366 of VKKW01000118.1, read as the reverse complement.
CCTGTACCCCTATTTCCTCAAGCACTAATCAAGCCAAAGAAATCAAACCACAGTCCATAAATTTATGAAGTTTTTAAACAAGGTTAACATTCCTCTGCTGGATTTCATTAAACAGGTGCCTTCTTATGCTAAATTTCTGAAAGATCTGTACACGGTAAAAAGGAAACATAAGTGCAAAAGAGAGCTTTTCTAGCAGATCAGGTAAGTTCCATTCTCTCAACCAATAGTGCTTTGAAATACAAGGATCCTGGTTGTCCAACTATTTCTTACACTATTGGAGATCATAAAATTGGACATGCTTTACTTGATCTTGGTGCCAATGTTAATTTGCTTCCTTACTTAGTGTACCAACAACTCAATCTTGGTGAGTTAAAACTAACTTCTACCATTCTTTTACTTACTAATAGATCAATTAAGGTTCCAAAAGGGATAATTGAAGATGTATTAGTCCAGGTCGATAAATTCATAGATCCTATGGATTTTATTGTTTTGGAAACGAAACCAATTGCTAATGAATGCAAACAAATTCCTGTTATATTGGGTCGACCATTTTTAGCTACTGCTAATGGTTTGATAAATTGCAGGAATGGATTAATAAATTTATCTTTCGACAACATGACATTAGAACTCAATGTGTTTAACATGTGTAAACAACCTCACTACCAAGAAGATGATTATAATGAGAATGAGGAGATTGATCTCATCGAGCCAATCATTGAGGAACACATTCAGGATGAGAATTTTACAAACTTTGTAGAAATTTGTTTTATTAGTTCTTTTGAATCAAGTATGAAATTAGACTGTGAAACTGCTAACATATGCCCTACACTTGCTTCTATACAGGTACCTACAAGTGACGATGACCAATCGAAATTTGAAGATACAGTACAACCTGAAGAACCAAATGAAGAGGAAGCACCAGAGCTCGAATTAAAGCCCTTACCAGAAGAATTGAAGTATGCCTATCTTGGAAAGCACCAGACATATTCGCTGGTAATTTCTTCCTAGCTCACGCATGATCAAGAAGGTAAGTTGTTATCTGTACTAAAAAAGCATAAAATTGCATTTGGTTGGACCTTAAAAGACATAAAATGCATTAATCCTTTAATTTGCACACACCGAATACACTTAGTGGAAATTGCCAAAACAACTCGTCAACCATAAAGAAGACTAAATCCTCATATGAAAGAAGTGGTAAAGAATGAGGTCCTTAAACTATTAGATGTAGGAATTATCTATCATATCTCTAATAGTAAATGGGTAAGTCCAACACAAGTAGTTCCAAAAAAATCTAGAATAACCATTGTAAAAATGAAAAAGGTGAATCAATCCCAACACGAATTTCATCTAATTGGCGCATGTGCATTGATTACAGAAAATTAAACGATGCCACTAGAAAATATCATTTTTCCATTCCATTTTTAGACCAATTTCTCAAAAGAGTAGCTTGACATCCTTATTACTGTTTTCTTGATGGCTACTCTAGCTATTATCAAATCCCTATAGCCTTAGAAGACCAGGAAAAGACCACATTCACATGCCCATTTGGAATATTTGTATTTAGGAGAATACCCTTTGGACTTTGTAATGCTCCTGTGACATTTCAAAGGTGCATGCTAAGCAATTTTAGTGACATGGTTGAAAATTGTCTAGAGATTTTTATGGATGATTTAATTGTATTTGATAATTCTTTTAATACATGTCTTGATAATCTAGAAAGAGTTTTGGAAAGGTGCAAAGAAAAAGGACTAGTTTTAAATTAGGAAAAATGTCATTTCATGACCACTTCTAGAATTGTTTTGGGCCATGTTGTGTCTTAAAAGAAATTGAAGTTGGCAAAGCCAAAGTTAAAGTCATTTCAAAATTACCCTCACCAAAGATAATTAGAGAAGTCCATTCCTTTCTAAGACATGCAGGATTTTATAGGAGGTTTATAAAAGACTTTAGTGTCATATCTAGACCACTTTGTAACCTCCTAATAAAAGACACACCTTTTGAATGGACTAAAAGTTGTCAACAAGCTTTTGAAAAAATAACAACTCTTTTGACATCAGCAGCAATAATGCAACCTCCTGATTGGTCTTTACCTTTTGAGCTAATGTGTGATGCTAGTGATTATGCCGTTGGCGCTGTTCTAGGTCAAAGAAAGGAAGGTAAGCCCTTTGCCATCTATTATGCAAGTAGAACTTTGAATAGTGTTCAAATGAATTACACTACAACTGAGAAAGAATTACTTGCCGTAATATTTGCATTAGATAAATTTCGTTCATATTTAATTGGTTCATCCACTATTGTTTATTCTGATCATGATACTGTGAGATATTTAATGTTAAAACATGATGCCAAACCAAGGTTGATACGATGGATTTTTCTACTGCAAGAATTTAACTTGACAATCAAGGATGAAAAGGGCACTGAAAATGTTGTTGCATATCATCTTTCAAGACTTACGAATGAGTCTTCAATTGAAACAACACCCATAAATGATTCACATGCCTTCTGTAAAGTGTGTAAGAATTGTCAAATGGTAAGGTCTATTTCAAAGTGAAACGTAATGCCTTTAAACCCCATCATTGTCATTGAAATATTTGATTGTTGGGGAATTGATTTTATGGGCCATTTTCCATCATCATTTGGATTTGTATACATTTTGGTTGCTGTTGATTATGTTTCAAAATGGATCGAGGTGATTTCTTGTCGGGACAATGATTACAAGATTGTGATCCGCTTTTTAAAAGAAAATCTTTTGAGCAGATTTGGAATACCTCGAGCCATTATCAGTAATGGAGGTAAACATTTTTGTAATAAGCCATTTGAGTCCTTAATGAAGAAATATAGAATTACACATAAATTTGCTACCCCATATTGTTGTGCAAATTTTAATGTACTTGCAAGCGCACGAATCTATTATATTATAGATCAATGGTGATGAGTGTCAATCCCACGAGGAGGTGAATTTTAATTGTGTGTAAAATTAATTTTGTAAATGGATGATTGGATTTGTGATGGAAATGATTTGGAATATGCTAAATCTTAAATTGAATTGGCGAGAATAAATTTTAAAATTGGAATTGAAATGGCGAGAATAAATTGAAGAGAAATCTATTGAAATGACGTACTTGGGTATCTGGATCCGTATCAACATGCATCATGGGCTAAATAATCCGTATTAATGCCAATTAAATCATGAGGGGGGAATCCACACCTCATGAACCACGCTCTAATCAATATGGTGCTAAGGGCTTACCGTGCCAAATAATAATAATCTTGTACAAGGGAGCCGGTGAAACCAAGGCGGTACTAGATAAGATTAGTATTATTTGTCGACGAGAAGTCAAAACATCCACAAAAACTAGAGGGGAAGAGAAAATAAATTTACCAAATAAAGCCCATGACACATGTTGAGACTTCACCTTCAACCCAAGCTTTAAAGGAAATTAGCTACTCATAATTGAACTAGGGGCAAAATTGGAATTTATGAAAATATGAAGAAAATACAAGATAGAGAGGGAATTACAGAAAATGGATCCCAAAAATGGATTCAGAGATATCAAATTAGGGGGGGAGGCCCCCTTTTTATAAATACATGGAATAAATCATGGCCATCGGATTAAAAACAGTGACGCGGTTTGGTTGAAAATAATCCTGTGTGATGCATGCACCGTACGCGAGATTTTTCGTCCACTGATATGCTGCCACGTCGCTATCAACAGTACATAAGAATTTTAGTCCAACAGGATTGTGACACCTCATTAGTCAATGCCACATCATCGGTCAATGCCACGTCATCAATCCGGCTATGTAACAGTGTCGTGAACAGTAACGTAGACAGTACTGTACACGTGAATAGTACCGTACATGTGAATAGTGTTATTTTTCCTTTTATGCTCCTCCTAAGGTTTTCGATCGTCCTGAGTTCAAAAGTGATGTTCGTTTCGTCGTCTGATCTCTCCTTTATTGTGAAATGACTATAATGCCCCTAAAATACATAAAATACTTAATTAAAATAAAACACACATAATTAAATTATAAAAATGTTAAATGCATAAAAGTAAGGGTTGTTAGTAAGACTTGGAATGTAAAATGATGATTTTCTCTTTTATAAATATACATTTTCTAACACTCAACACACCCCCCAACCAGCTTATTGCTAGTCCCTAGCAAATAAAGCGAAAACAAAATTCAAATTTAATTTTTTTTAAACACTCGTGTTTATTCAATCAGACTAATGGTAGCAATCAAATAAAAGTATAAGCATTATCTCCAGTCTAAAGAAACATCACACTTACATTAACCATCCACATGAATCAGCCCAGTAGACTTTGTTATACCTACTTTCAAGAATGACATGTCAAACCCCAAATTCTCACTGGAAGTAGTGACACTCTCACAAAGAAATTAAACTCAATAAAAATAGTCACTCCAATGAATGGTACTTGAGAGAGAAAATAATAAAGAAGTGATATCACATACTCTCACCAAGATGAAAGAAATATGCCCTCAACTTAGAAATAATACGATCTCAAGTCAAATAAAAATGTTAGTCAACCCAATTTATTTTTCTCTTTTTTTTTATGCATCACTACATCTTTTTAGCCCACGTTACTAGCTTCTACTTCAGACTATAGTTCCCTAAAATCAAGAAGGACTTTTATTAGGATGTAACGTAGGCTAGAGACATGGCTAACAAAGAAGGAAAATAAGGAAAAACAAAGTGCATGTTTGAGAAAAAATGTAGAGAAATATTTATTATTTATTATTTATTATTTATTTATTTATTTTTGAAGTTGCAAGGTGGATTTCACCTATTATTTTTATTTTATTTTTTTATTTCTCTTTTGAAACAACAACTTTTGTTTTGTTATTTTCTTTTTTTTTCTTTTTTTTTTGGCATAACTTCACTGAACAAAAATACTTATTTACATTTTTCTCAAACATAAATAGGTGATAGAACTTATAAGACATTGGGTAATACTCCAAATCGGAGTGGGTCAAGATGATAAGTTGACAAAGAAGAGGTTTTTTTTTTAAAGGCTCAAAAGGGTTAACTATGGATATTTAATAAAAGGGATGGCGAGAAAGGCTCAAATGGGTCAAAGATGGCATTTCCATCGTCTTTTAGGGCTCTAAATAATCGTCCATATCTACTAGTTAGATGGGCCTCCAAATGTAGCAACACACATTTTTTTTATTTTTTTATTTTACAATTTTTTTAAGGGTTAATCTCCAAGAAAAATAATAGGCTAAAAAAAAACTCACTTGGTACTTATTATGACATGTTCATTCCTTCAAGCAACTCATATTTGTCTCCGACATCAACATGTAAAGTAGCAAATATAGCGTAACATTACTTAAGACCAAAGATAATACAAATACTAAAATTTGAAATTAATCATGTCATCCAATGTTAAAACAACTCACACAATTTTTTTTTTTAAACAACATTCTACCCCCCAACCTATTCTAAGTATGAAAGGAAAATATGCATGCAGAAATGTGAAAATGATGCAGAAAAACTAATTAGAAAAGTTACACTTAAAATGATAAAAAACGAAAATAATTTTTTTTTTAACTATGAAGATGCGTTTCTAGAGTCACTACGCCCCATATTCAGCCATCTTCGACTCAAAAATTTGAAAATATATATTTATAAGGAGAAATTAAAAAGAAGAAGAAAAATGAACATCAAAACATAATAAAGAAAAAGAAAATGTCTGAATTTTTTTTTTAGTTTTTAAATTTTTTTAAACGATAAAGATGCGTTTCTAGAGTCACTACACTCCATATTCAGCCATCTTCGACACAAAAAGTTAGCAATAGTTAGTTTCTACAACAAAAAATTAGTAAAAACTTAACCAAAATTCCAAAATTGTCGACTATTCCCTCCCCCCAACCAGAACGAAACATCACCTGGGTGGTGCAACACAGAAGAAAATATTTACAAGCGGAGAGTTAAATCTAATTTGTACTTCTTACTGCTGCTACTATTACCATCATTATTTGGTCGCTCCAACACAAAGGTTCAGGGGTTTGGCTCCGGTCTATAAGCTTGTAACAGATCAAGTAACTCATTAGCAGTGTGAGCACAAATAAAAAGTTTTTTCGCATGGGAAGGAATGAAGTAGTTTTTTACTGCATGGTTAAGAAATGCGATAAAGCCATCATAAAAGTTATTGACATTTAACAAACCGATGGGTTTCTGGTGGATGTGCAGATGGGCCCAAGATGCTAGTGTGATAAGTGTCTCTAGTGTTGTAAGATCTCCTGGAAGGAAAATAAAAGTATCAGCATGATTAAGCATTTCAGTTATTCTTTCTTGCATACCTGAGACGACTAACTCTTCTCTAGTTGATGAGTCAGACGAACTGCCCAATGGTTTTAGGACTTTTGGGATGATGCCTAACACTTGACTTTCTCTGATAAAAGCTACTTCTGAGACCATTTTTGATAACACTCGGTTACCTCCTCCATACACTAAGTGTAATTTTCTCACTGCTATGTTTCGATCAAGGTAAATCCAGAAAGCACACAAATGTTCTTGAATTGTCTATTGGGAGTAGCTGCCATTAGGATACTTTTCAAAAATAATTTGTGAGTGCTTGACAAAAAAGAAATCACATTTAAGAGTCTTGGTGACAGTAGGTCACAGCTGTGTATGAGGTAGCATGTTAATGTCAAATAACACGTAAAGCACATGGCTTATGAGTCAAAAAGGAAACAGTAAAAGGGAAAAAGCAAACAGTAATTAAATTATTAAAGACAATAATGCAAACAATAAAACAACAGTGAAATGAAATAAAATAACAATAAAGTAAAAGGATATTTACAGGTAGTTGCGACTGTAGCTCACATCTTCCTCTGGTTTTACGTCTAGAAACAGCTTGAACGCCCTCTATGGGTCGAGGATAGGCTTCCCATCCAGTTTTCTTATAAACTGGCAAACAAGGTCGTTTATAGTCAGATTCCTGAGACTATATTGTGCATGCTCTTTCTGGAATAATGGCCATAACTGGAGAATCGCTCCTTGCACATATCCACTAGGATGCGTTTCAAGAGACAAAAGGATATCATCCAATGACTCCTTATTCAAGCCATCCCTAATGAATTGAATCTTATCTTCCTTGTTATCAGACACCATTCCTAAAGAACATGGGTTTCTATCGCAACTCATTCTAGCACACTTATGACAAGCAACAGAAATTCTTCGAGCTCGTCGTTTTCTTGCATAATTTCCTTTACCACAACCAAGCATGTATGCAATAAATTTTGGAGGTAACTCACCTGCCAATCGTACTTTCGCCTCGATTAACCAACGGATATCAGCAGGTATGTTATTCCTCATGAGCAATCGCATGCGTTCGGACCGAGCTTTGTAAATCGTAAGGATGACATTCTGAGGAAGTGAAGGGAATCGCTTGTGAAGTTTCGCTAAGATCTCGTTTCTGTCCATACAAAATTGAATCTGCATTTTGAGATGAGTTTTGACACGTTGAAGTGGTTTAAGAATGTTCAGGAGGAACGGTTTAAGTAAGGTACTCATGATTAAAAATGATAAGAGAAAACGTAATAGTTAAACAAACACACTTATGCAAAAATAATTTCAATTAGCAAAAGAATAATATAAAGAAAGAAAACAAAATCAAATCAATGAAAAGAAAAAACAATCAATTCAACTCTGGTCGGTGTCTTCTCCATGTGGTTGGTACTCTAGATATGGCTTTAATCTTTGACCGTTAACTTTAAACGTGACACCGTTCTTTGGGTCCTTAATTTCAATTGCCCCATGTGGAAAAACAATATGAACAATAAAGGGACCAGACCAACGAGAGCGTAACTTACCTAGGAATAGGTGCAAACGAGAATTGAATAAAAGTACTTTTTGACTTAGAGTGAAAGACTTTCTCATAATTTGCTTGTCAGGGAAGACTTTCATTCGTTGCTTGTAAATCTTAGCATTTTCGTATGCATCATTGCGAATTTCTTCAAGTTCTGCTAGTTGTAATCTTCTTTCTGAGCTGGCTTGTTGCATGTCAAAGTTGAATTTCTTGATGGCCCAATATGCACGATGCTCGAGTTCCACAGGTAGGTGGCAAGCTTTTCCATACACTAGCCTGTAGGGTGACATCCCAATCGGGGTCTTGAAAGCCGTTCTATATGCCCATAATGCATCATCAAGTCGTAATGACCAATCTTTCCTGTCTGGCCTCACCGTCTTTTCTAGTATGTGCTTTATTTCTCGATTGGATATCTCAACTTGGCCACTGGTTTGCGGATGATACGGAGTCGCCACTTTGTGAGTGATTGAATACTTTGTCAAAAGAATTTTGAATGCTTTGTTACAAAAGTGGGCACCACCATCACTGATTATTGCTTTAGGGAATCCAAAGCGTGAAACAATGTTGCTTTTTAAATATCCTATCACCACCTTGTGATCATTGCTTCTACATGGAATCGCTTCTACCCATTTCGATACGTAATCAACAGCAACCAATATGTATTTATGGCCAAAAGAAGGGGGAAAGGGTCCCATAAAGTCGATACCCCATACGTAAAAAATCTCAACCACTAAAATTGGATTTAATGGCATCATGTTCCTTCGTGTAATGCTCCCCATTCGTTGACACCTATCACATGAAGAACAGAAAGTATAAGCATCTCGAAATATAGTTTGCCAATAAAAACCACATTGTAGAATTTTAGTCGTTGTTTTGTTAGCACTAAAATGGTCTCCACAAGCTTGTTTATGGTAGAATGAAAGGATATTCTGAATTTCATTTTCTGGGACACATCATCTAACAAGTTGATCTGTACAATACTTGAACAAATACGGGTCATCCCAAAAAAATCTTTTATTTTTGCAAAGAATTTAGCCTTGTCTTGCTTGGTCCAATGCTCTGGAAGTTTACCTGTAACAAGATAATTAACTATATTAGCATACCAAGGTAATACTTTCACATTCATTAATTGTTCATCTGGAAATGACTCATTCAATGGTAATGGCTCTGTAATTGTGTCAAAATGTAGACGAGAGAGATGGTCCGCCATAACATTTTCTGTCCCTTTTTTATCTTTGAATTCCAAGTCAAATTCCTGCAAAAGTAACACCCAACGAATTAGTCTAGCTTTTGCATCTTTCTTTGTGAGAAGATATTTAAGAGCAGCATGATCTGTGAATCTAATTATTTTACAACCAATGAGATAAGATCGAAATTTTTCCAATGCAAACAATACTGCTAGCATTTCTTTTTCAGTAGTTGAATAGTTCAATTGTGCATCATTCAATGTGATACTAGCATAGTAAATAACATGGGGAATTCGATCAACTCTTTGTCCTAATACTACTCCTACTGCATAATCAGATGCATCACACATGAGCTCAAATGGTAAACTCCAGTTTGGGGGCTGAATGATGGGTGATGATGTCAACAAATGCTTTAATTTTTCAAACGACACAAGACATGAATCATCAAAGACAAAAGGTACATCCTTAGCAAGTAGATTGAATAAGGGTCTAGAAACTTTGCTAAAATCTTTAATGAAACGTCTATAAAAACCAGCATGCCCAAGGAAAGATCTTACTTCTCTGACTGTTTTGGGTGGAGGAAGATTAGAAATGAGATCCACCTTGGCTTTGTCAACCTCAATACCTTTGTTCGAAATGATGTGACCGAGAACAATACCTTATTTTACTATAAAATGGCACTTCTCCCAATTTAAGACTAAGTTCTTCTCGATACATCTCTGCAGAACTAATGTTAGATGATGTAAACATTGATCAAACGAGTCACCAAAGACAGAAAAATCATCTATAAAGACTTCAAGGAATCGTTCAACCATATAAAAAAAAGCTCCACATGCATCGTTGAAATGTAGCAGGTGCATTACATAATTCAAATGGCATTCTCTTATATGCAAATGTGCCAAAAGAGCAAGTAAAAGTGGTTTTCTCCTGATCTTTTGGTGCTATAGGGATCTGATTGTATCCTGAATAGTCATCTAGAAAGCAATAAAATTCATGGCCTGCTAATCTATCAAGCATTTGATCGATAAATAGTAAAGGAAAATGGTCTTTACGTGTGACAGAATTCAACTTTCTATAATCAATGCAAACACGTCATCCTGTAGTCACTTTAGTTGGTATCAATTCATTATCAACATTGGTAACTACTGTGACTCTTGACGTTTTGGGGACAACTTGTACAGGACTGACCCATGAACTATCAGAAATTGGGTAAATGATACCTGCGTCTAATAGCTTAAGGACTTCAGTTCTAACAATTTCTTTCATGTTAGGATTTAACCGACGTTGCATTTCCCTAGTAGATTTAGCATTTTCATCAAGGTGAATGTAATGCATGCAATCTGCAGGGTTTATACCTTTTATGTCTGCTATGGTCCATCCTAATGCTCCTTTATGCTCTTTTAAAACATCCAACAACTTACCTTTTTGTTCGTCATTGAGGGATGAAGAGATGATTACCGGTAGAGTACTTTTTTCCCCCAAAAATGCATATTCCAATGTATTGGGCAATGGTTTAAGCTTGAGTTTCAGTGGTGATTCTGATGATGGGATGAGTTTCTTCTCTGATGGTGCTAGTTGTTCAACTCTTAACTTCCATTTATTAGTGTCCATGGATGATGCTGAGTCAAGTAGAGCGTTGACCTCATTGACCGATCTGTCAATATCAAAATCAAAACCAAAGTGAGTTAAACATGTTTGTAAAAGATCATCACTGAGGTTTGAAAGAAAAGTATTATCAACTATTGTTTCTATTAAATCCACATCAACAATTCCATCATCTGCATTGTGAGGTTGTTTGGCAATGTTGAAGATGTTCAGTTCCATAGTCATATTGTCGAAAGACAACTGCATATTTCCAGTTCTGCATTGAATGTGAGCATCCGTAGTTGACAAGAAAGGTCGGCCTAAGATAATGGGGATGTACTTCCTTGAATCCCGTATTGGTTGAATGTCAATTACAATGAAATCAACAGGAAAATAAAACTTGTCTACCTGGATAAGCACGTCATCCACAATACCACGAGGTATTTTCGTGGACCGATCTGCGAGTTGTAACACCACTGGAGTTGGGTGTAATTCTCCCAGTCCAAGTTTCACAAATACAGAGTAAGGCAACAAATTTACACTAGCTCCTAAATCCAATAAAGCATTCTCAATTGTGTGGTTTCCTATACTACATGAGATAGTAGGGGAGCCTGGGTCTTTGCATTTTAAAGGAATTTTATGTTGGAGTATAGAACTAACGTTTTCTGTTAAAAATGTCTTCTTTTGAACATGCATATTTCTCTTTTTAGTACAAAGGTTTTTGAGAAACTTGGCATAAGATGGAACTTGTTTAATAGCATCAAGCAAAGGGATGTTAACACTTACCTATTTGAAGATTTCAAGAATCTCACCTGTGGATTTTCCCTTTTTACCTTTAGCTAACCTCTGAGGAAATGGTGCTTTGGGAACATATTCTTGTGGGTTGGTTTCTTCTTTCTCCTCCGATGGTGAGTCCTCAACATTCACAGGTACAATGTGATTTTCTTTTGTCATCAGCATCTCCACTTTGTTGTCGACCTCTTTTCCTTTTCGTAAGGTCATGACTGCTTTGACCTCTCCATGCTACTGTGGTGAACTGGTACTTGTTTTATGTACTCCTTTAGGATTAGGCACTAGTTGACTTGGAAACTTACCTTTCTCAACAGTCATTGCCAAGGTCTGAACTGAAGAAGCAAGTTGTCCCACTATCTTCTCGAGGCTTGAAACTGATTGGGCTTGTGAGTTAAAGCCTGCTCTCAACTCATTTTGTAGTCCATCAATGGTGCGGTTTTGTTGCTCAATCGTGGAGTGAGTAAAATTCTTAAGATTCTAGAATGAATCTTCCCATGGTCTGGGTTGAGTGTAGTTTTGGTTCTGATTGTATAGTCTAAATGGGGGCTGAGAGGCTTGAGGAGCTTGAGGAATTCGTTGCATTGGTGGAATTGGAATTGTTGGTCCATTTTGTTGGAATCCTTGAGACCATGAAAAATTAGGGTGGTCTCACATTGACTCGCCAATGTGAACCTCATTTACTCCCTTAATTCTTCTAGTATTCCTGAGTGATCGACTCCGTTGTTGGGAATTATCTGCTTGTCGCTGGAAGAATTCCCAAATCTCTTATGCATTTTTTGACATTAGCAGATTTACTTTTTTTTTTAAATGCGGATTTACTTTTTTTTTAAATAATAAAAAAACTACAAGAAAATTAATTAAAAGAAATTATTCACAAAAATTAATTCTATAAATTAAAATTACTTACCTCCCCGGCAACGGCGCCAAAAACTTGTTGTGCAAATTTTAATGTACTCGCAAGCGTACGAATCTATTATAGTATAGATCAATGGTGACGAGTGTCAATCCCATGAGAAGGTGAATTTTAATTGTGTAGAATTAATTTTGTAAATGGGTGATTGGATTTGTGGTGGCAATGATTTGGAATATGCTAAATCTTAAATTGAATTGGCGAGAATAAATTCTAAAATTGGAATTGAAATGGCGAGAATAAATTGAAAAGAAATCTATTGAAATGACGTACTTGGGTATTTGGATCCGTATCAACATGCATCATGAGGTAAATAATCCGTATTAATGCCAATTAAATCATGAGGGGGGAATCCACACCTCATGAACCACGCTTTAATCAATATGGTGCTAAGGGCTTACCGTGCCAAATAATAATAACCTTGTACTAGGGAGCCGGTGAAACCAAGGCGGTACTAGACAAGATTAGTATTATTTGTCGACGAGAAGTCAAAACATCTACAAAAACTAGAGGGGAAGAGAAAATAAATTTACCAAATAAAACCCATGACACATATTGAGACTTCACCTTCAACCCAAGCTTGAAAAGAAATTAACTACTCATAATTGAACTAGGGGCAAAATGGGAATTTATTAAAATACGAAGAAAATACAAGATAGAGAGGGAATTACAGAAAATGGATCCCAAAAATGGATTCAGAGATATCAAATTAGGGGGGGAGGCCCCTTTTTTATAGATACATGGAGTAAATCATGGCCATCGGATTAAAAGTGATGTACCTTACACGTGAATAGTATCGTACATGTGAATAGTGTCATTTTTCCTTTTATGCTCCTCCTAAGGTTTTCGATCGTCCTGAGTTCAAAAGTGATGTCCGTTTCGTCGTCTGATCTCTCCTTTATTGTGAAATGACTATAATGCCCCTAAAATACATAAAATACTTAATTAAAATAAAACACACGTAATTAAATTACAAAAAGGTAAAATGCATAAAAGTAAGGGTTGTTAGTAAGACTTGGAATGTAAAATGATGATTTTCTCCTTTATAAATATACATTTTCTAACACTCAACACTTATCACCCTCAAACAAGTGATCAAGTTAAATTAGCAAATAGGGAGATAAAACAAATTTTAGAAAAGACAGTTAATCCAAACCGTAAAGATTGGTGTCTACGACTAACTGATGCACTTTGGGAATATCGTACTGCTTTTAAAATATCTTTAGGAATGTCACCCTATCGACTTGTTTATGAAAAATCTTGCCACTTACCAGTTGAACTTGAACATAAATCATTTTGGGCCATTCATGATTTTAATTCAAGTCTTGATGATGCTGGTAATGTGAGTAAATTGCAAATAAATGAACTTGAGGAATTAAGGAATGATGCATATGAGAATTCTAGAATTATTAAGGTAATCACCAAATTTTTTCATGACAAAAGAATTTTTTGGAAAATATTTGAAATTGGTCAAAAAGTGTTGCTTTATAATTCTCGTCTTCATTTATTCCAGGGAAGTTAAAGTCAAAGTGGAATGGTCCATTTGTTGTAAAAACTGTGTATCCATATGAAGCCGTAGAAATTGAGAATCCAAAAGATGGTGTCACATTTAAAGTTAATAGTCAAAGATTGAAACCATATCTAGAATACCAACCACATGAAACAGATACCGAAATCAATTTGAGTGACCTACCAAATTTTAATTAAGCCTTTTCATTTTAACTTTTTGTGAATTTGATTTACTGTTATTTTATCTTTTGAATTGTTTGAATTTTTTTCTTTTTCCTTTTCCCTATGTCTTGAATTGTGTGTTGTTTGACAATTGTGATTTAGCTCACCAAATTTTTATACTTGTCATGAGTACCTCCATGAGAAATTTCCTTTTCGATCATCTTAAAACGTTTTTACATGTAAAATTTCACCTGAGGAAATTGCTTCGATTTTGTAAATCACATTCCATTTGGGATCTACAACCACCAGAGTTAGTATCTCACGTGAAAGATCTAGAAAGACAACTCAAGGAAATAGAGGATGGTATTTATAATCTGCAATTGGAACTGGATGTAAATTCAATAAAAGGATGAAGGTGAATTATATTCTTTGTGTGTTTTCGTTTTATTTTGTTGTTCTTTTCACTTTTGATTTGATTTTGCAGATTTGATTCGTTTTGTTTTGATTCACTTTCCCGTATAAATGGCGAATAACGGTACTCCATGACTTTTTAAGTCGGTATTCTCAGTTTCCCATAATAACTGAAACCTGAATGTCAAGCATCGAAGAAATACAATGAAAATTGCATCAACATTTTCCTTCTCTTCCTCAAAATGCTCTTAAGAACATTTACAAAACTCGTTGTGAACGACTGCGTTTGTTAATGATCAATGAGATTCCTGTTGGCATTCACTGGTTAATTGAAGCAAAGGTCTGATTGACAGGTGAGTTTTCTGATCCATTCATTTCTTACATGCCTGGTTTTGGTAAAAGTACATTTACTAAGAAAACAAGAGCTATGCGACTTGGCTCTGAAAGTTCTCACTGTGTAAGACTTGCTTGCAAAAAGCCACGTTGTAAAACTTTAGGAATGATTTCTGTAAATCGTGAAGATAAAATCAAATTCATTAAAGATGGCATGAGTAAAGAATCATTGGATGATATCTTACGATCTCTTGAGATGCATTCGAGCGGATATGTTCAACGTGAAAATCAAAATTTGTGGAAGCTGCTCCAAAGGGAAAGTGCAGAGTTTAGTCTTGGAAATCTGACTCTAAAAGACCCTGTTTGCCAGTTTATAAGAAAACTAGATGAGAAGCCTATTCTCGACCCATAGAGGGCGTTCAAGCCGTTACTGAACGTAAAATCAGAGGAAAATGTGAGCCACAATTACAACTATCAATAAATCACTACAAAAAAAGTGATCTATTGTGATGGAAAAAAATTGTCTCTATATATATAAAATCTGTCACAAAATAAATTTAGTGACATACTATATGTTGTTGTTTATGTGTCGCATTTGCCACCGTCACTAAAACATATAGTGGCAATTAGTAAATAGTCACAAGTATTATGTGTCACTAATACACATCTTATAGTGACAAATATAAGTTTATGACAAGTAAGGACAAAAGCAAAAATCTGTCACTAAAATCATATTTTTAGACATATAAATCTGTCACTATTTTGATACTAGGGGCTATTAATGTGTCATTATGTTGATACTAGTGACTGTTAATGTGTCATCATTTATATAGTTAGGGATAATTAAATTAGTCATTGATTATCATTATTGACAATGAAATGTGCCACTATAGATTCAATTAGTGACAATTTATTTAGTCATTACCAAATTAAATATGACACTTGAATGGATTGTTATTAATATAATTAGTGACAATTAAATCAGTCATCTCAATAGTGATGTTAAATTTTGTCTCAATGAATATATTAGTGACATCAAATCCGTCATTATATATTTAAATTTTGTAACAATTTACTCAGCAGCCAACAATGTAAATAGTGACATTGTTTCAATCTCCAATTAAAAAAGGTGACATTTTTATTGTTACAAAAAATAATGATCTATCTAATAAATTTGTCACTAATTAATCTTAGAGACAATTTTTGTCGCAACATTTTTAGTTCATAAAGTAATTTAGCATAAATAATATAATTTGAGGAAACTAAATCATGAAAATTATTAACAAATGCATAGCATATAACGAAAAATACCCATTTTAAAATTGTATCTTATACTACTTCATAAAAAAATTAATCAAATATTAATATCATTAGCATCCGATAAAGAAGTACTGAAAATTGTAAACAACTCTAATAATTATCAAAATTTCAAAAATCATAAGACATCAACTATCAAAAGTTTCAATTGCATTTGCCTCATTTTGTGCTCGAACGTATTTCAAAACTTCTGCAAGAGTTGATTTCACTCTATTCATCTCTTCCTGCATATTCTTAAGTTTATTTTCTGCAGCTTGTCTATGACTTCGCTCTTCCTCTAACATTTTCAAACTCTCATTTTGAAAAGATTGTGTTCCAAAGACATCTACTCTACGAATCCCATGACCATAAGTGAGAGTAGATTTTGTATGCTCACCTACAACCTGATTAAAGATTTGATCTTTTGATGCATTGGGTTGCTGGCTCACAAGCTCATTCATTTGATTCTAAAGGAAAAAAAAAGAGCTAAATAAATTATCATAAAATAAACAACGAATCAAACAAATTATAATTATAATAGATGTCTCATGTAATAATGAATATACTTGTATCAATGATTCCCCAAAAAAAAAAATTATTCATCAATCATAGAAACTATAATTGTAGTGTTGTATGTTCATAAAAATAAAATAAAACAAAAAGCACTGGAAATTGCATAACTATTATAAAAAAGTCTTACTTACAATTGCCTCTCTCGAGTTCAAATCAACAGGCTGGTCATTTTTTTTGTGTGAGTAACCGTAAACATAGTTATCATATTCGGTTCTTTTCCTTCTGGATCATTTGATTGCTTTAAACATACAAATGCATTAATATTAATATAGTTACAAAGAAAATATGTAATAGCAGGTAAGGTAAAATGATCAATTAACTAATTCATCTCTAATTCTAGCAAAGCTTTTTGTTCCAGCAGTGTGATTGGTCTTTAGCTTTGAACGGTTAACTTTACTTGTTGCAGAACGTTCCTGTAATAAAAATGAAAAAGTTATCTTCCACATACAACTTTTGTGAACAAATATGAAACTAAACCCAAAAAATAAATAATATATGCTCTTACTTGTCCTTTCTCAAATTCCCAAAATTTGACCAGCCAATCCCATTGATTTTCACCCACCTCATTTTTTAAACCATTTATGGTCTCTTCATCATTTCTTGACTCATAATACTTGGTCTTTAATACAGATTTTCTATTTCGCCAACGATGAGCTAATTTTTCATTAACCCACCTGCCCCCTACAACCCAATTGATAATGAATTTTGTCTACAACATATTTTAATAACACACTTAGCAAAACTCATTGAGTTAAAATGTTTTTTAAAAATTAGTAATGTCATGTATGTTTATACTAAGTTTTATTCTAGGATTGACATACCTCTAGTAAATTTCTGATTTCTTGCTTAACATCAACCGGTACATGTCTCTAATCATCAAAATTAAGTGGCATTATTGATGAATCACGTGAAAGGTATCCAATATATTGGCCTAATGCTTTACCACCTTGCGCAATTGCTTCCCCATCAGGGTTGAAATCCACTTGAATAGGCTCAATTTGTTTATGAATAAACTGTAATTTTGTTGGTCCACGCTTTTGTTTGGATGTAATAGAAATGCCTTTTATAAACAAATATAAATAATAATCACACACACATATATTCAAAAAATTTAAATGACAATGCAAGAAAATATTTAAAAAAGAGATATTTGCTAAATGATTACCTCAGTGAAATTTATAGTAATTTGCCATTTAAAAAATGAAAGAAATATTAAAAATGTCATTTATAATATATACCTGAAAGATCTTGAGCAGCATTTTTGTTACCACTTGTTTGGCTATTGTGATGAACTTGAGTATCTAAATATAACAAAAGAAAAGTGAAATTAGACTTGTCTTAAAAAAAAGAGGTCTACTAAAAATTACATAAGTAAGCTGTATGTTAAATAACCATCTAAAAAATGAAGAAAAATTATAAAAATGTCATTTAATAAAATACACCTGATAGATCTTCATAAGCACTTCCATGACCACCTGTTTGGCCATTTTGATGAACTTGGGTACCTAAAAATAACAAGTACAAATGGTAACTAAAATATTTTCCCTTTAATAGTATCAAATGAGCATCAATTTAATTTAAGAGAAATAGGATCATCATAAAGAGTTATAATAAATTAATTATAGTAAAGAATTCAAGCAATTCCAAAACCTGCGAATGCTTTGATTATATATATATATATAACAGTGAAATTCTTTTGTTCAGTAAATGTATTTCTTCAAATATGCAAACATGATCTCTAGATTAGATGTCAATTTCAGATTTTATAGAAAATACTTCTAGCAAGTAATTAATGTACTTCAATAATATAGCAAAAGGAACCACTGAAGACTAGGAAAAAAAAAAGAAATCAGCATTTTGGCCCCTTTAAAAGACACTTCTTGATTCTCGTTTGCACCTCCAAATTATTGTCCTATTAGGCTTTTAAAAAAATTATGGATTAGTTGTCCACCAAGTAAGCAAGAAATTAAATTTGTTTTCCTGGACAAGAATATGTCCAATCACCAATCACCACTCTAACAAGCCAGATCAACCTTTACAAACCTCCCAACTGATTTATTTATATCATTAAATCACATGAGAAAACAGAAAAGAGTTTGTGACAATTAAACAATGGCACACTACATCTCTTCAAAAGTTCTCCAACCACACTTCTAGAAATAATGATGCAATTAAGATAAGAACATCATATACTGCAATATCCTTTATATTACTTGTAGTGAGTACACAAGCCTATTTCTTATAATCAAAGCTTTCTATTCCCTTCTTGTATGAACACTAACTTCTTGACCATAAAAATTTATTATTTGCTTTTAGCTTTTTACGTTTGAAAAGTTTATTAGAATTCAATTCGGATTGTGTACTGGACTTGTGTAATCTAATTGTCAAATCATCTTTTTGATGGTGTCTACTTTACATGTTCTCAATGTAGAAAAGACACATGGTAGAGAAATCAATACTTGGTCATTACGGGCATATAGTTCCAGAGAAGAAAAATGAAAATCACATAAAATTCAAACTGAAAATAGAAAATATTGAGTAAAATCACAATAATCCCAAAATGGAACTGAATAAAATATATGTTATCTTTTGCAGGATGCAACATGCTCAACCAAAGACCAACTATTTGGGATAATTTCATCTAATTTCAGCTTGTAAACTAGAACATCAAAATACTCGAATTCTTAATAATACCAAACAATCATGCTATATGAAACCAAGCAAAATTTGCATTAAGGGTTAACTAGGGACAAATAAAGGATATGTCTACTCAACACTATTATTATGGTCCAAGAACACTACGGTAATACTCTACAATACCATTGAAGATAACCTAGTATAAATCAAATATTATTTTAAATAACCCCCACATTTTCAATCCTTCCCTTTCCTTTTCCCTCTCACTGGAGAAAGAAGAAGAAGAGAAAATGAAGAAGAAAAGAATAATAATCATACGTAGGTACAATTAATTCGCTGAAATTTTTTTTGTTTTACTATTATCTGAGAACTCACAGCAAAAATAAGTACTCCAGAGATAGAAAGAATTTTGGATAGCTTGTAAGAATTTCCAGAAAATATAAATTCAGCATAAAAAAGAAAAATAAAGTACAAATTTAAAGAAATTTAGTGTTTGAGACTGTTGCAGCTTACCGATTGTAGAATATAAAAATAAGATCTTGCTGTCAATTGCAGAATATCTGTCAAAATCAATACCCAACAACAAATTAACAAACGTAGTGGACTATTAAAAAGAACAAAAAATAAAGGCAATAAACCATGACTTGATTACCTTACAGCGGAAGGACAAAACAATTGCTGGGTTTTTGTGAAAGGATGGAGGCGAGAAAGTAGAGTTGCCTTAGGGTTTGTAATAGACAAATTAAAATAAAGGGTGAAATTCGATTGGGATAAGGAAAGAAAATAAGAGAAATCCATATTTGATTAGGTTTCAAAAAATTGATGGTTATGAAATTGGATTAAAATACGAAGATAGAAGAATCAGTGCCCCAATTAGGGAAGAAGAGTGTTTTGGGGAAAAAAATATGCATGAGTTGACATAATTAATTAAAATTAGTGATTGGGACGGTTGTATTTGTCTTAAAACAAATAAAATTAAATCTTTTTAATTTATTGTGACAGAAATTACAGATATTGTCCCTAAAGGATTGAGTATTATGGCGCCAAACTAATGCGCGAACAATTTTCTTAGATATTAGTGACAAATGCTAACGTTTGTCCCAATATACCATAAATAGGGACAATTATTTTAATCTGTCACAAAATATTTGTCCCTAAAAGTCATTTTTTTTGTAGTGAATATCCTTTTATTTTACTATTATTTTATCTTTTGCATTATTATTATTGTGTGTCTTTTTATATCTAATCAATGTTTGCTTTTTCTTTTCATTATTTGCCTTTGAATTATTAAGCTAAAAGCTTCACGCGTCATTTGACAAACACACCGCCCAATTTACAGATGTATATCATTATATCCATCCCCAAGATCCTTAAATATGAGCTCCTTTTCAACCACTCACAAATTGTTTTCTTTTAGAATTGTTCTAATTGCAGCAACTTCAAGCAGTCAACTTAAAAATATTTGTTTACTTTCTGGATTTCGCTGTGGAAAGTATAAGGAGTTCGTTCAGGCTACCATAGATCTTGGTCGTGTTATAGCAGAGAGGAAACTACATCTTGTATAAGGAGGAGGAGGTAACCGAGGGTTATCAAAGCTTATCTCTAAAGCTGCTTTCGTTCGAGAAAGCCAAGTGCTAGGCATAATTCCAAAAGCCTTAAAACCTTTAGGATGTCTACCAAACCCATCAACTGGAGAAGAGTTAGTTGTCTCAGGTATGTAAGAAAGAATATCTGAAATGTTAAATCATGTTAACGCTTTCATTTTCTTACCAGGAGGCCTTGCAACTTTAGAGGCACTAATTACATTTGCTTCGTAGGCCCATTTGAATATCCATAAAAAACTCATTGGTTTGTTAAATGTTAATAACTTTCTTAATCATGTAATAAAAAATCATTTCATTCCATCCTCAGCGAAAAACCTCTTCATTTGTGCTCCTACTACTAATGAGTTACTTACCCTTCCTCTATTTAAATAAAAAATTATTAAAGCTTTTGGAAGTGATTTGTTCATTTTGTTTGTGCACTTATATTGATGGATTTACTTTTGGTTGCTTAACCCTTCCTCACTTATGTCTTTTTAGTTCAAGTTGTAGTATTTTGCTGCTGTGCAATAACAGAAGAGGCTGCTTTATTGCTGTTTATACAGAAACACAGCACCCGAAAGCCTCCAGATGTTGTTTAGCTGTTGTTATGCAAAAAAGCAGCACTTGAAAGTTTTCAGGTGCTATTTTTATTGTTGTTCATGTAGAAACACAGCACCTAGAAGTTTCAAATGCTGTTTAGCTACTAATGTGCAGTAAAAACAGCACCTGAAAAGTTCCAAGTGCTATTTTTACTGTTGTTTATGCAAAAACAAAGCACCTAGAAGCATCCAAGGGGTGCTTTACTGCTGTTTTGCAATTAAAATTGCACTTAGAAATTTTGGGTGCGATTTCGCTGAAATTTTGCTACTAATAGTGCAGCTGAATATTTTTGGGTGTTGTTTAGTTGTTGTTTTAGACCATCTTTAGTTCTTTCTTTTATGTCTATACTTAATCTCCCCCCCCCCCTCGTAATAAGCAGGTACAACTTTTGCAAGGTAATATCCAAGCATGCTATTAATTCTTTGGTTAATCATAGTATTCTGTTATAGTGCAATTTATGCACTAGTTTTGCATTGTTTACTTCCTTTAATATTGATGTTTTGCACTAAATAATAGTGATTTACTTTTGTTTTATTTTTGTAAGTGCAATTCTATTGATTGGTGCTAAAATTGAGCTACAAAATGATGTTAGAGGATGATTGTTTTTCCTAGAGAAATTATGAGCTTCAGAAGAACTTTGTTAATAAGGTGTGGGCGCGTGCTGTCAACTAAGGACCTGCAATTTTTTTTTTAACGTGTTTTGTCTTTTTGGTTATTTTGTAATTTTTGTAATTACAAATTTAATATTTAGATAATATTTTAGATATTAGTATTTTATTTTAAAAAGAACTCTAGAGAGGGAAAAGAATTTAAGAGAGGAATCTATTGTCAAAGAGGGAGAAAAAAAACCCTAGATCTAAATTTTTCTCTTCTCTCTGTGAAGAACTAAACCTATTATTCTGGTTGAAGGTTAATGAAGCTTTGATTCATCACTACTGTGAGATCTTTCTTATGCTTTAATTGTTTTATTACTTTTTGGGTATTTGTTTATTTTCTGAATTATTGTCATGATTATGTTTGTTAATTAGATAATTGGCCACTATTTAATTATCAACTTAATCTATTGTCAATTAAAAGATTCATCGTATGAAGATTTTAATATTTGTGACAAATAGCATAACAATGTGCTGTGTTATGAGAATAAACAATCTAATTTTAATGAACCATCGTATGCGTTTGTTGATTAGGATTTAGATCTCTCTGGTTTTTCAGGCAGTCAATTGATTAAGTCATATTATCGTATCTAGGGTTGTCTATTGATTAGGAAAATAACCAATGGTCGTACCTTGGTTATCGACTAGTTAAGGAGAGATTGACTATTAGAGGGTCTCAGTAGCTATAACCGGTCTATTCATAAGTAGTAATGATTTATATTTCAATCAATGATCAGTAGTCGAATCAAGCAGAGTTAATTCTTTCAACCAGAGCTTTTCCCAATTTGAATTACAATTTTAATTTGTATTCTTGTTATTTTAAGTTGATTTTTATTATTGTCAACAATTCCTCCATTTTGCATTTTACATTTTAAAAGGATTTAAATAATTACCAATTTCTGTGGACACGACCCTGCTTAATCACTATACACAATTTATTTAGAGTAGGTATTTATTTTTGCTGGCTTCGACAACTATCAAATTTTGGCGCTGTTGCTGGGGATTGGTGTCGTTTATTTGATCCTGAAATTGAGAAGACAGCTCGCCAGCTGAGACAGCAGACGAAGCGAGCTAAGCAACGATCCTCGTCGCCTTTGCTTTCTGAAATAGATACGGTGCTTGATTTGGTTGAATCATCTAGCGATTCAGAAGAACAAGTGATGGATAGAGCTGCACTTGTAGAAATAACTCTTAGAGAGTTACTTGAACCAGACTTGAATCAGCAACTACTCTGCATTCAATATGTGGACTTGGAGGTAAATTTTGAATTAAAGTCTGGTCTTATTCATTTGTTACCCAAGTTCATGGTTTTGCAGGTGAAGATCCTCATAAACATCTCAAGGAGTTTCATGTTGTGTGTTTAAGTATGAGGCCACAAGGCATGACTGAAGAGCAGATTAAGCTGCGTACTTTTCCTTTCTCTTTAGATGGGCTAGCTAAAGACTGGTTATACTACTTGCCGCCTGGATCAATTACAATGTGGAATGGTTTGAAGAAGCAATTCCTTGAGAAGTACTTTCCTGCTTCAAGAGCTGCCAACATCAGAAAAGACATTTGTGGGATCAGACGTCTTCCTGGGGAGACTTTGTATGAGTATTGTGAACGATTCAAACAATTGGGTGCCAGCTGTCCTCAACATCAGATTTCTGATCAATTTCTTATTCAATACTTTTACGAAGGACTGTCATTGATGGATAGGAGTATGATAGATGCTGCTAGTGGAGGTGTGTTAGTGAACAAGACCCATACTCAAGTAAGGGAGTTGATCTCAAATATGGCTGCCAATGTACAACAATTTGGCAGCAGGCAAGATCCCACTTCAAGGAAGGTGAATAAGGTAAATATTTATTCTGTTGAACAACGTTTAGATAAACTTACTTCTCTTGTGGAAAAGTTTGTTGTAGGTAATGTGCAATAGGTGAAGACTTGTGGTATTTGTTTCAATATGGGCCATTCAACTAATATGTGTCCTACACTTTAAGAAGAACCCATTGAACAAGCCAATGTAGTTAGAGGATTTCCAGGCATGCCTCAAAGGAGGTATGATCCTTATGCACAAACATACAATCGGGACGGAAGGATCATCCCAACTTCAGCTATGGAGTTAGGCCGTCAAGATTCCCACAACAATACTCACCAAGACAACCAGCACCTCCACAGTCAAACTCCAAGTTAGGTATATCTCTTGAAGAAATTGTTAAATCACTTGCGACTAACACTCAATAATTTCAGCAAGCAACTACAACAAGCATTCAGAATTTGAAGAACCAAATAAGTCAATTGGCGACTACAGTGAGCCGCCTAGAGTCTCAAGTATCAAGGAGATTGCCTTCACAATCTGAGGTGAATTCAAAGTAAAACGCTAGTGTTGTCATCTTTAGAAGTGGGAAGGAATTGCAAGAGCCTAATAAGAAAGTGACAAAGCATGTAGAAGATAAGATTGAGAAGAATGAATTGATGCCTAAATCTCAAGATGCTAGGACTAAAATGGATGTACATAAAGAGACTCTCACTATGGAGTTTGATGGAGAGGTTATAACATTCAATATGAATGATGCCATAAAATATCCTAGTGAGGAACATTCGGTATTTTCTGTGGATGTTATTAACCCTATAGTGCAATAAGTTTTTTATTTGGATGTTGAAGATTCATTGGTAGCTGCTTTAAATAACAGTTTGGGCCTCAAAGGATTGTAAAATGATGAAAATGAGTTTGTTTTAAATTCTGTATTACAAGAGACAATTTATGAATTAAATTCTTTGAGAACTTTAACTCATCATATGTCTTATATTGAATTACCTTCATCTCATACAAAATTTCTTCCATCTATTTTGCAGGCACTGAAAATAGAGCTTAAACCATTGCCGAGTCATTTAAAGTACATGCTTTTAGGAGATGGTGAGACACTTCCGGTGATCATCTCTTCAAAACTTAGTACTTTAGAGGAAGAAAAGCTTATTAGAGTGCTAAAGGATTACAAAAAGGCTATTAGGTGGACAATTGCTGATATTAAAGGGATAAGTTCGTCCACGTGCATGCATAGAATACTGCTGGAGGAAGATGCCAAACCTTCGATTTAAGCTCAATGTTGTCTGAATCCACTCATGATGGAAGTAGTGAAGAAAGAGATTTTGAAACTTCTTGATGCAGGTATAATCTATCCAATTTCGGATAGCAAATGGGTAAGTCCAGTACAAGTGGTACCGAAGAAAACTGGTATAACAATTATTGAGAATTCTTATTGTGAGTTAATACCCACACGAGTTCAGAATATGTGGAGGGTTTGTATTGATTTTAGAAAACTTAATTCACTCACTAAGAAAGATCATTTTCATATTCCTTTTATTGATCAGATGCTTGAAAAGTTGGTAAGAAAATCTCACTTTTGTTGTCTTGATGGCTATTCAGGTTTTCATCAGATACCAGTTGCGCCTAAGGATCAGGAGAAGACTACCTTCACACGTCCTTTTGGAACCTTTGCGTACCGACATATGCCATTTGGTCTTTATAACGCTCCCGCCACTTTTCAGAAGTGCATGATCAGTATTTTTTCAGACTATATAGAGAACATTATAGAGGTAGTTATGGATGATTTTACAGTCTATTCTGATTCTTTTGATGATTGTCTCTATAATCTAAAGAAAGTGCTTGAAAGATGCATTGAAACAAACCTTGTTTTGAATTATGAAAAATATCATTTTATGGTAGATCAAGGCATTATTTTGGGTCATGAAGTCTCTGCTAGAGGAATTGAGGTAGATAAAGTTAAGATAGATGTTATTAAATCTTTAGCGTATCCCACATGTGTGTGGGAAGTGCGTTCTTTCCTTGGTCACGCAGGTTTCTATTGACATTTTATCAAGGACTTTTCGAAGATAACTCAGCCTTTATGCAAGCTGCTTTAGAAAGATGTGACGTTTGATTTTAATGAAGCATGCAAGGTAGCATTTGATAAGCTTAAGGAATTATTGACTTCTGCTCTAATTATACAGCCACCCGATTGGAGCCTCCCTTTTGATATAATGTACGACGCCAATAACTATGATGTTGGTGCTATTCTCAAATAAAGGGTTGGAAGAGTTGCTGACGTGATATATTACGCATCAAGGACACTTGATTGTGCTCAGTGCAATTACTCAACAACGAAAAAAGAACTTTTGACTATTGTTTTTGCTTTAGAAAAATTTCGTTCATATTTATTGGGTACTAAAGTGATTGTTTTTTCTGATCATGCAGCTCTCAGATATTTGCTCGCCAAGAATGAAGCAAAACCGAGACTCATTCGCTGGATCCTACTATTTCAAGAGTTCAACTTGGAGATTTGTGACAAGAAATGAGCAGAAAACTTAGTTGCAGACCACCTTAGTAGATTCACCACGAGTGAAGAAACAACACCTTTAAAGGATGATTTTCCAGGTGAGCATCTCTTTGTAACTCAAGGTATGGTTCCTTGGTACGCTGACATTGTCAATTACTTAGTTACAAGAACAATACCTAGTGATCTGACGAGGGCTCAAAAAGATAAGATTAAGAGCGATGCTAAGTACTATGTTTGGGATGACCCTTACTTGTGGAAACATTGCTCTGACCAAGTCATTAGAAGGTGCGTATCTAAGTTTGAAATTCCTTCTATTCTTCAGTTTAGTTACTCATATGCATGTGGTGGTCATTTTGGTCCCAAAAAGACAACATCTAAGGTGTTAGAATGTGGTCTATTTTGGTCTACTTTATTTCGTGATTCATACATGTTTTGTAAGTCATGTGAGAATTGTCAAAAGACTGGTAATTTGAGTCATAGGAATCAAATGCCACTTACCCCTATTCTTGTGTGTGAAATATTTAATGTGTGGGGCATTGATTTTATGAGATATTTTCCCTAATCTTTTGGCAATGCTTAATTCTTTTAGTAGTGGATTACGTTTCTAAGTGGGTAAAGGCTAAGACCACCTAGACTGACAATGCTAAAGTTGTTGTAAATTTTGTCAAGTCTAATATTTTTGCCAGGTTTGGTGTACCAAGAGTGGTGATAAGTGATAGAG
The DNA here is from genome assembly GCA_018350135.1 of Citrus trifoliata. NCBI lineage: Eukaryota > Viridiplantae > Streptophyta > Magnoliopsida > Sapindales > Rutaceae > Citrus > Citrus trifoliata. The sequence continues at coordinate 443,261 of VKKW01000118.1, read as the reverse complement.
GCACTCATTTTTGTAATCGAGTGGTAGAGGCTTTGTTCAAGAGATATCATGTTACCCACCGAGTGTCTACTGCCTATCATCCACAGACAAGTGGACAAGCTGAGATATCAAACAGAGAAATCAAGTCTATTCTTGAAAAGACAGTTAGTCCAAATTGAAAGGATTGGAGCTTACGGTTAGATGATGCATTGTGGGTGTATCGCACCGCGTACAAAACTCCCATAGGTATGTCTCCTTATCGTTTAGTATTTGGTAAGCCTTGTCATTTACTTGTAGAGCTTGAGCACAGAGCATACTGAGCGGTTAAGCAATGTAATATGCAGATGGATGAAGTGGGAAAGCAGAGGAAGTTGCAGCTGGAAGAGTTGGAGGAGATTAGAAACAAATCCTATGAGGGTTCGCGATTTTACAAGGAAAAGACGAAAACATTTCATGATAGAATGATTTTGAGAAAGAAGTTTTTTGTTGGTCAAAAAGTTCTTCTTTTTCATTCTAAACTTAAACTTTTTCTGGTAAATTACGTTCTCGCTGGGTTGGACCTTTTATTGTTACTAATATTTTTCCACATGGTTCAGTTGACATTCGGAGTCCGACCTCTGACAAAATTTTTAAGGTTAATAGTCATTGCTTAAAACCTTTTTATGAAGGTTTTTTGGTGAATATTGTGGAGGAAGTTGCTCTCGAGAGTCCCATTTATGGAGATTGATGCATGAATGTGTCTAGCCAGAGAAATTAAAAAAAAAAGCTTTTTGGGAGGCAACCCAAAAGATTTATTTATTTTGATTTTTATTATATCTTTTGTTTTTAATTTTGATTCAGATTGTTTAGATAATATTTTTGCTTATTTTGGCCAGAAGAAAATTTTTGGTTAAGCGTGCCCACGTTTTAACTAATAAGTATTTCTATTATTTTTAAAGTAAAATGGTTTTAAGGCTTACCCATATGCTTATTAAAATAATACTTATTGAAGATTTTAGTGTCTCTAGTGTCTCCTAAAAAAAAGTTTTTCTTATAATTATTTTATTTATTTATTATTTTTTAAAAAAAACGAAAAAGAAAAAAAAGAGGTTTTTTATTAAAAAAATAAAAATAAAAAAAAGTTTTTTTCTTTCTTTTATTTTATTTAAAAAAATTAATTAATAAAAAAATTTCACTGTTCACAAAATTTCTAATTCACAAAAATTTGTTTTCTTTCAACAGCATCCCATCCATCCGGCAGCACCAGCGTCACCAGCAGCTACGTGCAGTACTAGCCTTCTCAAGCGCTAGTAGTAGCCGCGCAACCAGCTCCATCTCCTGCAGCCCGCGACTCCAATAGTTGTCCAACTCAACATCCGCGCGCAACCAGAGCAGCAGCGTAACAACCATCCCGTGTCGCAAGAACCAAACCAGCGTGTTGCACCAACCCAGCATTCGCGCGCAACCAGAGCAGCAGCCGCGCTCACCAGCAATCCCACGACCAGACTAGCCCTGGAAGCAGTCCACGCCCAGCGCTCCAGCCGCGTAAATCATTACCCATGAGTGAAATTATTTTAACAATGCTGAAGAGGAAAGCATCCACTTCCAAGTCATCAACATCTAAAAAGAAACTCGTCGCAAAGAAATCCAAGATTGCTGCTCCCACTACGGTTCCATGGAACATAGTTTCATATTCACCCCAAGTCGTGAGACAAAGATCGAAACATGGAAAATGCATGAGTGTTTTGCCACTTGCCGAATCCAATCTCGGAGGGTGCCTCACATTCACGACTCAATAAGAGAAAGAAAGGTACGAAGATATTTCCAAGCGAAATATACTTCCAACTAAGTATATTCATTACCGACTCTTGAAAAATTAAATGTTAAGGATAATTTTAATTCTTTGATAAATAAGATTGGTTTGCATACTCCGGATGTTATAAATTTTACGTTAATGGGATGAAATTTTTCACAATCCATCACAGATTTTAACCTAGCTTTAGGATTCATTGATGATTATTATTCTTCTAGTGATGCATATTTAGGGACAACTTGTGACTTTAGCGAAAATTTTGAGTCTTGTGGTCTTTGGAGTAATTTATCTTTTGATCACAATGCCTATGACCTGAGTAAATCAAAGAGCTCTTTCTTACGTGATCCTGTTTTGAAATGTGTGCATCAGTTCTTGGCATATAATTTTTTAGGAAAAAAAGATCACTCGGGAGTTTTCTCTAAAACTGAGTTTTATTTTATCCGGTGCATGTTAAATGATGTGAGGCCTAATTTAAGTTTTGTGTTAGTAGATCAATTTTAGAGTGTGTTTAAACGGTATAGGACTTTATTTCTTGGTCCATACATTACTCTGTTAGCTATAAACTTATGTGTGCTTGATCCTGACAATAATGATTTGCATCCTACTTTGCAAAAAGGAATTTTTGGATATGTTTGTGTTTGAAAGAACAGGTGGGGTCGAATTCAAGGAGGGGAGATTTCAATTTACTGAACCAGGACCCACTCAACTTCCAAAGAAGTTTTATGCTAGAAGTGGTGCTCCCACCATTTCCGCCAAGCCTATAGACATTATGTGGATCAAAGCTCACAATTCAGGGAAGTTTTGCCTTTAATTTTTTATCCTTACGCTTTATTTTTTTTATATGAGCTTTGATTATCTTACATTGAGGACAATATAAGTTCTTGGTGTGGGGGAGAGATATTTGCAATATTGATGTCTGGAAGTATTACTTTCACTCTACTCATCTTTAAATGATTTTGGAGTTAGTATGCTTCATATATATTTTTTTTATTTTCTTTTCTTTCTCACTACTCTTTTCTCATCTATCTCAAATTATTTACATCTATTTTTATTCTCTCATACTCTTTCATCACTCACATTTTATCTTTCGCTTTTTATAGTACTACATACATCTTTCTCGCTTCTTATCCTTTTTACCTTTCCTTTTATATATCACTCATACTTTTTTCTCATTCTACACCACTATTGATGGTTGATTCATTTGAAGAGTGTACATAATTTGATGGAAATTATCAACTTTGTGAGGATTTGAGCCTATGAGCAACCACTTTGCTCTAATTATTTTTATTATGTGAATATCAATCTTAGTTGTTTATTCTAGAACTTTGCTCTAATTATTTTTATTATGTGAATATCAATCTTAGTTTGTTTATTCTAGAATTTGCTTTATTATGCATGTTGAAGCCGCATTACGGGATTTTATGCATTAAAATGATAAGGGCAAACCATTTTCCATTTTTCTATTTTCGCATTTTTCTTCTTTTTCTCCACCCGAAACTTTTATTTGTTATCTTTGTTTGAGCCTTAACCATTACCGATTTAATTCTCTCCGTCTACTTACTCATTTTCCTTCTTTTTGAGCCTCAATTTAAGGAGATTTTTTTGGACTCATTGTTTGGATATATTTTGTATATATTTTGTTGCTTTTGCTACCTTGTATTAAAGTTTCTCAATTAGATCAACAAGCATTATGCTTGAATTAAATTGTACAAGGTTCATTTCTTTTTTTTTATTCATCATTGAAAAAAAAATGAAAAACAAAAGAAAAAAATAAACAAAATAAACAAAATGATAAAAAAAAGGAAAAAATGTTTACATTCTTGACGACTTGAGTATAAATAAGTGTTTTGATATCATAAGGTTCATTCAATGAGTTCATTCTTCTCATTTTGATCTCTTTTTCTTTCATAAACCTTTCTTTTTCATTTAACTCATTTAACCCCGTTACAACCTTTCTAAGACCCTTAGAGTTTTGCATTTAATTCATGTTTTGTGGATTGAGATGTGATATATGAGCAAGCTTATGGTAATAGCATTTTTTGATTTGATTTGAGTGCATAAATGATACCCTAAACACTTAGAGTGCATGGAGTGAAGTCAATGAGAGGGTTATTAAATCTTCTTGCACTTGAATTTTGAATGGATCTTTTTGGTGGTTGAATGTTTTTCTTTTATATTAGTTTATGAGAACCTATGCTTTAAAATCCTTATCTCTCGAATGCTGATCAACTTAAATTCTTGAGGTATGCTTGTTTAAGATTGTTTTTGGATGAGTTGAGATAAGAATTGAGTGGAGATTTGGGATTAGTCTTGTGTTATATGCTTGAGGACAATCATTATCTTGGTGTGGGGGAATTTGTTAGAGTGCAATTTATGCACTAGTTTTGCATTGTTTACTTCCTTTAATATCGATGTTTTGCACTTAATAATAGTGATTTACTTATCTTTTATTTTTGTAGATGCAATTCTATTGATTGGTGCAAAAATTGAGTTACAAAATGATGTTTGAGGATGATTGTTTTTCCTAGAGAAATTATGAGCTTCAGAAGAACTTTGTTGATAAGGCATGGGCGCGTGCTGTCTACTAAGGACCTGCAGTTTTTATTTTAACGTGTTTTGTCTTTTTGGTTATTTTGTAATTTTTGTAATTACAAATTTAATATTTAGATAATATTTCAGATATTAGTATTTTATTTTAAAAAGAACTCTAGAGAGGGAAGAGAATTTAAGAGAGAAATCTATTGTCAAAGAGGGAGAAAAAAAGAAACCCTACATCTAAATTTTTATCTTCTCTCTATGAATAACTAAACCTATTATTCTGGTTGAAGGTTAATGAAGCTTTGATTCATCACTACTGTGAGATCGTTCTTATGCTTTAATTGTTTTATTACTTTTTGGGTATTTCTTTATTCTCTGAATTATTGTCATGATTATATTTGTTAATTAGATAATTAGCCACTATTTAATTATCAACTTAATCTATTGTCAATTAAAAGATTCATCGTATGAAAATTTTAATGTTTGTGACAAATAGCATAACAATGTGTTGTGTTATGAGAATAAACAATCTAATTTAAATGAATCATCGTATGCGTTTGTTGATTACGATTCGGGTCTCTTTGGTTTTTCAGACTGTCAATTGATTAAATCATATAATTGTATCTAGGGTTGTCTATTGATTAGGGAAATAAGTAATTGTCATACCTTGGTTATCGACTAGTTAATGAGAGATTGGCTATTAGAGGGTCTCAGCAGCTATAACCGGTCTATTCATAAGTAGTAATGATTTATATTTGAATCAATGATCAGTAGTCGAATCAAGCTGAGTTAATTCCTTCAACCAGAGCTTTCTCCAATTTGAATTACAATTTTAATTTGCACTCTTGTTATTTTAATTTGATTTTTATTATTGTCATCAATTCTCCCATTTTGTACTTTACATTTTAAAAGGATTTAAATAATTACTGATCTCTGTGGATACGACCCTTCTCAATCACTATACACAATTTATTTAGAGTAATTATTTATTTTTGTTGGCTTCGACAACCATCATATTCTAAACATTAGGCCTCATTTTTTTTATTTCCACAAGTATAACGGATAGGTACTGGATATCTTATGGATGATGTAGTTAATGTTATTATATTGTCTCTATTTTAGCAAATATTGTTGTCATTTATTATCTAAACACATGGTTGATAAACTTACTTAGGTAAGTCTATTAATTAGTAGCGATTTGGTACTTTAAAGTCTTGTTTTAGAACTTAAGTCACTAAAATGATTTAATATTTATGATTTATAATATATGAATATATCTTAATTTCTCTTTATCCTTTGTAAAAATGACGTAGATTGCTGACACTGGTGAGACTTGTTTGCAATTGAAGACTTGACGAGAAATTAGATGTCTCATGCATGCCAATCTTGTTGGTTGCTAGTACAGTCATTAGTAGATATTAAATAGTTGTGAGAATTTTTGTAAAGCTATCTCTTTGTATATGAAACATTTGCATCTTTTTGTTTGTGGAAAAATGATTGTAAAGAATTTAATATGAAATTAGAATTAAAACAGGGCACGAGAACTTAGAAATCACGAAATATTCATCATGGAACTTTTTGCTTACGTGCACAAGCCACGTAAGCTAAAAATTTTGGCTTTTTATTGGTGGTTTCTACACTATTCTTGCCCTTTACTTGATAATCGATTATTTTTGTATTAGATGCTTCTTTTAAATTAAAATAAATAATAATAATCATTTCACCGAACAAACATGATTGTATTTGGATAAAGAAATTATACTTGGATAAAACTTAGTTTACAAAAAAAAAAATTGATACTCGAGCAGTTTCTACACTTTAAGCAGTTTAGCAATAGACTAGGATATTGATAATCGTTTCTTTGAAAAAAAAAAAAAACTATGCTCATAAAAATAACAAGGTAAAAAATATTATCAAATGTTTTAAAATGATTGGTCTTTAAAATAAAAATGACCATCCACTTAAATAATTTAAAGTTATATTTTGTAAAAGATTCATAAGGGATCAAATTGTTTCATAGAAAACGTTGGTCAAAAACTTTTACAAGAATCTAATTTAATGTCCTTTTAGTGATACGTCCATAACAGCCATGTTGTTGCAATGTTTGCTTTATTCCACCTCGAACAAGACTGCAAATAGGCACAATACTTCCTTTCTTTTCTTTCTCTTCTTTTTTGTTTTTTTGTTTTTTTTTTCTTTGTTCTTATTTTATACACGCAGGCCAGACGGCCCAGACCCCACGTATCATTAAAAAAATTTGCCGAACACGGTCTTGTGTTTTTATCCATTTGGACTCGGCAGCTTGCGTCGGTTCAAATCATTTAAAAAAGTGAAGAATTAATTGACGGTAAATCGATGACGAAAATTGGCCACCCAAGCATTCCAACATCAAATGGTAAATGATCAAACGGTGGATGATTTGAGTCCCAACGAAAAAGAATTCCACATGCATCACGCCATACAATCGTTGAATGCGAAAAACAGAAAGATATGATAATAAAAATTTTAGCAATAAGAAAATTAATCATGTTAGCGAATGGTAGTCATCAAATCGGTGGGAAGGTCAATGTAATGGTGGACATTTGAACTTATGATGTACAACATAGTTTTTAGTCAAAGATTCGGAGATTTAAACAGTATTATATAAATTAAAGAGTGGTTAATGTGGCAATTAGTTGATTAATTAATTATATTCCATTTGTTTAGTTATAATTGATTAGCATTTTAAACGAATACTCAAGACAAACAGGGAATTAAGTTAGTAAATTCCATTTGTTTAGTTTCGAAATCTATGTTTGGATCAAAGTATATCCAATACGAAATCTTTTAACAATAAAGTATACGATGGAAAATTGATAACAACATTAAAGTTCCTTAAATACTTTCATAAATAAAGACATAATTCGTCAATTTATATTAAGCCGGCCCCTAAATAATTTTGATATACCAAATTGAAAGTTGCCTTAAAATATCGGATGGTGACTTTGAGGGGAAAAAAAAAAGAAAAAAAATGATGTCAAATGAGTGTGCAACTTAAGATTTAGTATATTTTAGACATTCCCTAGAGATGATTAATTGTCCCAATTGTGCTAATTTAGTATATTATTTTGGATGATTTTTCTTCTCTGTTGTAAAAAAAAAAAAAACTGATTTCAGTTGTTAAAAAAGGAGTAATATATGCTTACAAAGATTTTTTAAAAATACAATTTGTATTTCGAATCATGTGGTATTTAATATATTGTTCAGTCATTAACGCTGAAGAATCATTCTCATCAATACTATTAAATCATCTCATTAATTATAGTATAAAAAGTTAAATATTACTTAATACATGTCAGTCATTGATAATAACACGTCATTTGAAATTTTAACTTTGTATTTAACCCTATATAAGCATTTCATTTTTTTTAACATTTGTAAGCAAATTATTAATCCCTAAAAAATATACAAATTTAATTACAAACAAGAGCTTTTGTTTGCTTGGCTCATAATGGTGGAGAATAGATTTAGTTGCCATTGAGCTAGATTTTAAAAAGAAAAAATTACATTATTTGATGATATAAAACTACATAATTTGTGTTTTTTCCCCTTAAACGAAATTGTTTATGATTTTTTTGCTTAAATAATATTTAATAAAAAAAGGGACAAAATTTATATGCGTATCAATTATTATATAAAATTTATAAGATTATCTTTTATAAATAAAATTATGACATTCAGTTTGATTCTTTTTTTTTTCAGATAAAAATCAAATCGTTTCTACTTTCTCTATTAATGCAAATTTCTCACAATTAATCTCACGGTGGAAAGTTGTCAAAAAAAAAAAAAATCTGAAGGTGGAAAGAAAAAATAACCCGATGCATTTAAATTGGTGATAATAAGTTCTATTCAATTTTAGATAAAAGAACAAAAAAACCCACACGCTTTTGAAACTGTCTGTGTGATATTCATTTCACCTCTATGCTGCCCAATATTATTTGATTTTATACCAATGTTATTTGATTCTTGCACCAACATTATTTGTGTATGCTGACCTACATGCAAAAGAGGAGTTTGCAGCAATTGAGCAACACAGCTAATAAACTTCATCAACGTCATAACTCCTAACAGTAAAGAGAATATGGGAATTACTGAAAGAGAACCTCACATTATTGTTTGATTAAAATTATGTAACACATCAAACTTTCCAGACTCATCCGAAAACCTCAACATCTTGATGAGGGTTGATCCTCTCAACTCTTTCAAGACTTCCAAGCCAGTGAACAAACTCAACATAGATACTCAGCACTACAACAATGCCCATCTTCCAATACATCAAACAATTTTCAAAACCTTGGATGAGTCTACTAAACAAACTAAACATGATGCAAACACGACTAGTACTTCCTCAAATTGGTTTCATCTGTATTATATACTTGCCACACAGGGCAATAAACGAATTTAATGATAAACCAAACTACCTATACTAAATATATTATATACCTAACTGCTTACAAAACTTGTTTCTCCCAGCCCCATGAGATTCCTGCATTGCCCAATCCATTATGGCTAATTGGACCACAAGAATTCATTGAGTTCCACTGGGTTGGAGAATGTTTTCCACCCGGAAATGGTCTCTCACAAACAAAATTAGACCTCTTATATCCTCTTCTATTCTTCCAATCCAAGGTCAGATCAAACTTCTTCTTCCTCAGGTAATTCTGATTCTAATCCTTCTTGTGAGTTAAATTCAAATTTTAATCCTTCTTGTGAGTTAAATTCAAATTCTCAGGTTCTTAGTGATCTGGATATGTCTATTACTCTTAGGAAAGATACTAGAAGTTGTGCCAAATACCCATTGTCTAATTTTGTTTCATATCACAACCTATCACCTTCTTTCTATGCATTTACCTCACAACTTTCTAGTGTAGAAATTCCAAAGAATGTGCAGGATGCTCTAAGTGTACCTGATGGAAGGCAGCTATCCTTGAAGAGATGAATGCTCTTGAGAAGAATCAGACTTGGAAGGTGGTCAATTTGCCTAAAGGAAAGTCGACAATTGGTTGCAAGTGGGTATTTACTGTCAAATACAATTCAGATGGTTCACTAGAGAGATACAAGGCTCGCCTAGTGGCAAAGGGGTTTACGTAAACTTATGGGATTGACTATTCAGAGACCTTTGCACCAGTAGCAAAGTTAAACATTGTACGAGTTCTCTTGTTTATCACTACAAACCTAAATTGGCCATTACAATAGTTGGATGTGAAAAATGCATTTCTCAGCGGGGATTTAAAAGAGGAAGTATACATGGATCCTCCTCCTGGTTTCTTTGAAAATTTTGGGTCAAATGTGTGCAAGTTGCAAAAGTCCTTGCATGGTCTCAAACAATCGCCTAGGGCTTGGTTTGAGAAATTTACTATAGCTGTGAATAGACAAGGTTACAGACAAAGTCAGATTAATCATACAACGTTCACTAGAGTTTCAGCTAAATGTAAAATCATTGTGCTTATAGTGTATGTGGGTGACATTATTCATATTGGAGACGATTTAGTTAAAATGGATAGATTGAAGCAAAGCCTAGCCACTGATTTTGAAATCAAGGACTTAGGTGCCTTGAAATACTTTCTTGGAATGGAAGTTGCTCGTTCCAAGAAAGGTATAGTTGTCTCACAAAAGAAATACATCCTTGATTTATTGAAGGAAACTGGAATGAGTGGCTCTAAACCAGTGGATACACCTGTGGTGTACAATTTAAGGCTAGGTGAAGGAGAAAAAGCCCTAGTAGATCTACGACGATATCAAAATTTGGTGGGAAAACTTATTTACTTCTCTCTTACTAGACCAGACATCGCTTTTGCAGTCAATATAATAAGTTGCTTCATGCATCATCCTCGAGAAGAACATGTTGAAGCTGTTTATAGAATTCTCAAATATCTAAAAGGTACTTTAGGAAAGAGACTTTTGTTTAGAAAAACAGAGAATAGAGGTATTGAGGTATACACTGATGCTGATTGGGTAGGTTCAGTTACAGACAGGAAGTCTACTACAGGCTATTGCACTTTTGTATGGGGTAATTTAGTGACTTGGAGGAGTAAAAAACAAAATATAGTTGCACGAAGTACTGCTGAAGCTGAATTTAGAGCTATGGCACATGAGCTTTGTCAAGTATTGTGGCTAAAACAAGTTCTAGAGGATTTGAAAAGACCTACAATTCTACCTATAAGGTTATACTGCGACAACAAGACAACAATCAGCATTGCACATAACCCAATGCAACATGATAGGACCAAACATGTCGAAATTCATAGTCACTTCATCAACGAGAAACTTGAGAATCAGATTATCTGCCTATTGTTTGTTCCAACAAAACAACAAATAGCAGATATCCTAACGAAGGGATTCGTCAAACTTAACTTTGAACATCTTGTCAGCAAGTTGAGAATGATTGACATCTACACACCAACTTGAGAGGGAGTATCGAGAAGTTAGGATTTTTCAGTTAGTTTTAAAGTCTTATTAGAATAAAGTTTTAGATAATTAGTTTTATTTTTAAATTCAAGTTTAGATAAGTTTCCTACAATTAGAGGATATTTTTTAGGAGTTTGTTTTCTGCATTCTATTTAAGTGTAACTTGTAGAATAAATGAAACAAGAAAAAATAGTATTTCAGACTCTAAATATTCACACAAATGATAATTTTTTTTTTAATTTAACATCATCCTAAGGTGGGCGGGTTAGCCAGGACCCTCTTACTTGTAAACTATTGAAACAAAAGAAAGTACATATGGAGAAGGACACAAACTAAAAGCTCCAAGCAAAATAACAACACAGCCAACAAATCCAAAAAATAACAAAACATTATGAGAACAAATAAGAAGTTAAAGATAATTAATTAATGCAAATGCCTCGAGACTACCTACGATACCTGTGACCAGTAACTAATGCGAAATCTTTTCCCGAACTAGAGGGAATGTGGACCAACAACATTGAAGTTGGGGTCAAGATCACGCCCTCCAGAATGCTCAGACTAAGACGTAAAATAATCATCAGCCACAAGATTCTCATCAGAGCTAAGATCCTCATCCGACTAAAAATGAATATCTGTATAATGGGAATTAAAACCCATAGTCATGGATTGAATATCCTGCAGCTCAGGAAAAAGTAGTACCAGTGGAAACCCTCTGAATACTTAGATCATCCTGAATAGAAGAAGAAGGCTTAGCTATCTCAGCCCATCCAGCATTATCTCTCAAAGCAGTAGCTGTACGAGATTGGGCTGAGGAGATGGTCAATGGCAGAAGGTGGTCCTTATCCATGGTAACAGGTGTTGCGGCGGCGATGGGCGATATTTGAGATTGCGAACACGTTTTTGGCCTTCGGTTTGGGTGTGAGTGCAGTTGTGATGGTTGTTGCCGGCCAAAGGAGAAGTCACCGGTGTGTGGGGTGGTTCCGGTAGTGGCAAATCACCACCACCAGCCGCCACTAGAGCAATGGCGGTTGGTCAATGTTCGGTCAAATAGTGGGCAGTTAAGAGAACTTTTCTAACATTGCATTGGCTGATATTAATTTATTTATATATAATTAATTTAACAATAACTTTTTGATAGTACAACTTATAATTATAAACATTAAAAGAATATATTTTAATGCAGTCAATTGCAAGTAAATCATTATATTTGTTTATTGATGATACCCTACAAACTGGTTTGAGTTAATTAAAATTATAAACAGGTGCTCGGCCAAGATTCCTTGATAATCAGGGAATAATGCATGTCTGATCAATGGATGAGGACAGATTTGACAATAGTACCATAATAGATAAGTGAATTAACCTCTCAAAAAAAATAATAATAAAAGAGAAGCAAGTACGCATGAAACAAATTAAGCAATTAATCTCTCATGCGTTATATATGTTGGTCATCACCATGCGGCGGTTGCATGATATCTTGGATTAATAGTTTGATCATGAGGGAAGAAGATCCTGTTTCTTCTGTTGCCCTTTTTGCCATTATCTGGAATTCTCTGCCTCTTTTTCTTCTGTCATTTCTTTCCCCTCCTTCATCCATAAGTATGTTAATAGCCTTTACAACATCTTCCTTCTTTACCAATACCCCAATCTCTTCTTCCTTCCCAAAATCTAAGGGAACTTCCACACCAATCCTCTCCCCAATATTTAGAACTTGCACAATCAACTTTTCATTCAAAATTGGTCATTCAAAATTGGTCCCCAAAAAGTGGCCATGTGATCATGGGTACGCCGGCTGATATCCCTTCAAGAGATGAGTTCCAACCACAATGTGTTAAAAACCCTCCAATTGAAGCGTGTGACAATATCAGGGCAGCAGAACAATCAGCAGATGGAATTGTGGTTAATACTTTCGAAGAATTGGAAGCAGAATATGTCAAAGAATATAGAAGGGCCAAAGGTGATAAGGTTTGGTGTATTGGCCGGTTTCGGCTTGCAATAAGTTGAACACAGATAAAGCTGAGAGATGCAGAGGTGAAAATGGATCAACGGTAGATGATTATGAACAGTGCTTGAAATGTCTTGACTCATGGGAACCTGGGTCTGTGATTTACCCTTGTCTTGGGATTATATGTGGCCTTGCTACTTGGCAACTTTTAGAACTTGGGTCAGGCTTAGAAGCATCAAGTCAGCCGTTCATTTGGGTAATAAGAGGAGGTGAAAGATCACAAGGTTTAGAGAAGTGGATCCAAGAAGAAGGATTTGAGGAAAGGACAAAAGGGAGAGGATTTATAATTCGGGGATGGGCACCTCAAGTGTTACTATTATCTCATCGAGCAATTGGAGGGTGCTTGACACATTGCGGTTGGAATTCAACACTAGAAGGAGTGAGTGCGGGAGTGCCGTTAGTAACATGCCCTTTGTTTGCCGAGCAATTTTATAATAAGAAGTTAGCTGCGCAAGTATTAGGGATTGGAGTGAGTGTTGGAATTGAGGCTGCAGTGACATGGGGTTTGGAAGACAACTCTGGTTTACTGATTAAGAGGGAGAAAGTTAAAGAAGCTATTGAAAAACTGATGGATAGAGGCAAACAAGGAGAGAAGAGGAGAAAGAGAGCAAGGCAGCTTGGGGAGATAGCAAATCGTGCTATTGGAGTAGGTGGATCTTCTCATCGCAACATAGAAATGCTCATTGAATTTGTCATCCAACAAACCAGAGGGCAGTAATTCATTTGATTAATTCATGAACAATCAGTTTCATTCATACTACAAGGCGGTTTGATCGATCTACTTAATTTGTCAGCTTATGAGTGATGTCCTGTTAATTTGATGATAATTAAAAAATCTGTGGGTATTTGTTTATATATTTAGTTCTTCCGTCAATAAATGGAATATATTCCAAGAAGAGATGGCCATATTGGGCTGAATTTATTTAATTATTTATTTTATTCAGCAAACTTTGAAGGGATGACAAGATAATATTGCTTTAGAAGTTCACGGTGATTGCTATATTGGGCTAATGTTTCAAGCCCGCCGGCTGGCCCGCTAGTGTTTTTCGAGACAAACTATTTGTTGAATTAGTCTGTTAAAATGGAATATATTATAAGAAGAGGACTTGAACTTCCAAGATTTCATTTATTAAAGTGAGACCATCAAATAATCAAATCACACTTATTTTTTAATAATCTTTTGTTAAATCTATTATAATATTACAAATAAATTACTTGGAATATTAAAATAATTTTTTTATATTTCATTATTTACAGTTCTATATTCTAAACTAAATTCAAATAATTGTACCAAAAGTTTAGGTTGTATTTGGTATTGTTTTTCAATGAGTGTTTTCTAAACTTGTTTTGCAGAAGAAAGATGATGTTTTTGATGGGTTGTTTCGATATTTGAAGATACATTTGGTAGCTTATTTCTAAATTATAATTTATGAAAAAAATGAAAATACATTTAGTATTTTGTCCAAAACATTTCTTTTTGAATAATGTGTAGGTAATTTTTTTAAATATATATATATTTATTTAAAATTTTAGAAATTATCATGTTTTAAATTGATAATGATAAATGTAATTATTTTTCTAATTGTCTAATCTTTAATGAACTAAAAATTGTTCATTTATTTTATCATAATTTATACAATTTAAATTTTATTTGACTATTTTAAATTTTACTTTTAAAAATGAGATAAAAATAATTTAAGAATATCTATAAAATTGCAAAATGTTGGAGCAAAAATAAATCTTATCTGACAAGAAACCGTAAATTTATGAGTAAATAGTAAAATATTGTGTTGATATTATAAAAAAAAAGGAAGAAATAGAGGGTTAAAAGCTTAATAAATATTGGCAATGGTTCCAAGCTACAAAAGTGAGGCAACTAGTGTGTGTGTTTGTATAGTAGAGAATGCCAATTTCTGTTCTGCACTCTCTTTTGTGAAGTTGAGAAACAAGAACAACTTTCTTTCAGTTGATACATTTACTATTAAAAAATAGACCTAAAAAATAAATTTTATAGTTTTCATTCTAGGAAAATGAAAAACTACAAAACAAAAACTATGCTAAATGTACCTTATAGTTTCCTAATAACTCTTTTTGATTTTTCAAATTTAATATTTTAAAGCATAAAAGACACTAGTTATTTTAGCTCATTTTTTGTCAAGCCTCAGACGAACTAAAATATTTAAGGAAGTAGCTTTCAGCCTATCTTGAGGGTGAACTTTGATAACTGGTGGGAAATTTCAGCTTTGAAGAATAGAGCCACCAAAGAGGGTGCTTGATTTATGAGGGACCTTGCAAACGATGAACCTTGAGTTTAAGGATGGCAAAATTATTCATCAACCCATAAAGCAGTCCAAATTCATCTATAAAACCTTACCTGCTGTGAATAATTTTGTGAGTTGTGAGTGGATTTAGTATTCTAAACTGAAATCCGCTGCAGGATGCAAGTGGATTTGGTATTGAGAAAAAATTTACTGGATACTCACGCCTACATTCTTTATTTTAATTATTTATATTTTTAATTTTAATCATAAAACTTACATTAAAAAATTTAATCATAAATGTATGTCAGCTAGAGTTCTTAATTTCTAGACCCAACTTATCTCAACGCAGCATACACACACACATAAAATAAGCTTTTAATAACTAAAAGTTTTATAATTTTTAAACTTAATATTACTGATATCTTATTTTAATTGATAGATTTTGTTTGTTTTACTTTAGTCACTTGAACCTAATGATTTCTTACTAAAGTTGGATTTTTATTTGTTTAATTAATTGTTAACAATAATTTTACATAATTTACTTGTTAACATTGTTGATAACACTTGTATGTTGATTAAAAGATAAAGTAAGGTATTGATATTAATGATAATAATTTACTAATAGCAGAAATATTTTGTGTCAAATTAATATATTTTGTGTATCTCTATTTATGTTGAAATTTTAATTTCTTATTTACAAGGCTATTAGAGGGCGATTACTGGTAGTGGTCAGTGATGGTATTTCGATAATCAAGTCAATATGGTGAAGAAAGTAACCCCATCTCAAGGAAAAAGATGAATGTGAGTTGGATCCGACCTTCTGCATCAAGGCATCTTTAATCTTTTGGATACGTGGCACAACCTAATTGGTCACTTTCTTCCTTAGATAGGGGTACTTAAATTGTAATTAAATTATCTCAAGCTTCTATTTGTCCAACCATATTTTTATCTCCAACACGAATAATCCTTCTAAACTTCTTTATAAAATTAACAATCTAAATTTCAACAAATTGTATTTAATAGTATACTCAACAATTGAAAATTAATATGACGTTAAGTAATGATAATATAAATTTAAATCAATATGTGGCAAATTTTATTGGATTTAAAATTATTAAATTCAATTACAATTACAATTTGAATTTAATAGTAACTTTTTTAAAAAATTGGGAAGTTATCATTCTTATACCCTATTTTTGTTATATTATAAAAAATACTATAACATTTTGAGGGTGTAAAATTGCCCACCCTAAATTGACAAAAGCTATCTGCAGATTACTAAACTGTTAGCTGTCGTTTGAAAATTAATGAAATTATAGCATTTACATTATCAAATTTAGTGAGGTCTAATTTTGTTTGATCAAGCATGGTTGGCTCCTCGGCATCGTAAACTTGATGAAATCGTAATAACTACGTAGAAGTATTGAAAGTACGAAATTCAATACAATAAAATTTAAACAAATACCCTCTCCTCTCCTTTCTCATGTGAGCAGGATTGAACCTATAAATTAGTTCAAGAGATTTTACTAGTTTAAGTAGGAGCACTCTTTCTAGTTATAAACATTCCATAACTATTATGATTGTTTTAATGGAACTTATTTTAGGGTGAGAACATTCAAGTCTTTTTGACAATTTAAATAAAAAACTATGTTTTTGGCCAATAATTACTATAATATGGAAATCTGATAGCTAGTGCAACAAATAGGGAGAACTGGTTCTACCCTTTTCTTTTACTTTAATCCTCCTTAATTACACGAGGAGAGTCAGAGTAGAGAGTTCAAGAAAATGCAGAGACATCGGACAACAGAGTTAGAGTTCTCTGTCTACGTACTGGGAAATCTAATCCTCAAATGAAACACAACATACAAGCATTGATGGAGTAAAAGATCTAATTCAAGGCACTGCTGGAGGATACGGAATACTCAACATGCCGTGAAGGAAAAGTTAAGTGGACTGGTAGTAGTGGGGAAAGGAGAAAAAAGAAGCAGATTTACTAAAGACTAATACCTAATTTGACTCCAAATTAGCGATATAAACATCCATTATAATGACATGGCGAATTTAACGTTGACTGACATAGAACGGAGTTCATATTTACATCTCTCCTTCGTCATTCCTCTCTAAGAAACTAAGAAATAATTTTCTGACACGACATATACTGAGAACACGCAAAGACCTAAAACAGGATGCTGATCAAACCCGGTCAACAAGTTATGATGTGTTAAATTTGTGTTTGGATCCTGTACATTGGGACTTAACCGCTGATGTCAGCTGAAATTTTTCTAAGAAGAGTCTTCAAGTTTTATTTTTATTTATTTATATTTTAATGGTTTACTGATGTGTTAAATTTGTGTTTGGATCCTGTACATTGGGACTTAACCGCTGATGTCAGCTGAATTTTTCTAAGAAGAGTCTTCAAGTTGTTCCAATGTACAGGATTACCAACGGAAACAGGTATTTGTCTGAAGAGC
Organism: Citrus trifoliata; assembly: GCA_018350135.1. Classification (NCBI taxonomy): domain Eukaryota; kingdom Viridiplantae; phylum Streptophyta; class Magnoliopsida; order Sapindales; family Rutaceae; genus Citrus; species Citrus trifoliata. The sequence continues at coordinate 425,768 of VKKW01000118.1, read as the reverse complement.
TTTTTTTTTTTAGAAAAAAGGAAAAATAAAAATTAACGCCTAATGAAGATCACAATAAAGTTTAAAAAATATATTAACGAGATTATAAGAAAGTGAATTTACGATACCGAACTAAAGACTGTCTGTGTGTTACAGGAACAATTTAAAGTTTTATGTGTCGTTCTAAAAGCTTTAATTTAGTTTACTGAAAAGTCTGGGTGAAGATGTGCCATCAAGTGACTACATTGTGACTGAGGCTTGTACCGGAGCTGGAAGATTTCAAGAGTTAAAAAAGATGTTGCTGTGTTTGCTTGCCTAGAAAGTGAAGAGAAAATACTAAAAGTTTTGATAGAAAAATAGTGAGCTAAATTGCTCAATTATTTAATTTAGTATGACCGCTTTTTTTTAAAAAAAAAATTCTGAATTGCAAGATTTTACTGCTTTGTTTCCTTTCGAATTCGATTTCTAACATCAGGTTTGTTCAATTCTTTACTTGCCTTTCTATTCAATGTTTAAAAAATGCTTGCTGGCAATGGTTTGTCTGAATGTTGTTATATTTTGTAATTTTTCAGTGATTTTGCTTTGATGATATAGCACTTTTCATTAACTAATGTTTTTTATTGGGATGGATCCGAAACTGAGGTTCAATGGTGTCGACATTTTTTTAATGATTGTGAGTTAGATTTGGTAACTAATAATACTTTCTAGAGTATTTTATTGAGTTGAAAAGTGAAGCCCCCTTTTTCAATTGTCTTTTTTATGTTCGAAAGAAATGGTATCATGTGGGGGCAAGTTTGGTCATGTGGACTAAGGAATGTTTAATATATATATATATATATATATATATATAGTGGTCTATGAAATGTTGGATTGTTAGAATTTTTTTTTAAAATAAATGTTAAATGAATGTGGGCTAAATTATTTAGGATATTATTAGTTGGGTATTGTTAGTTAGAGGTTTTGGTAAACGATAACACCACATTGGTGAAGTTATATTTGTTGCACATGATGACAAGTTTTTGTTTTATATTTATTTATTTCATTAAATTCATAAACTGAATATTAATAGTGTTTTGTTGCTTAATTTATTGATAATGTAAATCGTTTATTTATTTCATTAAATTCATAAACTGAATATTAATAGTGTTTTGTTGCTTAATTTATTGATAATGGAAATCGTTTATCATTGCTGCGCATTAGTACATAATGTTGAGATTTGTCTAATTATATGTCAGGTACTAAACAAAAAATGGATAAATCTTGCCTTAAATATGATAGATTGTTCGATGAGTATGGGGTTAATGTGAAAAAAATTATTAAGACTGCAATTAAAAGACTATGATTCTTTTCAAATAAGAGTTTCTTTTCTGTTATAATTGCTATAAATCATGAGTAGGAATAAATATGATATGCTTGCCTTGCTTGTCTTCTAAAAAAAATCTAGAGTATTTAATGAACTTTTTGTTTAAACCAACTTCTTCCTCTAAATAAATCATACGCATCAATTGTAAAATTCTGTCACTAATTGACTTGCTAAATTAGACATCTAATTAAACTAAGAAATAATATTCCTAATAAATTGGAATTTCACTAAATTAGCTCGGAATTTAATAAATTAAACCATATTGCATGATATTCAATAAATAAAATTTCAATTTACTAGACTTAGCATAAGATGTCAACTCTATAAATAATAGACGTAACGCAATTAATTGGCGGATATAGTAAACCTTATCCCTCATTAAATGCATAAAGATAAGATGATATAAAATCTTAAGAAAACCATGAATGTAGGACCTGCATTATGATAGGTCCCAATCACAGCAGCAGAAAAATATAATAAATACTCACTTTCTTTGGGTGAAAGATAAACCACGTAATTGTTTGCTAGATCATTCTTGTCCCTTTATTCATTGCTAACGTTCCAATAAATAGAGTTAAGCTTAACAGATCAGCTTCAACTCAGGAAACTAACTAGCCACACTTCAAGGAAATAAGTTGTAACAACTTTGAATGAGCAGAAATACAAAACATCAGAAAATAAAATAAAAAGCTTTTACTGCTGCTATTTACTAGTTTAGACTTGGTCTAACACAAGCTAAAAACTTGGGATTCTTCTTAGGAGTTCGCTGAGATCTTCTTGGCCTATCAATACTTCCCCCGCCAATTGGATCCTTGTCCTCAAGGTCCAGATAAGGAAACTGATTACGCAGCAGTGATGAGTCTTCCCATGTAGCATCTTCTTGGGGCAACTTCTTCCACTTCACCAAGCTCTCCTCGATGAACTTATTGCCTTGCTTAATCCAACGTGTATCAAGGATAGTCTCTGGTTCTACGGAAGCCACACCTTCATCAGTAATAGGTGGAAGCTCTAAAGTAACTTGTGGAGGACCCCCAACATATTTCTTCAAGAGAGAGACATGAAAAACAGGGTGAATTTTGGCGCCTGCTGGTAGGTGTAATTGGTAAGCAACATTACCGATCTTCTTCTCGATTTGATAAGGGCCATAGAACTTGCTGGCAAGTTTTGATGAACACGTTTGAAGGTAGTTTGTTGGCGATAAGGATGAAGCCTGAGAAGGACCATCTCACCTACTTGAAACTCCACATCTCGCCTCTTCTTGTCTGTTGTTTGTTTCATCCTATTGGCTGCCACGTCCAAATTCTTCTTCAAGTGCTAGAGCAATTCATCCCGCTGTAAGAGGTTTTGATCAACTTCGTTAACCCGAGATAACCCATCAAAATAAAGTGGAATGGAGGGAGGAAGCCGACCATACAAGGCTTGGAAAGGTGTCATCCCCGTTGAACTGTAGTATGTGGTATTATACCAGAATTCTGCCCAAGGTAAATAACTATACCATTTTCGTGGCCATTGATGGATGAAACAGCGGAGGTATTGTTCAACACAGCAGTTCACAACTTCGGTTTGTCCGTCGGTTTGCGGGTGGTAAGCGAAGCTCAATTTCAACTTGGTTCCTAACATAGTAAAGAACTCTTGCCAGAATTTGCTGATAAAGATGGGGTCGCGGTCACTAATGATTGAGTTCGGCATGCCATGGAGTTTGATGATGTGCTCTACAAATTGTTCAGCTACAATCTTTGCAGAAAATGGATGATATAAGGCAACAAAATGAGCATACTTACTTAGTCGATCTACGACCACCAAAATACTATCCTTGCCGTGGGAGGAAGGAAGACCTTCAATAAAATCTAGACTAATATCATCCCACACTTGACAGGGAATGAGAAGTGGCTGAAGTAATCCTGCTGGGGCCAGATTTTCAGTTTTTGTTCTTTGGCAAACTTCACATTGCGTAATGTAGTCTTAGACGGACCGGTACATGGACGGCCAATAAAATTGCTGAGCTAATCTTTTGAATGTCCTCAATACACCAGAATGCCCTGCCATTTTGTTGTCATGAAATTCTTGTAGCAGCTGGTTGCGGATAGCTTGCGGAACAATTACTCATGTTTTGTAGAAGAGAGACCATTACGCATTGAGTATGGACCAATGGGATCTATAGTGGATTGGCGGCTCACTTGCTGCATATAGGGATCATCTTGTGCTACCGTTCTCATATCATCCCAAAGAGTAACCTGTGAAACAAATAAAGGATTAAGGAGAGGGCTGTCAGGGCAGCGAGAGAGGGCATCAGCTGCTGAATTTTCATGTCCTGGCCGGTAAAAAATTTCGTAGTCATTGCCTAAAAGCTTTGCTACCCATTTTTGTTGCTCAGGAGTGGCCACACGTTGATCCAAAAAATATTTGAAACTCTGATGATCGGTCCGAATGAAGAATTTCCTGCCCAAAAGATATGGCCGCCAGGTCTGAATTGCTTCTACAATTGTGAGCATTTCCTTGGCGTAGATGGACCATGCTCGTTTACTAATTCCCAAAGTGTGACTCATAAATGCAATTGGTTGACCCTGCTGAGTAAGGACAGCGCCGATTCCATCACCTGAAGCATCAGTTTCAACAATAAAAGAGTCATTGAAATTTGGCATGGCTAAAGTTGGGGTAGTTGTCATGGCTTGCTTGAGCATCTTGAATGCAATGATGATTCAAAAAATGATGATTTACGAAATGGAAGCTCAATATATGTTATATGATCTTGTTTTTCCTTGTATTAGTTCATAGAATAAAGTTTGAATTGACTTTTTATAATTACAGCCCTCAAACAAGCCGTTATAGGCAAATTCCAGCGCCCAAGCGGTTAGCCACTTAATTTATCTAGCTAGCCGCTCAGGAACAGTGATATCACCATTTTTTTTTAAATTTGCTACAGTAACACTGTTCATTAAAATTACACTTTGGCCCAAAACTTTTTATAATTATATTATAACCCAAAATGTTATAGAACTTTACAAATATGTCCAATTTCAGAACTTTCTAAGAATAGTTATCTTTCCCAAACTTTCTGACATTATGATATGGCCCCATAGATTTTATTATTTCGCACAAAGGTTATTTTCAATAAAATACCCATATTTTTCAAAGTTCTTAAAACCTTTCACTTTAGTCCAAAATATTCATAAAGTATAGTATGGCCCAAAACATTTCAAATGTTTGTAAGAACGTCCAACTCCAATATTTAATACTTATTAAAATCAAAGATTTTGAATCTTAACATTTAAGTCCAAATTACTCAAATCCACAAAATACTTTACTTTATTAAAAATAAAACATTTTAGTTTATGAAAAGTATTTAATTAAATTAATCTATTGAGCTTCTCAAATGCTAAATCATGTATCAATTAAATCATACCAGCTTTACAAGAATCTATCGCACTAATTTTTCTGTTGAGCTCTAAACTTTATTCTTGATTTCGTCGTTGTCCGTTGAGTATCTTCAATCTTGATTTCACTTGATTCACTTGCATAAATATTATCCTTAAAAGACTAGTGAAAATGTGAAATACAATATTTATTATTTTTACTTAAGACACATGTTTATTATCATCAAAATTACATTATGTGTAGCCCTTTAGGCTAACAAAAAGTCATGGCTGGTACCGACTATCTAGATGGGTCTATAAGATCAAACGTGATGGTAATGACCAAGTGGAGCGGTATCGTGCAAGATTGGTGGTCAAAGGATATGCTCAGAAAGAAAGTATTGACTTCAACGAGATATTTTCTCCAGTGGTTCGACTCACAACAGTCAGAGTAGTCTTGGCGATGTGTGCTACATTTAACCTACATCTAGAGCAGTTAGATGTGAAAACTACATTTCTTCATAGAGAACTAGAAGAAGCAATTTATATGCTCCAACTAGAAGGTTTTGCAGAAATAGGAAAGGAGAACTTGGTTTGCAGGTTGAACAAATCTCTATACGGTTTCAAACAGGCGCCGAGGTGTGGGTATAAGAGATTTGATTCCTTCACCATGAGCCTTGGATACAACAGACTCAGTTCAGATCATTGTGCATATTACAAGAGGTTTGAAGATAATGATTTCATTATTTTGTTGTTATATGTGGATGACATGTTGGTAGTAGGCCCCAACAAAGGTCGAGTCCACGAATTGAAGGCACAGTTGGCTAGGGAGTTTGAAATGAAGGACTTGGGACCAGCAAACAAGATTCTAGGGATGCAAATTCACCGAGACAGAAATAACAGGAAGATTTGGCTTTCACATAAGAATTATTTAAAGAAAATCTTACGACGCTTCAACATGCAAGATTGTAAGCCAATTTCTACCCCACTTCCTGTTAATTTCAAATTATCCTCAAGTATGTGTCCTAGCAATGAAGCAGAGAGGAAAGAGATGTCTCGAGTACCGTATGCATCAGCAGTGGGAAGTTTGATGTTCGCTATGATATGTACTAGACCGGACATTGCACAAGCAGTGGGAGCAGTCAGTCGATACATGGCGAATCCTGGTGGCGAGCATTGGATAGCTGTGAAGAGGATTCTGAGATACATCAGAGGAACCTCAAATGTTGCATTATGTTATGAAGGATCAGAGTTTACTATCTGGGGCTATGTGGATTCAGATTTTGCAGGAGATCTTGATAAAAGAAAATCCACTACTGGTTATGTGTTTACACTTGCGGGAGCAGCTATAAGCTGGGTTTCGAAACTGCAGACCGTTGTGGCTTTATCTACAACAGAAGCAAAATACATGGCAGCTACACAAGCTTGCAAGGAAGCTATTTGGATACAAAGATTATTGGAGGAGCTCGGGCACAAACAACAGAAAATTCCCGTGTTTTGTGACTGTCAGAGTGTCTTTCACATTTTAAGAAATCCAGCCTTTCATTCCAGGACAAAGCACATAGGAGTTCAGTATCACTTCGTTCGAGAAGTAGTGGAAGACGGAAATGTGGATTTATAGAAAATCCATACAAAGGAGAACCTGGCAGATGTTTTGACCAAGCCGATAAATACTGACAAGTTTATATGGAGTAGATCCTCTTGTGGCCTAGCAGAAATGTAGACAACATGATTATGGCGAGTAGAAAGGATGGTGTGGTGATTGATTGATTCTCAATCAAATCTCTAAGTGGGAGAATGTTAAAAGTCATGGCTGGCACCAACCATCTAGATGGGCGGTGCCATGCCATTAATACGGCCCGCCATTGTTGGTGGTGTCGTGCTAACTTGTTCTATAAAAAAAAAAAAGGAGCCAAAATTTTGGCTATATAAAGAGGGATTCCTACCCTCATTTTAGCATTCCATTAAGAGAGAGCAATTTAGCATTTTTTTGAGAGAGAGTTTAGAGAGCTTGAAAATATAAGCTCTTATTATAGTAATTTGAGAGTTTGGGTGTATTGAGGTTTTGAGAAGTAAGTTAAAATATTACAATACTTGTAACTCTTTTTTACTAGGAAAATATTTCCTTCTGTCTTCGCCCGTGGACGTAGGCTAAAAGTCGAACCACGTAATTTTTGGTTTTCTCTTTTGTGCTTGTTCTTTATTTTTCTTCCAATTTTATTTTAGCTACGGTCTTACTTCACCCACTAATTTCCTAACACTCATGTGAGCAGGATTGAACCTATAAATTAGTTCAAGAGATTTTACTAGTTTAAGTAGGAGCACTCATTCTAGTTATAAACATTCCATAACTATTATGATTGTTTTAATGGAACTTATTTTAGGATGAGAACATTAAAGTCTTTTTTACAATTTAAATAAAAAAATATGTTTTTGGCCAATAATTACTAAAATATGGAAATCTGATAGCTAGTGCAACAAAGAGGGAGAACAGGTTCTACCCTTTTCTTTTACTTTAATCCTCCTTAATTACACGAGGAGAGTAAAAGTAGAGAGTTCAAGAAAATGCAGAGACATCGAACAACAAACTCAGAGTTCTCTGTCTACGTACTAGGAAATCTAATCCTCAAATGAAACACAACATAAAAGCATTGGTGGAGTAAAAGATCTCATTCAAGGCATTGTTGGAGGATACGGAATACTCAACTTGCCGTGAAGGAAAAGTTAAGTGAACTGATAGTAGTGGGGAAAGGAGAAAAAAGAAGCAGATTTACTAATGACTAATACCTAAATTGATGCATGACTTTGACTCCAAATTAGCGATATTAACATCCATTATAATGACATGGCGAATTTAACGTTGACTGACATAGAACGGCGTTCATATTTACATCTCTCCTTCGCCATTCCTGTCTAAGAAACTAAGAAATAATTTTCTAACACGACATATGTAAGAGAGATTGTAACATTTTTTTTCTTTGGTTTGATATTCTGGACGAAAACGGTTTGCCGTTTATTGAGAAAACGGCTAACCGTTTTAGTCCAGAGAGCATGTTTTCTGTTCTGGGATAAAACGGCTAACCGTTTAACTCCAGAGAGCATGTTTTATGTTCTAGAGAAAACAGCTCACCGTTTATTGAGAAAACGGCTAATCATTTAACTCCAGAGAGCATGTTTTATGTTCTAGAGAAAACGGCTCACCGTTTATTGAGAAAACGGCTAACCGTTTATTTCCAGAAAAGCGTCAACTGGAAAACGATTAGCCAACTTGAAAATTTTAAATGTCAATCGATGCAAATTCAAACCAAAAGATTGTTTTTGAAAAAGTACCATTTCAAATGGTTGTATTCTTTAAATAAACATCTTCTTCATTACAAAAAGAATATATACAATTAGATTAATATCAGATTTTACAAGTTTCATATATGTTCTGAAAATACAATCTTATTTGCTAGAGATTGTATTCAGGATTTGATATATCTTGGGGGTAATTTGCCATTAAAACTCTGTAGCAAACCAAGATTGGTGAGGGCAAAGAAAACCTTAAAGGAAAGTGTGTAAACAAGTCTCAAATCCTAAGAAATTTTCTTTGTTCTTTGCCTCCATATTCTTATAATTTTCTAACAACATATGTATAGAACATGCAAAGACGTAAACCACTTGAGTCTTTATCGGCGGGCCTTGATCGTCTGTTGATGATGATTTATGACGACTTATATTGAATCCGACACTATTAAATGAAATGTTTTTAATTGATCTAAATTAAAAATCATGCCAATTTTAGTAAGTCCAAAGTTCATTAATTTTTCTGGTGTTTGTGTCGGATTAGTTGATCATGTCAAAATTAATTTTTCTAGTATGATGACTAATAGTTCAAGAAAATACAGAGACGTCGGACAGAAGAGGCAGTGTTCTCTTGAGACTTGACACCTAATTTTACCTTCTAGAATGATTTTGCATGAAATTATGGAATTTTGGGTTGTTAGCGTGAGATATTTGTTACATTAGAGCCCATCTCAGAAACCATCAGCTAAAGCTCAGCTAAGAAATCTAAAGGAGTAAAACTCGAATACTTGACCTTAAGAATAATTAAGTTGAAGAGGTGTCATCACTCAACCAACGAGCGTGTGGTCTACAAAGAAAATTCAACATGCCGCGAGGAGGAAAATTTTAGGGTTGTAGTGAAAAGTCATCAAGACAATGACATACCCTAAAGTACGCAAATACTCAACTTGCCGTGAAGGGAAATTCAAGTGGGGAAAGGAGATAAAAAAAAAAAGAAGAAAATTAATTCATTGGCCCACTATATGACAAATTATAGAAAATGAAAGGAAATATAAACACTGGTCAAGTTCGATTAGGGATGGCAAAATTCGGATCCGGGTTCGGATCCGGATCCGGGTTTAGTCTTTCTGATTTCGAATTCGGATGATCAATTTTAATTACTGGAACCACATATAACCCAGATTTTTTTAGCTCCGGGTCCGGTCCGGGTTGAACCCGAAAAAGTCCGGGTTTTTGGAATGTGGGTTTTAAACCCGGATATATGCCTAAAATTAAAAAAAAATTCAAGCATGCCAATTTCGACTCTTTGGTAGTTGCAGAAACAAATAGAACTCATGGGATCTTGCGAAGATAGTGGAGGATGAGGAAGATGAGAAAATTAAAGAAACAAATAAAGCCACATGATTCCATAGAAAGCACATGATTCCACAGAAAGCCACATGATTCCTTGAGCCCAAATCTCAGAATAAATCTAATTTTAACACATAAGGTAGAAATTGAAACTTGCAGAGAAGTGCGGCCACCGTTGCGATGTTGTGATGCTGATGATTGATGGATGATGATGAACCGACTACTGAGAGAGAGAAATCTCCGAACCAGACCCAGGACCTCTTCTTCACCGGGATATGAGCTAAACTTCAACGACAGGACGTGGGCTAATCAAAAAACTCATTTGATTTCGAGAAGGTCAAAGACATGAGAAGAATAAGCAATCAAAGAGGTACGGTCAAATCAATGCTTTCAATCAGCTTTAACCAATTCTTTGATTGCTCAGTCGAAAGAATCGGGGCCACGTTGATTTTGAATTTATTTGCTGAATTCTGGGGAATGAACATGAGGAAGTGGCGGCCGTAGGAAATGTAGGGTTTGTTTTGTTTCTCTTTTTTTTTTTTTTTGCTTTTATACATATAAATAATAATTTAAAAAATTAATTAAATAATATTTAAAACAAAAAATCCGGGTCCGGGTTTCGAAAATCCGAGTTCAGGTGAACTCGGAACCGGACCCGGATAAGTCCGGGTTTAAGAAAATTAAAACCAAATCCGGATAAAATATACATCCGGTGCGGGTTCAACCCGGTCCGGATCATCCGGGTTCGTGCGGGTCCTGTCCGGGTCCGGATTATCTTGCCATCCCTAAGTTCGATAGATCCTATTGAAGAATTTTTTTTTTTGGATAGATTATTAATAACACATTAAATCAATTTTTTTTTTTTTTGGTGGGATGTTGCCTCTTCAGAAGTTAATCGTCTCTGACTATAATTTAAATGAAAGGTTTTTAATTGATCTAAACTGAAAATCACGTCAATTTTAGTAAATCCGAATTCATTAATTTGGCTTGTGTTTGTGTTTTCAGTGGTGACGGAATGGTAAACGTTTACGACATCACATCAAATTATTAAGAATAACTTTTGTTAACTTAAAAAGATAAAAAGAGTCCAGTGACTACAATGTTTGAATTGCTGCAATTTGCCTATAAAAGAAAACCAAGAACCTTAAATCTCTTCACATCTACAAAGTTTATTTTTGAGAAAACTATGGGTTTATCCTCCATATGTTTATTCACAATATTCATACGGTTAGTTTTTCCGTTCTTTTTCTTTAATTTTAGATTTGCTAACTTCACTGCTTCTTCTATGCTGCCACTCTGCCATGATGATGAGCGCTCTGCTTTGTTGCAATTCAAAGAAAGCCGCATCAGTAGTGATTTTTATGCTTGGAAATTTGACTGTCATCCTACAATGGCATCATGGAAGCCAGAAGAAGGTAACTTTGATTGCTGCTCTTGGGACGGCGTTCATTGCAATAAGAACACTGGTCATGTAGTCAAGCTTGACCTCTCCCATAGCTGCCTTTTTGGTTCTATCAACTCTAGCAGCAGCCTTTTCAAGCTTGTCCATCTCGAGTGGCTTAATCTTGCTTTGAATGACTTTAATTCCTCCGAAATCCCACCAGAAATCATCAACCTTTCGAAGTTATCATACTTGAACCTCTCTGGAACTTCTTTATCTGGCCAAATACCATCAGAAATTCTAAAGCTCTCCAACTTGGTGTCCCTTGATTTATCACTGAATGATGTTCCTGGTGGTAGACTCGAACTCCAGAAGCCCAGTTTCGTAAATTTAGTAGAGAAGTTAAGCAATCTAAAAACACTTGACCTTGGTGATGTTTGTATTCAGTCAACAATACCTCATAACATCAGAAATCTATCTTCTTTGACGTTTGTTTCTCTTCGAAACTGTGAATTGCAAGGTAATTAAATTTTATATAATTTCTTCTTAATTAATATACATGCATGTTATTGTTGAATACATATATTTTACTCGAAAAATGCCAATTGCGATGGTAAATTCATTAGTAAAAATTACTATTATTTTTAATTTTCTACTTACGCAATGTGTTCTTTTTTTTCATATATATACAAATTTCAGGAAGAATTCCATCGTCACTCGGTAATCTATCCAAGCTCCTTCATTTAGACCTTTCACTAAATGAATTACAAGGTGAGCTGCCTGTTTCCGTTGGTAATCTTCATTCATTGGAAGAACTGGATCTCTCTGCAAATTTTTTGTCGAGTGAGTGGCCTATTTCCATTGGAAATCTTAGTTCTTTGAAAGAACTTGACCTTTCACAAAATAGATTTTTTGGTGAGTTGCCTATTTCCATGGGAAATCTTGGTTCTTTGAAAGAACTTGACCTTTCACATAATGGATTTTTTGGTGAGTTGGCTACTTCCATTCGAAATCTTTTTTCTTTGGAAAAACTTGACCTTTCAGTCAATAAATTATCCGGTGAGTTTCCATGGTCGACTGGAAATTTCAGTTCTTTGAAGCTATTAAATCTGAGGTTATGTGGTTTTTGGGGCAAAGTTCCACATTCGATTGGTAATTTCACCCGGCTACAATTTTTGTATCTTGGATTTAATAAATTTTCGGGTGACTTACTTGGTTCCATTGGAAATCTTAGGTCATTGGAAGTAATACAAATCTCAAATTGTAATTTTTCAGGTCAAATTACATCTTCACTTAGGAATCTTACCCAACTTATCGTCCTTGACATGACTCGAAATTCTTATAGCCGAACAATAGAGTTGGATGTTTTACTTACTTGCTGGAAAAATTTAGAAGTTTTAGATCTCTCATTAAATAGGTTGTCAGTGCTCACCAAAGCCACTTCCAATACCACTTCACGGAAACATCAATATATAGGATTGCGTTCATGCAAGCTTACTAAATTTCCAAATTTCTTGGAAAACCAACATCATTTGGTAGTCTTGGACCTTTCTGACAATAGAATTCAGGGAAAAGTACCTAAATGGTTGTTAGACCCCAATATGCAGAATCTCAATTCCTTGAACCTTTCACATAACTTGTTAACCGGGTTTGATCAGCATCCTGTTTTTCTTCCAGGGAGTAAAGGTGATTTGGTAACTTTTGATCTTAGCTCTAATAATTTACAAGGACCACTCCCCATTCCACCCCTCGGAACCATTAACTATCTAGCGTCAAACAATAACTTAAGAGGGGAAATTCCATCGTGGATATGCAATTTGAATATTCTTGAAAGCCTTGTTTTGTCTCACAATAACTTAAGTGGCTTGCTTCCTCAATGTTTAGGCAATTTCAGTGATGAACTTTCGGTGCTCGACTTGCAGGGGAACAACTTCTTTGGGACTATCCCGAATACTTTCATTAAAGAAAGTAGATTAGGTGTGATTGATTTATGCCATAATCTGCTCCAGGGAAGAATTCCAAGATCACTGATCAACTGTTCAAAGTTGGAATTCCTTGGTCTTGGGAACAACCAGATTAGTGACACTTTTCCCTCTTGGTTAGGAACTCTTCCAAACTTGAATGTTCTCATCCTACGATCTAACATATTTTATGGCATTATAGAAGAACCCAGAATTGGTTGTGGATTTTCTAAACTCCGCATTATTGACCTATCTAACAACAGATTTACTGGAAAGCTTCCATCAAAGAGTTTCCTGTGTTGGAATGCCATGAAAATTGTCAATACAAGTGAGCTAAGATATCTGCAAGATGTGCTTTTCCCGTACGGACAAGTGTCCAGTAATGTACTTGGCACTTATGACTACTCAATGACAATGAACAGCAAAGGGCGAATGATGACGTATAACAAGATTCCGGATTTCCTCGCGGGGATTATTCTCTCAAACAATACATTTGATGGGGCGATTCCAGCATCGATTGTGAATTTAAAGGGACTTCAAGTTCTAAACCTCCAGAACAACAATCTCCAAGGCCATATTCCATCATGTTTGGGCAATCTAACAAATTTGGAATCATTGGATCTCACAAATAACAAGTTTTCAGGACGGATTCCTCAACAACTGGTTGAGCTCACATTTCTGGCATTCTTCAATGTCTCGGACAATTACCTTACAGGGCCTATACCACAAGGAAAGCAATTTGCTACATTTGACAATACTTCTTTCAACGGCAACTTAGGATTGTGTGGAAGGCCTTTGTCCAAAGGATGTGAGAGTGGTGAAGCTCCAACAAATGAAGATCATACTGAAGGCTCGGAGGAGTCTCTGTTTTCAGGCGCATCTGATTGGAAAATCATTCTGATTGGCTATGCCGGTGGACTTGTGGCAGGATTGGTTCTCGGGTTCAACTTCAGCACAGGAATTATTGGATGGATTATGGAGAAGTTGGGAACGTAGCAAAAGGCAACAAGGAGGAGGAGGAGACGTAGAAACTGAATGCAATTATAATGTTGTTGTGATTTTCGTTTCCAATTCTTTCATTTTACTGTTGGTTGTTTTTTTTTAATGGATCCTTACTTTTCTCCGTAAAAAAGAAAAATATAAACTAGTTTATTATATATTAAAAATTGGTTGCTGGTTTTGTCACTTTTCAAATTTAAATCACTACTAGGTATGAATAAAAAAATAATAGTGTTTGGTAATTAACATATCATTAAATGATAATTGTGAGGGATTAGTTTGATATATCTAATTTTAAATTAAAAAAAAAAAGATATTTACACAAAGATCCAACTTGTTATTTTTATTCCGCTTATTAGACCCAATAATTATAACTTAGAAGAAAGCTATGCTATTTTGTAACTGCCTTACATAAATTTATCAGGAGAACAAACATTACATTTTACTGTTTGTCATGAATCTTACAATGACTCCGAAAGAGCTTTTTTTTTTAAAAAAAAAAAGGGAAAATAAAATTAACGCCTAATTAAATCACAATAAAATTCAAAAAGTATATTAATGAGATAATAAGAAATTCAATTTACGATACCAAACTAAAGACTGTCTGTGTGTTACAGGAACAATTGAAAGTTTTACGTGTCGTTCTGAAAGCTTTAATTCACTTTACTGAAAAGTCTGGGTGAAGATGTGCCATCGAGTGAAAACATTGTGACTGAGGCTTGCCCCGGAGCTGGAAGATTTCAAGAGCTAAAAGATATTGCTGTGTTTGTTTGCCTAGAAAGTGAAGAGAAAATACTAAAAGTTTTGATAGAAAAATAGTGAGCCAGATTCATTTCATTAAGCTACAAAATGAACTGAGATTACAGGGCTTTATGTCCAGGAGCTTCTATAAGCAACAAAATCATGAGCGTGACCTCGGCTGCTTGTAACAACATTTGAGATTACAGGGGGTTATATATACATGTCCAGAGGCTTCTTAGGCAAAGCAACAGCCTCCATAACTGACTCCTGACGTGGTTGATGACTCAGCATATTGCTCAATATGAAGAACCCGTTGATGATAATTGATGCAGAAATTTTTTTTCCTCACTTAATTTTGAAAATATGCTCTTTCGGCATTTGAATATTGCTCAAGTATTCATTTTCCTGTTTGGATTTGGATAGATCGAGGTAAAATATCAGAGTTTCGCATACAATTGGCCTCCAATTTCTGATCGTAAAATTTTTCACATAATGAATGACAATACTTTTTCGTTGATTGGGAAGGGGAGCATCCTTCTTGCTGCATTTCTATTGTCAGCATTTGGATTTGCTGTTACCATGAGAATGCATTTTCAGAAGCGGCAAGTTTGGTCATGCGGACCAAGGAATGTCTAGTTGTATATATATATATAGCCTTGTGGCCCATGAAATGCTGGATTGTTAGAATTTTTTTTAAATAAATGTTAAATGTATGTGGGCTAAATTATTAAGGATATTACTAGTGGGTATTGTTAATTAGAGGTTTTGGTAAACGATGACAGCAGTTTGGTGAAGTTATATTTGTTGCACATGATGACAAGTTTTTGTTTTAAATTCATTTATTTCATTAAATTTATAAACTGAATATTAATAATGTTTTGTTGCTTAATTTATTGATAATGGAAACCGTTTATCATTGCTGCCCATTAGTATATTATTTTGAAATTTGTCTCAACTATATGTCAGCTACTAAACAAAAAATGGATAAATCTTGGCTTAAATATGATATATTGTTTGATGAGTATGAGGCTAATGTGAAAAAATTTATTAAGATTGTAGTTGAAGGACTATGATTCTTTTCAAATAAGAGTTTCTTTTTTCTTATAATTTCTATAAATATAAATAGTAATAAATATGATATGCTTACATTTCTTGTCTCCTAAGAAATATCTAGACATTTAATGAACTTTCTATTTAAACTAACTTCTTCCGCTAAATAAATCCTACTCACTAATTATAAAATCTTGTCACTAATTGACTTGCTAAATTAGACATCTAATTAAACTATGACACAATATTCATAATCAATTGGAATTTCACTAAATTAGCTAGGAATTTAATAACTTAAACCCTATTACATGATATTCAGTAAATAAAATTTCAATTTACTAGATTTGCCATAAGATGTCAACTCTATAAATAATAAACTTAACACAATTAATTATGGGATATTGTAAAACTTATCCCTCATTAAATGCATAAAGCTAAGATGATATAAAATCTTACTCATTAAATGCATAAAGCTAAGACGATGTAAAATCTTAAGAAACCATGATGTAGGACCTACATTAACAAAAATGATAGTTTGAAAAGCCATTTGCATCTCGAGAAGAAAGAGCGTTAATCTTTGAAGGAGAGAAATCCTACCAAAGGATGTGAGTACATTGAAGACCCAAGTTTGACTACAGATACTTGCAAATGATCAAACAGGGATGAAGAGAAGGAGTTGGACAGCCAGTATTAATGGTATGTTTACTTCATAGAATGGGGAATAAGAATGAAACTCATGTTTACTTGGTAAAATATAATTTGGGAATAAGAATAAAATGTGTGGGTCCCACACAATTTGGAAATAAGGAATGAGGATTACATTACCATGAGGGGTTGTAAATAAAAATGAAGGAATGAGAATGGAATATATGTTTACTTTTGTATCCCTCTAATTTTTTCATATTTTTCAAATTACCCTCATTCAAATCACAATTAATTTTATTATTTTAAATGCCATTAATAATAATTATTATTATTATTCAATTTTATTAAATTTATTATTTTAGTTATTATTAATTATTTTATTGTTATTTTTATTAATATTATCATTATTAAAAATAAAAATTATGATAAAAATAATAATTAATTTATCATTATTAACAACATTATCTAATAATAATAACAATAATTAATAATAACTAAAATAATGAAGTTAATAAAATTTAATATAATAATAATAATGTAAATTTCATTATCTAGATATAAAAGTGATATTAATTAAATAATAATAAAAAAAAATTTTAATAATGATAATATTAATAAAAAATAATATTAACAGTAATTAATAATAACTAAATTAATAAAGTATATAATATAATAACTAATAATAACTAAATTAATAAATTAAGTAATAATAATAATAAATGTTAATAATGATAATATTAATAAAAATAATATTAAAAATAATTAATAATAACTAAAATAGTAAAGTTAATAAATTTAATAATCATAATAATAATAATAAATGTTAATATGATAATATTAATAAAAATAATATAACAATAATAATAATAAGTAAAATAATAAAGTTAATAAAATTAATAATAATAATATTTTAGTTGTTATTAATTATTGTTAATATTATTTTTATTAATAATAATAATAATAGCAACAACAACAACAAAACAACAAAAACAATAATGATAATATTGTTAATAATGATAAATTAATTATTTTTATTAATTATTAATACTATGGGTATTTTGATAAATTGATTCTCATTCCCTTTTTTCATTCGTATTTATTTTGCTAAGTAAACACATCAATGGCATTCTAACATATTTCCATTCCAGCCCATTCCCATTTCTTGAAGTAAACACACTATAAATGAGAGACTCTAACCAAATATTGAGCCAACCCCTATTAAAGGCATTTTCAACAACTAGAATGAAAGCAAATAAATAAATTTTTTAATTAAATTATTAATTAATAGTACAATAACCCAAAATTAAAAAAAGTTTTCTTTGATTAATTTTTTAAAAAAATTCAAACTGTAAAACTAGACATCCACATCTATTCCATTAATCCGTTATCTAATTAGCTAGTTAGGTACTATTTTAGTTAGTTTAGAAACTGTACTGTTTGATCATTAACATCGTAAACTTGATGAAATCGTAATAATTACGTAGAAGTATTGAAAGTGAGAAATTCAATACAATAAAATTTAAAACAAATACATTTTTCTTACTCATGTGAGCAGGATTGAACCTTTAAATTAGTTCAAGAGATTTTACTGGTTTAAGTAGGCGCACTCATTCTAGTTATAAACATTCCATAAATATTATGATTGTTTTAATGGAACTTATTTTAGGATGAGAACATTCAAGTCTTTTTGACAATTTAAATAAAAAATTATGTTTTTGGCCAATAATTACTATAATATGGAAATCTGATAGCTAGTGCAACAATTAGGGATAATTGGTTCTACCCTTTTCTTTTACTTTAATCCTCCGCTGGGAAAATATCCACCGTCCACCCGTTTTTTACATATTTTTCAAAAATACACAATTCTTCATTTTTTGCTGGAATCCATCTAAAGTTATATTTTGTTTCACTTTTCCACTTCCGTTTGGAATCCGTTAAGAAAACTAACGGAAACTTAAAAAAATGACCATTTTACCCCCTCAAAACGAAAATTACAATTTCACCTTAAAATTTACCAAAAATAATTTTACCCCATTGGTCAATAAAGAAATTAATTTCACAACCATTAAATGTAGGTTTTTTTTAAATATGTCTGTAATTAAAATGCTAAATTATAACAGTAGTATTAAAAATAACCCAATCTCACAAACCATCAATTGAATTTAAGATAAGTAGAGTTTTATTATTCATTGAGTTATAATCTCTAGTAGTTAAGATTTTTTGTACTTTATTAACATACTAATAATGATATTCATCATTAAATCTGATTATTTTCGATATTTTTTAGGGTGAAATTGTAATTTTCGTTTTGGGGGGTAAATGGTTATTTTTTTAAGTTTCTGTTAGTTTTCTTAACGGATTCCAAACGGAAGTGGAAAAGTGAAACAAAATGTAACTTTAAGTGGATTCTAGCCAAAAAATGAAAGAATTGTGTATTTTTAAAAAATATGTAAAAAACAGGTGGACGGTAGATATTCTCTCTCCTCCTTAATTACTCGAGGAAGAGTAGAGAGTTCAAGAAAATGTAGAGACATCGGACAAATTAGAAATCTAATCCTAAATGCACTGACGGAGTAGAAGATCTCATTCAGCATGCCGTGAAAGAAAATTTAAGTGAACTGGTGGTGGTGGGGAAAGGAGAAAAAAGAAGCAGATTTATTCCATGAGCCTTTGCCACGTCCTAGTCATACAGACAATACACATGCAATACACGCATGACTTTGACTCCAAATTAGCAATATTAACATCCATCCATTATAATGATACGGGGAATTCAACTTTAGTTGTCTTAGAACGGCGTTCATATTTACATCTCTCCTTCGTCATTCCTGTCTAAGAAACTAAGAAATAATTTTCTAACACGGCATATGCATAGAACATGCAAATACCAAAACCACTTGACTGAAATCGAGCTTGCTATCACCTAAGATTGATTGATTCTCGAAGACTTCTAATTCTAGTCTTGAGTCTTCATCGGGCCTTGATCGTCTGTTGATAATGATTTATGACGACTTATAGTGAAGCCGACACTATAAAATGAAATATTTTTAATTTTAGTAAATCCAAATTCCATTAATGTTTCAGGGGTTTGTGTCCGATTAACACCTAATTTTAACAATGTTTTTTAATCCAACAACTATATGAGTTTAAATTATCTTAACATCCATTATAATGATATATGGCCAATTTTAATTTTAGCTGACTTAGAACAGCGTCCAAAAGTACAGCACTCTTTCGTCATTCTTATGTTAAAAACAGAGAAATAATTTTCTGACACGGCATATGTACAGAGCATGCAAAGACTTCTCATTACTAGTCTTGAGTCTCTGAAATTGATCGTCTGCTGACTATAATTTAAATGAAAGGTTTTTAATTGATCTAAATTGAAAATCATGTCAATTTTAGTAAATCCAAATTCATTAATTTGTCTTGTGTTTGTGTCTGATTAATTAGTTAATCGTGCCGAAATTGTCACTTCTACTATTATGACTTTGTTTGCATTAAAATTAATTTAATTATCATCTTTTTTTACTTTTTTTTTTAATTTAATAAACCTCGGTTAAGGAATGGAATTCACCATTTATCGTCCATGGCTGCTATTTGCCCCGGGTCAAATCTCGGGTCAAACCCCGAAGATTCTAAAAACGACATCATTTTAAAGTTTTTCTTTTTCTTTTCAATCGAAAGCTCTATCTGCGCTGCACCAAGGATAACTTCTACTTTCTCTTAATTGTTATCTTCCCTCTTTCTTTTCAAACACACTCTCAACTATTATATTCCTTCTGGACAAACGATTTAGCTTCTTTTAAATTTTGAAAATTGTTATTTACCAAGCATAAATCTAGAAAACCATGAACAACATTTTAGGAAACAGAGTACCACCAACTCAAATAGAACCAGCTTATCAAACCACTATAACCCAGCTTACATATTTCTTTGTACATATTTCTAAGCCTGCCAGCTTCTTCAACCATGGGCTGATCAAGCTTCTAGTCGAAGACCCACAAGCTGCCCTTGTTAGTTTCACTGTCTTCATCAATCTCCACTCTAGCAGCCATTCTCAATCTCAAACAAGGCTTCAAATGATTGTTTATAGATTAAACCCACAAAAAATTTCCAGATTACCCTCACTTTCAAAATCCTAAAACTAAAGCAACTTGAAATAGGAAGAAATGACTTATAACTCAATTCTAAAATTTGATCTTTATTTGAAATTCATACTCCAACTAAGAAATGAAAAACCCAGAAATGAACCGATGAAAATGGCCAAACAGAAACTTGATGCTTTAATTCAATAAAATAAAAATAAAAAAGAAAAAGTTAACCAAATAATCAAAGAAGGCAAATTCTCAAAAAAAAAAAAAAACAACAAAAGACAACAACCCAGTTGAGAAGGACAGTGGCGGCAGCTGGGGTACTTTGGGACGACTTTGGTTGCGGCTGGTGTGACCTCAATCAATAGCGACAAAGAGATAACTCTACAAACGGTGCATTTTTAGCTTAAGTAAAACGGTGCGTTGAAGTCCGGGTTTGATTCGGGGTTTAATTCGGTGCAAATAACTTTTTCCTTTATCGCCAGTTGTTTGTAAGATTTGTTTGAATTTTGAGTTGATATCATATCCAAATAATATTTATCATTTTTTTTTTAATTTCAAGTGGTCTGGACTAATTCGGAATTATGTTTTTCATTTTTTCAAACAAAAATAAAAATGAATGTATTACTCATTTACTCATTTACTCATTAATAAATCCTCACGTTTGCTATAAACGTATTTTCGGTGGCTCGGATGCTCTTCAGGATGCCATGTTGGCAGTGGCATCCAGCATACGAAAGTTGGCTGATGCAATGGAGCGAAGTAAGACTGCAATCAATGCTTCAGAACTTTTACAGGCTGTAATGGAGATCGATGGTCTGGAAGAGGCTAAACAAATGTATGCTTTTGAGTATTTGAATGCAGACCCCATTAAAGCCAGAGCCTTCATGACATACGATCCTCGGATGAGGAAGATATATTTGTTCCGGCAGTTTTGGTGGTGGAAGTGACAAGGAGCTAGCTTGGGATATTTTGGTATATAGATTACAAAATTTTGGGAATATTACGATTGGTGAATGTTTATGCATAGAATGTTTTCTCATTGACGTTTTGAAGTGAATGTACAGATCTTAGATGTTCTCAAGGTTACGATTTAAGGATAGAAGCTGCTTGCGCCCAGAAAAGTTTCCAGCCTCTTTGCTGCCTTGATGGAGTGAAGCTAATTGTGGGTATAAGGTCTTCACTTATTTTGTTACTCTTCCTCGTAAGGCATCTGCAGCGCATTGTTCTTGCACTCAAGCTACTTGTAGACTCTTAATTTTTTTTTGACACCACCGAACATTATTGTATTGATCCTCTACTGCCAACTCTGTTCTAAGTCAGTGTCTTGTGCAATTTTTGCATCAGGCTGCTTTTTATGTTTGAAGCCTTTTCTGTACTTTCACTAATTTCGTTTAAAAGTTTTGAGTTTGGTCTCGAGTAATTTGTTTGATCGCGATGATGCCCGTTGAGAGTTCTCTTCAACAAATAGACTGAGGGATATGAGTGAGATGTGGCGAAAAGTTAATGTGTATAAATACTCTTAGGCTCCGTTTGCTACAGTTTTTTAAGTAGAGTTTATTTAATTAGAGTTTTTGTTAGTAGAATTTTTATAAATAGAATTTTTACTTAAAAAATTTTAGTTATTTAGTTGTCAATAAAAGTTTTTATTAAAAATTTATGGAATTATTTTAATAGGAAAATTTTTTAAAAGTATATTATGAAAATAATAAAATAAGAATGTCAAATAAATAAAGAATATTTTAGATATTTTAACATTTAAAATTTTTTTTTCAACTTTTACTTACAAAAGTTAAAAATTTGAACTTTTTTTAGTAAAGGTAAAATAATTTATTTAAATTTCAAAAATTCTACAAAAAAAATAAAACAATAACAAAAATTATGATAATAGTTTTTGTGATTAAATAATCACTTATAATAATTAAATAAGTCATACCAAATATGCACTTAATATGGGCTCAATTTTTACATCTCTTAATTATCCTCTTAGAACCCCCTTTCAGTTATAATTAAAAATAAAAATTGAGCAGAATTTATGAGAGCAAGACTAATTAAAAAGGGATGAAATAATTAAAATTGTCTTTAATCGTAATTTCCTGTTTTTTGGAGAGACCCGGGGGGGGGGGGGGGTTAGTAGGCGAAGGGAGTGCTAGTAGTAATTCTCATAGATTCGGGCCTCAGCTTTGTGAATCCAGCCCCACCTTTGCTTTAAATTTTGAATTAACTGACGACATTGTCAAAGTTGGCGTTGGCTGCATCTTGGCTGCATCTAGAAGAGTTTGGCATGGCTGCATCTTGGCACTTGATTTGGAATTCTAGATGCCGTAACCTTAAGGTTTTGGGCACTTGAGGCAAAACTTTGCCTATAAATACAAGCTCTCACCTAGAGCTTGAATCAACAAAATCAATTCCATTTTAAGAGATCAATTAAGGGAGGAGAGAGAGTTTAAGAGCTTGCATTTATAAGCTCTTATTTTAGTGATTTGAGAGTTTGGGTGTATTGGGGTTTTGGGTAGTGAGCTAAAATACTACAATACTTGTAACTCCTTTTCACTAGTAAATATATTCCTTCTGTCGTCG
The DNA here is from genome assembly GCA_018350135.1 of Citrus trifoliata. Taxonomy (NCBI): domain Eukaryota; kingdom Viridiplantae; phylum Streptophyta; class Magnoliopsida; order Sapindales; family Rutaceae; genus Citrus; species Citrus trifoliata. The sequence goes on along the minus strand of VKKW01000118.1, from coordinate 402,987 downwards.
CCCGTTGACGTAGGCTAAAAGCCGAACCACGTAATTTCTGGTGTCCTCTAGTGTGCTTGTTCTTTATTTTATTTCCAATTTTATTATATCTGCGGTCCTGCTGCACCAACCAATTTCCTAACAAACATTTGATTCCCTAAGGAAAATCTCAATTAACTAGTGTTTGTGTTAATGTCTAAATCTGAATATGTTTGAATTCATATAATAGGAAATAAATTTATTTAATAAGGGTATTAACGAGAGATAATATCAAAGTTCCATTAAGATATTTTACCATTTAGATAAAAGTTAAAATAATTTGACTTTTTTCATTTAGATTTAAACATCTTATAATCAGATATAAATGATAAAAAAAACAAACATATTAAAAACTATAAAAGTCTGAAAATAAGTAAAATTCAAACTTATGACAAAAAACAAATAACCCCTAAGACTATAGTTTATGTTTTGGTCAACATCATTTTTGTGAAATTCTAATGACTATATAAAGAGAGGTATTCCACAATTGCAAAAGCACAACAAGAGCATAAAACAGAGAAGCAAAATTCGACCTCTTCCATAGAGAACTCGGATCTGGTACATAATGTTGTGTTGATTTTTCTTGTCTTCTTCATTTAAGTCTTGTAACGAGACTATTTCTTTTCATCTCTATGGAGAGTCTATGTGGATTTTGTATCGCTAGACATTGAAGAATTACTATTGATTATTTTGCGAAGTGGCTTTAGGATCGAGGATCAAGAGGGGCATCAATTATTCAAGTGAAGCAAATTCAGCCTAAGGTTGAGTAAGCTTTATGGTGATAAACTGTAAGTGAAAATCTTAAGTTTCGTTAATCCATAGGTTATAACATCTTTACTTAATGAATTACTTTTCATCTGGGTGTGGCCTTGAGGATATAAGATTGTTTAATCCAAACCACATAAAAATGTTTTCTTTTTTTGGGTTCAATTTTTTTTTTTTTTTGGGTAAATTTTAGGAACGTATTTTTTTTAACTGAAAATTTTGAGAACTTTAAAAGAACTATACTAATAACAATTCTGTGAACAAAAATAAAGATAACAATGTTTTTTAATCCAACAACTATGAGTTCAAAATATCTTAACATCCATTATAATGATATATGGCCCATTTTAATTTTAGCTGACTTAGAACAGTGTCCAAAAATACATCACTCTTTCGTCATTCTTATCTTAAAAACTAAGAAATAATTTTCTGACACGGCGTATGTACAGAGCGAGCAAGGACTTCTAATTACTAGTCTTGAGTCTCTGAAATTGATCGTCTGCTGACTATAATTTAAATGAAAGGTTTTTAATTGATCTAAATTGAAAATCATGTCAATTTTAGTAAATCCAAATTCATTAATTTGTCTTGTGTTTGTGTCTGATTAATTAGTTAATCGTGCCGAAAGTGTCACTTCTACTATTATGACTTTGTTTGCATTAAAATTAATTTAATTATCATCTTTTTTTCACTTTTTTTTAATTTAATAAACCTCGGTTAATGAATGGAATTCACCATTTATCGCCAGTTGTTTGTAAGATTTGTTTGAATTTTGAGTTGATATCATATCCAAATAATATTTATCAATTTTTTTTTAAATTTCAAGTGGTCTGGACCACTTCGGAATTATGTTTTTCATTTTTTCAAACAAAAATAAAAATGAATGTATTACTCATTTACTCACGGATTAATCCTCACGTTTGCTATAAACGTATTTTCGGTGGTGACGGAATGGTAAATAAGTTTACGACTTCACATCCAAATAATAAAAATAAATATATTTAAGACTAACTTTGTGACTTAAGAAAATAAAAAAAGAGTCCAATGACTATAATGTTTGAATTGCTGCAATTTGCCTATAAAAGCAAACCAAAGATCCTTAAATTTCTTCACATCTACAAAGCTAAACAAATTTTATTTTTTAGAAAACTATGGGTTTATCCTCCATATGTTTATTCACAATATTCATAGGATTAGTTTTTCACTTCTTTTTCTTTAATTTTACAATTGCTAACGTCACTGCTTCTTCTATGCTGCCACTCTGCCATGATGATGAGCGTTCTGCTTTGTTGCAATTCAAAGAAAGCCGCATCAGTGGTGATTTTTATGCTTGGAAATTTGACTGTCGTCCTACAATGGCATCATGGAAGCCAGAAGAAGGTAGCGTTGATTGCTGCTCTTGGGACGGCGTTCATTGCAATAAGAACACTGGTCATGTCATCAAGCTTGACCTCTCCCATAGCTGCCTTTTTGGTTCTATCAACTCTAGCAGCAGCCTTTTCAAGCTTGTCCATCTCGAGTGGCTTAATCTTGCTTTGAATGACTTCAATTCCTCCGAAATTCCACCAGAAATCATCAACCTTTCCAGGTTATCATACTTGAACCTCTCTGGAACTTCTTTATCTGGTCAAATACCATCAGAAATTCTAAAGCTCTCCAACTTGGTGTCCCTTGATTTATCACTAAATGATGTTCCTGGTGGTAGACTTGAACTCCAGAAGCCCAGTTTCGAAAATTTAGTCGAGAAGTTAAGTAATCTAAAAACACTTGATCTTGGTGATGTTTCTATTGATTCAACGATACCTCATAACATCGGAAATCTATCTTCTTTGACGTTTGTTTCTCTTCGAAACTGTGAATTGCAAGGTAATTAAATTTTATAAATTTTCTCCTTAATTAATATACATGCATGTTATTGTTAAATATATATATTTTACTCGAAAATTGCCAATTGCGATGTTAAATTAATTTGTAAAATTTATTATTTTTTTTTAATTTTCTACTTAAGCAATGTGTTTTTTTTTTTATATACAAATTTCAGGAAGAATTCCATCTTCACTCGGTAATCTATCGAAGCTCCTTCATTTAGACCTTTCACTAAATGAATTACAGGGTGAGCTGCCTGTTTCCGTTGGTAATCTTCATTCATTGAAAGAATTAGATCTCTCTGCAAATTTTTTGTCGAGTGAGTGGCCTATTTCCATTGGAAATCTTAGTTCTTTGAAAGAACTTGACCTTTCACAAAATAATTTTTCTGGTGAGTTGCCTATTTCCATAGGAAATCTTGGTTCATTGAAAGAACTTGACCTTTCACAAAATGGATTTTTTGGTGAGTTGCCTACTTCCATTCAAAATCTTTTTTCTTTGGAAAAACTTGACCTTTCATTCAATAAATTTTCTGGTGAGTTTCCATGGTCCACTGGAAATTTTAGTTCTTTGAAGCTATTAGATCTGAGGTTATGTGGTTTTTTGGGCAAAGTTCCACATGCAATTAGTAATTTCACCGGCTACAATTTTTGTTTCTTGGATTTAATAATTTTTCGGGTGACTTACTTGGTTCCATCGGAAATCTTAGGTCATTGGAAGCAATATATATGTCTAAGTGTAATTTTTCAGGTCAAATTACATCTTCACTTAGGAATCTTACCGAACTTGTCGTCCTTGACATGGCTCAAAATTCTTATGGAGGAACGATAGAGTTAGATGTTTTACTTACTAGCTGGAAAAAATTGGAAGTTTTAGCTCTCTCATCAAATAGGTTGTCAGTGCTCACCAAAGCCACTTCTAATACCACTTCACAGAAAATTCAGTATATAGGATTGCGCTCATGCAATCTTACTAAATTTCCAAATTTCTTGGAAAGCCAACATCATTTGGTGGTCTTGGAACTTTCTCACAATAGAATTCGGGGAAAAGTACCTAAATGGTTGTTAGACCCCAATATGCAGAATCTCATTGGCTTGAACCTTTCGCATAACTTGTCCAAAGGAATAAAGGTAGTTTGGTAACTTTTGATCTTAGCTCTAATAATTTACAAGGACCACTCCCCATTCCACCCCTCGGAACCATTAACTTTTGAATATTCTTGAAAGCCTTGTTTTGTCTCACAATAACTTAAGTGGCTTGCTTCCTCAATGTTTAGGCAATTTCAGCAATGTACTTTCGGTGCTCGACTTGCACGGGAACAACTTCTTTGGGACTATCCCGAATACTTTCATTAAAGAAAGTAGATTAGGTGTGATTGATTTAAGCCATAATCTGCTCCAGGGAAGAATTCCAAGATCATTGATCAACTGTTCAAAGTTGGAATTTCTTGGTCTTGGGAACAACCAGATTAGTGACACTTTTCCCTCTTGGTTAGGAACTCTTCCAAACTTGAATGTTCTCATCCTACGATCTAACATATTTTATGGCATTATAGAAGAACCCAGAACTGGTTGTGGATTTTCTAAACTCCGCATTATTGACCTATCTAACAACAGATTTACTGGAAAGCTTCCATCAAAGAGTTTCCTGTGTTGGAATGCCATGAAAATTGTCAATACAAGTGAGCTAAGATATCTGCAAGATGTGCTTTTTCCGTATGGACAAGTGTCCAATTATGTAGTTAGCACTTACGACTACTCAATGACAATGAACAGCAAAGGGCGAATGATGACATATAAGAAGATTCCTGATATCCTCGCGGGCATTATTCTTTCAAACAATAGATTCGATGGGGCTATTCCAGCATCGATTGCGAATTTAAAGGGACTTCAAGTTTTAAACCTCCACAACAATAATCTCCAAGGCCATATTCCGTCATGTTTGGGCAATCTAACAAATTTGGAATCATTGGATCTCTCAGATAACAAGTTTTCAGGACGGATTCCTCAACAACTGGTTGAGCTCACATTTCTCGAATTCTTCAATGTCTCGGACAATTACCTTACAGGACCCATACCACAAGGAAAGCAATTTGCTACATTTGACAACACTTCTTTCGACGGCAACTCAGGATTGTGCGGAAGGCCTTTGTCCAAAGGCTGTGAGAGTGATGAATCTCCAACAAATGAAGATCATAATGAAGGCTCGGAGGAGTCTCTGTTTTCAAGCGCATCTGATTGGAAAATCATTCTGACTGGCTATGGCGGCGGGCTTGTGGCAGGATTGGTTCTCGGGTACAACTTCAGCACTGGAATTATGGGATGGATTCTGGAGAAGTTGGGACTGCAGCAAAAGGCAACAAGGAGGAGGAGGAGACGTAGAAACTGAATGCAATTATAATGTTGTTGTGATTTTCGTTTCTAATTCTGTCATTGCAATGTTGGTGATTTTCGTTTCGTTTCTAATTACCAAATATAGATTGGTCTATTATGTATTAAAAATTGGTTGCTGGTTTTTCGCTTTTCAAATTTAAATCACTACTAGGTATGAATAGAAAAATAATAGTGTTTGGTAATTAACATATTATTAAATTATAATTGTGAGGGATTAGGTTCTATTTCTACCATTAAGAAAATTGTAATAATAATTTTGACAACAAAAGTAAAGATAACAAAGGTTTTTATGCAAAAACTATGGGTCCAAATCATCTTTACAAGCATCCAAGCTAATGGTGACACTTGAATGATATGGCCAATTTAACTTTGGTTCGTCATTCCTATCTCAAAACCTAAGAAATAATTTTACAGCTATTTTCTTCTCTGTTACAGCTCTGTTTGACTGTTTCTGCTTCTAATGAACAGCATCTATGTTAGTGTACTGGACAAACAAGAAGCAAATTTATTGACCAATTAGATGACAAATTAATTATTGAAAATAAAAGGAAATGTAATAAAGCCCCGATGAATAAGCATGATGGTATATCTAATTTTAAATTAAAAAAAAGATATTTACACAAAGATCCAAGATATCTACACAAAGATCCAACTTGTTATTTTTATTCCGCTTATTAGACCCAATGATTATAACTGGGCTCATGGCTAAATAAAATTAAATTACTTGACTTAATTGTTATATTTATCAATAGACATATATTAATTTTGAGTTGTCGTTCTAAAATTAGAAATTAATTGATTAAGTTGAACTGTATTAGATTTGTAGATACTGGTAGCCTTAATCTCTTGAATTCTTAATTTTCTTGCCTATTTAGTTTTAATTTTCTTAAACAAAATATCTTCTTTCCATCTAGGTAAAATTATAATTAACTTAATTAAATTTTATTTTCCCAAAAATTGACAGTTCTTATATGTGTTGTGCAAATTTTATTAAACTCGCAAGCGCAAGAATCTATTTTGGTATAAATCAATGGTGACGAGTGTCAATCCCACGAGGAGGTGGATTTTAATTGTGTATAGAATTAATTTTGTATGAAGGTGGTTGGATTTGTGGTTGTTGAGTGTTAGAAAATATATAGTTATAAAGGAGAAAATCGTCATTTTATATTTCAAGTCTTACTAACAACCCTTACTTTTATGTATTTAAGCTTCTTGTAATTTAATTATGTGTGTTTTATTTTAATTAAGTATTTTATGTATTTTAGGGGCATCATAGTCATTTCACAATAAACAAGAGATCAAACGGCAAAATGTGTTAACATATATGTTTCCATAATATTGATTTTGATGACAACAAACAAGATTAAGAATGATTAATCTTTTAAGCTCAAATTATTGAAAAATATATTTTAAATAAATCATTATTTTCATATTATAAATGTTTATATTTAATGGAAAAATGATTTTATGCAATTGATTGTTTTTATTCCTTTTTAATAAATCATTATTTTTACATTATAAATGTTTTATATTTAATGGAAAAATGATTTCATGAAATTGATTGTTTTTATTCTTTTTAAATAAATCATTATTTTCACATTATAAATGTTTCATATTTAATGGAAGAATGATTTTATGAAATTAGTTGTTTTTCAAAATTTATGATTTAATTGAAAGAATTTTGAAATAAATAAGTATTGCTTGAAACTTTGGTAAAGGACTTATTTGGAAAGTGTCATAGCATTTTGGGCTACATATTAATTTCAGAAATTTTTGGGATTAACAAAGTATTATTTAAAAATTATGAAATTGAACTTATTTGTAAAGTTTCATAACGTTTTGGGCCATAGTATAGTTATATAAAGTTTGAGGGTCAAACTGTTATTTTACAAAATAGTGCACTGAAGTAGTCACTGTAGCAGTCACTGTAGAAAACGGCAATCCGACATTTGGTTAACGGCTCCCCGACATCGAGCAGAATTGAAGATCAGCCTCTGGACACTAACAGGCGATCCGACTTCTTGCTAACGGCTCGCTGACATCTAACAGAATTGAAGATTAGTCTCTGGACACTAACGGCGATCCGACATATAGATAACGACGATCCGACAATTTGAAAATCAGCCCCAACGGTCATATTGACCAGTCAAACGGCGATCCGATATCTAGATAACGGCGATCCGACAGTGATCAAAAAGTGAATAACGGCTAGTTTTCAGCTCCAACTATAAATAAGCTCAATCCAATTCAAACAAGGGTGATTCCAACGATTATCATTGAGCAAAACATTGAGAATACGACTTTCATTGAGCTTTAAATCATTGTATTCATCTCATTCATTCACACATTGAGCTTTCACTTGAGATCAAACACATTGTGTGAGAGAGATTCATTTGTAATCTTTTTTGTAAAATCAAGTTAAAAGATTGTAAGTGTTGGGATACACTTGGGTTAAGAGATTGGGGATAATCTCTTGTTGTAAAGGTTCATTGACACCTTGGAAGTCAATTGTAAGCGTTTGAAGCCTTGGGAGGCTAGCTTAGTGAAATCCTCAAGCCCGGTGAGCTTGGAGGCGTGGACGTAGGCGGGGATTGCCGAACCACGTAAAAATCCTTGAGTTTGCTTTCTCTTCCCTTACTCATTTATTATTGTGCTTTCTTTGAATTTATTGTTTTCGAATTTATTAAGGCATTAGATTGGATTGTTGTATGGTTTGCTTAGGATAATTTTTAAAATCCCAATTCACCCCCCCCCTCTTGGGTTGCCTAGATAGTGTTTCAAAATGGACATCATTTTTGAACTCAGGACAGTCGAAAACCTTAGGAGGAGCATAAAAGAAAAAATAGTATTGTTCACATGTACGGTACTATTCACATGTATAATACTAATCACATGTACGGTACTGTCTACGTTACTGTTCACGATACTATTCATATAGACGGATCGATGACGTGGCATTGACCGATGATGTGGCATTGACTGATGAGGTGTCATGATCCTGTTGGTCTAAAATTCTTATGTACTGTTGATGGTGATGTGGCAATATATTAGTGGACCAGAAAATGCGCGTATGGTACATGCAACACATGAGATTATTTTCAACCAAACCGCGTTATTGTTCAAACAGTGTTACTGTTTTTAATCTGATGGCCATGATTTACTCAATATATCTATAAAAAGGGGAGTTCTCCCCCCTAATTTGATACCTCTGAATCCATTTTTGGACTCCATTTTCGGTAATTCCTTCTCCATATTGTATTTTCTACATATTTTAATAAATTTTCATTTTGCCCCTAGTTCAATTATGAGTGGCTAATTTTCTTTCAAGCTTAGGTTGAAGGTGAAGTCTCAACATGTGTCATGGGTTTTACTTGGTAAATTTATTTTCTCTTCCCCTCTAGTTTTTGTGGATGTTTTGACTTTTCGTCGATAAATAATAATATTCTTGTCTAGATACCGCCCTGGTTACACTAGCTTCGTAATACAAGGTTATTATTATTTGGCACGATAAGCCCTTAGCACTATATTAATTAGAATTAGAGTGTGCTTCATGAGGTGTGGATTCCCCCCTCATGATTTAATTGGTATTAATAAGGAATATTTAACCCATGGTGCATGTTGATACGGATCCAGATACCTAAGTACGTCATTTCAATAGATTTATCTTCAATTTATTCTCGCCATTTCAATTCCAATTTTAGAATTTATTCTCGCCATTTTAATTCCAATTTTAGGATAATCTAAGTCACTTTCACCACAAAATCCAACCACCGCATGCAAAATTAATTCTATACACAATTAAAATCCACCTCTTCGTGGGATCGACACACGTCACCATTAGTCTATTCTACAATAAATTCGTGCGCTTGCGAGTTCAATAAAATTTGCACAACAAGTTTTTGGCGCCGTTGCTGGGGAGGTAAGTAATTTTAATTTATAGAATTAATTTTTGTGAATAATTTCTTTTAAATTGTTTTCTTGTATTTTTTTTATTAAAAAAAGAAAAAAAGTTATTTTTAAGGTTAGTATTTCTTTTCTTTCTCTATTCTTTACAATTCTGCAATTTAATTTTTAAGTTATTTTTCTTTGTAATTTTTGTTTATCTTATTAATTTAATTTTTAGTTAATTTCACAAATTATTTTTTAGTGTGTTTTTATAGAAAGGTTTTAACAGCGTAATAAGGTTAATACCGTAATTTCATCTTTTTGTTTATTTTTATTAATTTTGTTCCTATTTATTTTTGTGTTCTTTGCATGCATGATCATAAGTCATTATTTCTTAATCTTGAACCTATAGATCTTGAATTAGAAAAAATACTTCGCACACACAGACACATTAAAAATAAATTTGGAATGGATTTACAAGCACCACAGGAGAGGCCATTTAAGGACTACTTTAGTCCCTTAGTTAATTTGAGCACATCATGCATAAGATACCCAAATATAGCTGCTAGAAGTTTTGAACTAAAACCTAGTGTGCTAAATTGTCTTCCAACATTCTATGGCCTAGAAAATGAGGACCCATATAATCATTTGAATGATTTTCATGGTATTTGTCAAACATTTAAATATGAGAATTTTTCTAATGATACTGTTAAACTCAGACTATTCTCATTTTCTTTAAAGGATAGAGATCGTTCATGGTTAAATACTTTGCCTGCTAATAGCATTACATCATGGGAACAAATGGTAACAAAATTTTTGAATAAATATTTCTCAGTATGTGAACAGTATCATGAACAGTAACGTAGATAGTACCGTATATGTGAATAGTACCTTACATGTGAACAGTGTCATTTTTCCTTTTATGCTCCTTCTAAGGTTTTCAACCGTCCTGAGTTCAAAAGTGATGTCCGTTTTGCCATTTGATCTCTCGTTTATTGTGAAATGACTATGATCCCTAAAATATACAAAATACTTAATTAAAATAAAACACACATAATTAAATTACAAGAAACTTAAATACATAAAAGTAAGGGTTGTTAGTAAGACTTGAAATGTAAAATGACGATTTTCTCCTTTATAAATATACATTTTCTAACACTCAACAATATGTACGACCTTATTATTCCTAATCTATACTTTAGTAGACTCATGCATTTACAACTATATTAAAATTTGCACAACAATTGATTATGTGCTTTTCTCAAGTGACATGAATACAGACACACACACGTATATACATATACACACTTACTGTCTGCAAACCCATGTACATTTTCAATTTTTAAAATGAACATTTACAAACTGTTTATAAAACTAAGAAATTTGCACCCATACATTAACTAAATTTTAGTGCTTTGTCAGCACGCCTTCTGCTCCAACTCAATTTTCTAGCAATCTGATACCAAAAAGAAAAAAAAAATCATAAGTTTCCGTTATATAAATCATTACATTACATGCCAAATCTTTTAAAAAAAGAAAAGCGAAAGATTATACAAAGAAAATAAGAAAATCTCAGCTGCCGATGACAATGTTCTTACCTGACGTACAATTATCATATAAACACCAAATAAAAGCAAATAAAAAAGAGATTTAAATTTCAGAAACTCATAGTAAAATATAAAATGGTGGAATCATGTTCCTGAGGCTAGGGGATAAACGATTGATAGTTTTTGAGGATCTGCTGTGATTGTTTTCTTAATAGACTTGGACTTCTAAAAGGGCACAACTCTAATTCTTATGGCTTCAGGAGGAGATATATTTTTAAAAATAAATGTTCACATGTTCTAATATCATTTATTTATTGTATAATTAATGTGAAATCTTAAGAGTTACTTTAAAATTCCTTAAGGAGATAAATATAGCACAAAACTTTGCCCTCCCAAGATAGGGATTATTTCCTCTCGAATATGATCATTGACCATAGGAGACGAATCCCTTGATTTTGGCCTTCTAGTGTGACTGATTATTTAATTATCTCCACGTACCACGATAGTTTGAAATTATATACAAATGCTTAACGTATATAATTACTAAAATACCCTCAATTAAATTAGGTTGATACATGAATTGTATGACTCGTTGTGTAATGAGTAGTAAATTCTATGTGTGTCGTGTATTTTGACTTCTCATGCCAAAACAGTTTTGTGAGAGTAGTGATATTTGACCCCATGTATTTATTTCGGTGGTCCTTAATTTTCAATTAATCTCATTTATTTCTGAATTTATCATTATTAAAAAAAATAACAAAAAGTTCTTTTATTCTATGATTTATCTCTCTCTCAGTCTCTTGAATCATCAATTTCTGAAAATTGAGCGAAAATTGAATTGAAGTTGAAATTTTTTAGCAGAGGAAAGGAATTAATATCAAAACATTTTTAACGACCATTATAAATAATTAGTTATCGTGCTCATTTGCATGCGTGTATGAAATAAAAACTCACAATTAGAAAGATAAAGATTTATAGGAGGTCAAGAAAATCTATACTTTTAATACTAAAAGTATTAACTATAAATTATTGCTTGAAATAAGTCCCAAATTTAATGACAAATCTTACTATTAAACTAGAACCCAACAAAGATAAAAGTTTAGAAGCTATATATTTACTCAACCCACCAACTCAATCATAGATCACGAATCATGCCCATTATTTTTGATTTCATGTTGTAAAATATATACTTCTAATACTTTTTAACAGCGCGTGCATTAAGCACGTTGCCAAAAAGTGGATTTCACAACAATCATCTGGTGAACGTGGCTACATTCTTGTTGTTATATCCTATTTTTCTTGTAGTGGGGATGACGAACAAATGAAAAAATAAATCAGACACAAGTAGATAAATTAAGTATAAGGGACCACAATTCTAAAACTGGAAGTGGATTGTTATCTCAAATTTAATTTCAGTGACAGAGAATTAGGTTAAGTTGCAGAAAAGTTTTAGAAGAGTAGTGAAGATAGACAGCAAAGGTTGTGATGCTTCTAGAGTTTGCTAGCTCAATTCTTGGTTCATGCCAAAGCCTACATTTGACCAATACTTTAGCACAAATGTTATAGGTTCGATTTTCATTCAGAACTATGGCCTGCGGAACACAGCTCTGGTAGAACACATTACGTACATTGTGAGTTGTCACCATTTTTAAGTTACTACTGTGAAGTCAACTAACTGGCGGTGCCTCATTATAACTAATGCTGTAAATGGTTGTATTTGATGCCTAATAAATTAATAATAGCCAAAGCTGGCTACTTTTGTAATGTCAAAGATTTGCACGAACACTTTGCTTCCAACAAGCAACTTCTTTTTCTTTTTATTTTTGTTTAAAGCAAGCACTAAGAGAAGCTCCTTGAGATCGATGATTAGTTTATTGATAAATAATAAAGATAGAGGAATAGGGAGCGCCATGGAGCTAGCTTGCAGTGGCTGAAAAATTGAGACACCACGCTATATAAAACCAAAATTGAAGACACCCCTGTTAGAATTAAGAAGAAGAGGTTTTTTATTAAATTATTTATTTAATTGCCCAGTGAAATAAAGGGCAATTCGCTATTCAATCCTTGCACAACCACTTATATTTTCGTCTCAGAAAATACCATCTAAGCTAAAGTAAATGCATGCAATTGAATGTCTCGATCAATGACGAGGGAGATAATGTTTTAATATTTAATATGTTGTTGGCCAGTTTGAAGGTCTTGCGGTCATATACTATTAATTCAATAATTTAAAATGGAATCTTTTAATATATTTTATTAGTGTAACTTTTTAAATTATTTAATTTTTAGTTTCAAAAGAATCTTTTAATTATTTACATTTATAATTTATTGAATAAATAATTAATATCATTAATTTTAATAAATAAAATTATAAATATCATGATTTTATAAATATGTATTAATGTTATTATCTACTGTGATTTATAACTCTATGTAAGTTCAGTTTAACAATTAAGTTAACCCTTAAAAAAATTATTGTTATTGTTGTTGTTGTTAAATAGTAAAAAAAAATTCTAATACCGTAAGGTCTCACTTAAAAACTAATAATATATTCTCTTAATATTAATAGTTTATTATTACTGAATATGAAATTAAGTTTTGAATTTTTTATTCTATTGAATTTGACAAAAGGCACATGAACATAAAAAAAGTACAAAGGTTAAAAAAAAGTACGCCAACAATTTGGTATGCCCTCTTAAAAAAAAAAAACGTATCATGCTTTTTCTCTTAAGCACGATACAACGAGACTTATAATACGGTACGTGTACTGGGCTGGGCCTAAGTAAAAAAAAAAAAACACGACCTAGGACAACATGAAACAAAAGGTGGGCACGGCAAGGTACGAGTATGAGTATGCATAGGCCTTCCATTGATGGGCTAGGCCAACACCATCTCCACCACTAAATAGCCTATTTTGTTAATAATAAAAAGAAAATTCTAAAATTTGAATAAATCATATTCAAACCTAATTTGTTTGATTTATTGTCAGAGGAAGACAATATTCTCTACACCAAATAGTATATTTTTGTAATGACCATTGTTAGGGAGAAATACTGTTTGGGATAAATGCGTCGACGAGACCAGGCATGGTGAGCAGATTCCTGATAGCAGAAGAACAGGAGCAGAAATATCCTGCTCGTCCGCGAGCACGCCATTCGCGAGGCCAAATTCCTGCAAGGAGCATATGGCCGTCCCGGCTTGTTGTCGGGAGGCGAGGAGACCCGGCCGACGGCAGTTGACAAGTCATGCTCTCCAGCCCAAGAATCTGAGCACAACAGCCGCGTTTTCCCCTAAACCGTGGCGTAACACGCAAGGTCTCACAGAACCGCGACAGCCACGCTTCCCCTGAACCGTGGCGTGACACGCAAGATCTCACAGAACCGCGACCATCACGCTTTCCTCAGAACCGTGGCGTAACACGCAAGGTCCCACGTTTGCCCATAACGCAACAGTCAGAGCCCCATACCGTGAGGGAAAAAGCGGAAAACTGGGAAGCCTATAAAAAAGGTAGCCAACGAAGGTAAAAGGGTTGGCATTTCTGAGATTAGAGGGAGAATTAAAAGAAAAGAAGAAAAAACCACGAAAAAGCCATAAGATTTTTGGGCAAACGTTCCCCGAACCTTCGTATCTGACTTGAGCGTCGGAGGGTTTGCGCCGGGGAATAACCGGCGCCCTCTGACTTGCCTGTGTGTGCAGGAAACTCCGGAGAAAAAAAAAAGCCTCACGAGGAGACCGCCTGGTCGTGATGGAGTTGATCGAGCCGAGACCCTGGTTGTAGAACGAGGAGAACCAGAATCCAGCATCAACATTTTGGCGCCGTCTGTGGGGAACAGAGCAAAAAGCTTCTGTTGATAGCAGGAAGAGGGGTGAAGCAAGTGAAAAGCGATGGAGACAGGAGGAAGTAGTGCCCAAGGGGGTGATATGAGGCTTAACGATTCCGTAACGCTGAGGGAGATAGTCAGCGAAGCACGGGAGAAAGTCATGTTCGACCGGATGGAACGGATGGAAAAGCAGATGGAGACCTTGACAACCATCCTGCATGAGCTGCGGAGCGAGCGAAGGGTAACCCAAGAGGGAAGGGCGAGAGACGACGGAGCGGCACCTGGTCCCGATAGTGCGGGGGGGAGTCAAACCACCGGGAGATTCGGCGGTGAGAGAGGTAACGTACCTCTGCGGGAAGAATTTCACAGAGAAAGAGAGCGGTCCCCGGCAAGACGGACTTGTGACGAGGACGACGGGGGTGGCGAATGCAGAGGAGACGGAGTTGAGGCAACACCTGCATTATGTAGAGCGAGAGCGGGATCAAGTTGCGGCACGTGACCCTGGTCGTGCCGGGCAGCTGGAGGGGAAGTCCGCAGACTAGCGCAGATAATTGACGACATGCAAGGAAGGAACAGAGCCCCTGGTTGGAGGATAATGCTGGACGGAGAATCACCGCTCACAGCAGAGATCATGAGGGCAGTTATTCCGAGAGATTTCCGCCTCCCCGACCTTAAATACTCGGGAAGAACTGATCCGCTGGTGCACATAGAGCGTTTCAATGACATAACTGGGGTACAAGGATTATCTCAATCCCAAAGGTGCAGGGTGTTCCCATTATCCCTCGAGGGGCGTGCACGAGAATGGTACAGGAAACTTCCTCGGGGCAGCATTAAAACCTTCGAGCAGATGTGCCAGGAATTCGCAGAGCAGTTCAGTGGGGCAATGTCACCGGAAGATGACGTGATGGAGCTGAAAAGCATGAAACAGGGGGAGCAAGAAACCCTTCGGGAATTCATCAAGAGGTTTCATCGGGCTGTCCTCGACTTGGGAGCCTTCAACCACCCTCAGGCGTTAAGGGGACTGAAAGAGGGGGTGAAGATAGGAAGGCTGTGGTACAATTTGAGAAGCCCAGCTATTCAAACGTATGCAGCCGCATACGAACAGGCCAAAGAGACATCGAGATTGAAGAGGAGAAGGCTGCACGGATTAAGACAGACCAGCTAGAAGGGTTGGGGAAGAAAGAGAAGAGAGCATCACCAGGGAATGGGCCGGTCAGGAGGAGGGACCATCAGGCCTCCGGTAGCGGAGGAGGAGTTAGGGTCGCTGCTTACCAGCCTCATCAGAGGCCACCACAGTATCAGCGCAGCAGGGCGCAACCTCCTCGTTCCCCAGCTAGGGAGCCTTGGAGAAGGCATGATTTGGCATCTGGTGGTCACCATCAACGTTCCCACGGTAGTGGAACGAGCAGACCAGAAGTATTTCCACCGCCCCCAGCTCAGAGCGGGGCAAACAGAGAAAGAGCAGTGCACCTGATCGACCAGAACCAGGACTATGGGCGGTACACTCCCTTGAAGATGTCCCTGGATGAGGTGTACGAGGCCATAAAGGATCGAGGGCTGCTGCGCCTCCCTACACCAATAACAAAGTTACCCAACAGGAGGGACAGAGGACGTTATTGTAAGTTCCATGGCACCCATGGCCATACCACAACAGAGTGTAGAGACCTCAAGACCCAGGTCGAAGACTTGGTGAGAAATCGGTACCTGGACGAGTTTATGGATGGGACTCTCCCGATGGAGGCCACAACAGATGAAGGGGAGCAGTGTGATAGAGACATGAGGCGCGAGCAGCCCGCGGTAAGGGTGATAGCTGAGGGCCCAACACTGGCCGGAGATTCCAACAGATCGAGAAAAAATTATGCTAGGTACGCCATGACCAGTAAAGAGGTACTCCTCAATACCCCAGCAGCCAAACGAGCGAGGGTCAGGCAAGTGCCAATCATGTGGACGGATGAGGATGAGGAAGGAATTCTATACCCCCACGAGGATGCTTTAGTCATCAAGGCTACTGTCGCTAGCAAGAAGTTTGACCGGATACTGGTTGATACAGGGAGCTCAGTCGATGTGTTATTTAAGTCAACCCTGGAAGAGATGGGAATAGCCGACCGGAAGTTGGAACACACCAACACCTCCTTGAAGGGGTTCGGAGGAGGGAAGCTGGTTCCTCTGGGCGTGGTCGAACTGCCTGTCACAATTGGGAGCCCCCCGACAGAGAGGACAATGATACTAGATTTTGTCGTAGTGGATGAGGAAGGCCCTTACCAGATGATCCTAGGTCGGCCATTTTTAAGGATGAGCAAGGCGGTGTTGTCCAACCATTACCTGGCTCTGAAATACCGGGTGAAGGGGGTAGTAGGAGTGGTACGAGGAGACCAGAGGATCGCAAGAAGCTGCTACTCCTCGGCAGCAAGGGAGACAATGCAGATAACATCCCTCGACACCCGAGTGGAAAACACGACTGGCAGACAAAAACCTGTAGAGGACCTGGAAACAGTAAGCATGGGACCAGAGAACCCGGGTAAGACGGTCAGAATCGGGTCGAGACTTGAGGGGGAGCAAAAGCAGGAGTTGGTGAAATGCTTACAGGCACATGCTGATGTATTTGCCTGGACACATGAAGACATGCCGGGGATTGACCCTGAGGTAGCATGCCATAAGCTGGCAATTAAGAAAGGTGCTCGGGCAGTAAGACAGAAGAGGAGGTGCTTCAACCAGGAGAGGTATGAGGCTGTAAATGACGAGGTGGAGAAGCTCCTGAGAGCAGGGTTCATTCGGGAAGTCAGTTACCCAGAGTGGATATCGAATGTGGTGCTGGTAAAGAAGGCGAACGGCAAGTGGAGGATGTGCGTGGATTTCACAGACCTCAATAAGGCGTGCCCAACAGACAGCTTCCCTTTACCAAAGATCGATCAGCTAGTAGATTCAACGGCTGGACATGGTCTGCTTAGCTTCATGGACGCATTCTCGGGATACAACCAGATCCCCATGCACGAGCAGGATGAGGAGAGCACGGCTTTCATCACTAACCAAGGTTTGTTCTGTTACAGGGTGATGCCATTCGGTCTCAAGAATGCTGGGGCCACCTACCAAAGGCTGGTGAACAAAGTCTTTAAGCCTTTGATCGGGAAAACCATGGAGGTGTACGTGGATGACATGATCACCAAGTCCAAAATCCCGAAGGAACACGTCAGACACCTCGAGGAGACATTCGAGCTTTTGAGGAAGTACAAGATGAAGCTCAACCCGGAGAAATGTGCTTTTGGGGTCGAGTCAGGGAAATTCGTGGGATTCATGGTGAGCCATAGGGGGATCGAAGCAAATCCCGAGAAAATCCAGGCGATTGTGCAAATGACACCCCCTCGTAACCTGAAGGAGATGCAAAGCCTCACGGGGAGGTTGGCGGCCTTGAGCAGATTCATATCCAAGGCTACAGATAAGTGCCAGCCATTCTTTCAAGTGATAAGGAGGGGAAAGAAAACGGAATGGACCCCAGAATGCGAAGAAGCCTTCCGGAACTTGAAGCAATACTTGCAGCAAGCTCCGCTGCTATCCACATCGAGGGATGGGGACAAGCTGTATCTGTATTTGGCGGTATCGGATCGGGCCGCCAGTTCTGTTCTGGTGAGGGAGGAAGAAGGAGTTCAGTATCCGATATACTACACCAGCAAGGCCCTGCTCGACGCTGAGACCAGATACCCACCGTTGGAGAAATGGGCACTTGCCCTTGTGGTTGCTGCTCGGAAGTTGAGGCCATATTTTCAAGCATTCCCGGTCTCGGTGATAACCAACCGGCCGTTGCGTCAAATTCTACACAAGCCAGATGCCTCTGGTCGGCTCGTCAAGTGGGCTGTAGAGCTGAGCGAGTTCGACATAGACTATAAACCCCGCGCAACGATAAAGGCCCAGGCAATGGCCGATTTCGTAGCTGAGTTCACAGAGCCCGAAGTATGCTTAGATCAACGAGATGCAGTTATAGGCAACGACGAAACTCAAGTATGGCAGATGTCTGTAGATGGGTCATCGGGGGAGAGGGGTTCAGGAGCAGGGATTGTCTTGGAAGGCCCGGAGGGGGAGCAGATCTCTTATGCTGTGAAGTTGGAATTTCCCGCCACTAATAACCAGGCAGAGTATGAGGCCCTGATAGCAGGTCTGGGATTGGCTAAGGCCGTGAAAGCGGACAGAGTTAAGGTCAGAACTGATTCCCAGCTGGTTGCGAATCATGTTAATGAAAGGTTCCAACCAAGAGAGGAGAAGATGGAGCAGTACCTGAAGGTAGTCAGTCAGATGATGGGAAAGTTCGAAGCAGTGGAAGTGACACAAATCCCCAGGGAGCAGAATAGTCGAGCAGACATTTTGGCTAGGATGGCAGCAGTAGCCGATCCAAAAATGCCAAAGTCGGTCCCTCTGGAGGTGAAGTCCAGCCCAAGCATCGAGCAGAACTTGGGGGTGTTGCGGATAGAACAAAAATGCTCGTGGAAGGACCCGATAGTTTCATACCTCAGAGACGGGGTATTACCACCAGATAAGTCACGAGCTCGGAAGATTAGAGCCCAGGCTTCGAGATACACGATGATCGATGGGACACTGTATCGGCGAGGATATACGCTACCGTTCCTTCGGTGTTTGGATGAGGACGACGCGGATTACGTACTGAGAGAAGTGCACGAAGGAATTTGCGGAAATCATTCTGGCGGGAGGTCCCTGGCCCATAAGGTTCTAAGGCAGGGATATTTCTGGCCGACAATGCACCAGGACGCGCAAAAGAAGACCAAGAGTTGTGCAAGCTGCCAGAGTTTTGCAAATTTCTCTAACCAACCACCAGAGAGGCTCACCTCCATGGCCTCCCCTTGGCCATTCGCTCAATGGGGAATTGATCTGATCGGCCCATTGCCAAAGGGACGAGGAGCAGCAACACATGCCATAGTTGCTATAGATTACTTCACGAAGTGGATAGAGGTAGAAGCCCTTAGCAGGATCACAGAGAAGAAAACAATAGACTTCGTGTGGAGAAACCTGGTCTGCCGATACGGGATCCCTTATGCCTTGGTAACGGATAATGGCAGGCAGTTCGATAATCACAGCTTCAGGGATTTCTGCCAGAACCTCGGGATAGAGCTGAAGTATTGCTCGCCTGCTCACCCTCAATCGAATGGACAAGTGGAAGCAGCCAACAAGACCATCAAGAGGCTTCTGAAAACCAGGCTCGGAGCAAAAAAGGGTGCTTGGGTTGACGAGCTGTCAGGTGTGCTATGGGCATACAGAACAACCCACAAAACCGCAACTGGGGAGACACCGTTCGCTTTGGCCTTCGGACATGAAGCGGTCGTGCCGGCTGAGATAGGAACGACCACACACCGGACAGATCATTTCAATGAGCAGGAGAACGACGAGCAGATATGTTTGAATCTCGATCTGCTAATGGAAAGGAGAGAACGAGCAGCCGAGCGGTCAGTCACTTACCAACAGAGAGTTGCTCGGTACTATAACCAGAAGGTGAACATACGGCAATTTAAGGTCGGAGACTGGGTGCTGAGAAGAGTGAATCAGAGCACCAAAGATTCGACTCAAGGAGTGCTGGGACCGAATTGGGAAGGGCCATACAGGGTCAAGCAAATAGCGGGACCCGGAGCTTACAAGCTGGTCCGCGCGGACGGGCACGAGGTGAAACGCCCATGGAACGCAGCACACCTCCGGAAATACTTCCAGTAAGACTCGTTCGCATTTGGAAGCTATTTTTGCTCATGTTCATTACAGTTTATCTTTCATACTTTATGTCCGAACAATGTCCTGTAAGTCAAATCCTGCCATTAATAGAACGTCGAGGAATCTCATTCACTTGAATTCGAAGAAATTCCTAAGGCACGTAAAGGCTCAACCAAGTCTCAAAGCCTGTTTTATGGCGAGACAGAAGCCAAGCGTGCCAGGATCTGCTCGGCCACGAGAAGGCAGCAGAATCCAAAACATTCGGAGAAATTCCTAAGGCACGTAAAGGCTCAACCAAGTCTCAAAGCCTGTTTTATGGCGAGACAGAAGCCAAGCGTGCCAGGATCTGCTCGGCCACGAGAAGGCAGCAGAATCCAAAACATTCGGAGAAATTCCTAAGGCACGTAAAGGCTCAACCAAGTCTCAAAGCCTGTTTTATGGCGAGACAGAAGCCAAGCGTGCCAGGATCTGCTCGGCCACGAGAAGGCAGCAGAATCCAAAACATTCGGAGAAATTCCTAAGGCACGTAAAGGCTCAACCAAGTCTCAAAGCCTGTTTTATGGCGAGACAGAAGCCAAGCGTGCCAGGATCTGCTCGGCCACGAGAAGGCAGCAGAATCCAAAACATTCGGAGAAATTCCTAAGGCATGTAAAGGCTCACCAAGTCTCAAAGCCAGTTTAATGGCGAGACAGAAGCCCAGCGTGCCAGGATCTGCTCGGCCACGAGAAGGCGAGCAGACTCCAAAGCATCGGGATATTTCCCAAGGCATGAGGCAAAACCATGTGCCGAGCTAAAACCTGCTCAACCAAACAAAGACGAGCCGATTCTCAAACGAAAAGTAATTCATAATTACAACACAAGAAAGTAATCAAAAGACGTTTTTATTAATTTGTTAACAATTAACAGAAATGGATAATCTTCATGAACATCGTCCATTACAATAAAAGAAAGATAACAAAAAGACGGTGGATCAGTGAGCCGGAGCAGCATCGGTTGGCTGGACCTCCTCAGGTGCCGGGGGGGTATCACCAGTTGCGTCCAGGGGGGTGCTCGCCTCGCCAACATCAGTAAGGACTGCATGAGGAGGAGAGTTTTCCTCCTCAATCACGATCGGCTCCACCCCTTCGGCATCCTCCTTGGCCGCCTCCTCGTCCATATGTTGAGCAACACCGGCTGCAAGGTCATCCATCTTCAGATCAGGGTGTTGCTTCCCGAGGACGGCCATGATGCAACGATAGGAATGCCGAAGTCCCTGGTCGTACTGGTTGTCGGCTTCTCTCTCCAAGTTCTCGACCTGAGCTCGGTGGGAGTCGCGGAGAGATTCGAGCTGAGCCTCATACATAGCCTTCTGCCCCTGCAGATCCTTCTTGACCTTGGTAAGCTCCTCCTCCAGGGTAATGGCTTTTGCTTGGGCTTGTGATTCTTGCTCTATCAGCTTGAGGTTCTCGAGGTTCAGCTCCCCTGCTTTCTTCTCGGCAACTTCAGCTCTGGTCGTCGCCGATTGAATATCCTCTTTGATCTTTCGGTCGTAGCGGCCAACCTTAGCCTTGTAATAGGTGGTCATGCAGCTGAGGTGGAAAGCGCTATGCTGCATGGCCCCCACCAGCTCACCCAAGGTGCGGCCGTCAAAGTCCTCCAGGTCCTTCTTGCTCACCAGCCTAGTTAACTCATTGACGTAAGGGACCAGATGCTCTGCTCGGCTGTCAGGTAAGCGAGATCGAGGCCCGACAGGAGGAGAAGAAGTAACAGGATCTGTGGCTGCTCCACTAGTTTCCCCAACTTTTACAGGGGCAGGAGGTAAAATCTTCAAGGGCGGGGCCTGCTGCACGGTGTTAGCCCGCTTTGCAGCGGGGGCATCCTTACTCTGGTCCCTCTTCGCGGTTGGAGGTCGAGAGCGTTTTCGGGTCAGAGCCCCAATCACAGCGTCCTCCATCAAATGGCCGGGAAGTATCAAGCGAGACTCGAGCAAGTTGTATGTACTTAACAGTTCTCGACTCGAGTAGGAATTGGCCAGTGCCGCCTCGACCCGTTTGAGCTGGTCAGGTACGAGCGGGAAATGGACGCCCCAAGAGACTGCAACACAAACAGACACTTGGTTAGAGACAAACCAATAAAACAAGGACAATTATGGATACAAGACATCTGAGGCGAGCAGGCAACCTGGGACCGTGAAACGGGGTGGGACCCAATAATTCTTCCCGTCCACTTGTGCAACCTGACCCCAAGGACCCCCAGCAAAGAAGAACTTCCTCTTCCAATTCCCACCACCACCAGTAGGGAGATCGGTTATGGGTTTCCTGGTCTTGGTACTAGATTGGAAGTAGTACCAGCCGGCATCTTTTGGGCTACTTTTCAGCTGGTACAGGTGCTTCACCTCGTCGACCGTGGGCTCGCTTTGGCAACACCTGTCCCACAGTATGAACAGACCAGAGAGCACTCTCCAACCGTTGGGGTTCAACTGACCAGGAGATAGATTCAACCCGCTAAGTACCCGGGCAAAGTAGGGTTGCAAGGGACACCTCAGCCCATACTTAAAGCTATCCAGATACAGGGTAACGTACCCCCTGGGGGGTCGGCTGGGGGTATCTTTCTTGCCTGGAACCTTGAGAAGTATTTGACCAGGAATGCTATACCTACGACGGAGGTCATCGAGTTCGTCAAACGTGGTCGTGCACGTCATATAGTCGATGGCATAATCACGCGACGAGACTCTGCCCCCTACTGTACCCCGTCCCTCTGGTCGTGGCGCTCCGGATGGAGATACCTCGCCAGAGTCACCCTCGCCGCTCTCACTCAAAGTATCCTCGGAGCCGGAAGATCTCTCCTCACCATTACTTCCGCTCGTAGAGGTTGTTTGGGGAGACATCCTCCTAGCACTAGTCCCGACACTGGACCTAGTTGGCTCTAAGGGGATCCCAGGATCAAAAGCAGGATCGGTGAGCAGACTAGGCAGGAAGTCCAACTCGTCGTCATCGACCTCAATGACTGCCTCTTTGCCTTTCGACATTCCCCAAGCCCTAACCACAACACCACCAACTACTACCCAAACAGAAGGGAAGAGAAATTGTCTACAACTATCTGAGACCAAGGAGATAGAAGAAATACCTGAAGTAATGGTTCAGCCGGTGAAAGTCTGAGATGGAAGCCTTTTATGACGAAACTTCTTTGCCGGAGAGACAGAGACGGAGACGAAGTGTGATGGATATGCCGTTCGAGAGGGTTTGGCTTTCCTAATAAGAACGGACTCTTGGGTTGCCAGCATTCAACAGCGCCGAATCCCGAGGGTCTCGTAACCGTCGGTTTGAAATTCAAATGGAGGGGGGGATTTCTGCCACGTCACCTCGTCCGCAATTAAATGCGACATGACTCTTGGCAGCCTTTCCCAATCCCCCGCGAATGATTATTATCAAGTTTCTACTGCTGGTCCACTACATTACCCAACACCAGAAACTGGGGGACCGGTGTTAGGGAGAAATACTGTTTGGGATAAATGCGTCGACGAGACCAGGCATGGTGAGCAGATTCCTGATAGCAGAAGAACAGGAGCAGAAATATCCTGCTCGTCCGCGAGCACGCCATTCGCGAGGCCAAATTCCTGCAAGGAGCATATGGCCGTCCCGGCTTGTTGTCGGGAGGCGAGGAGACCCGGCCGACGGCAGTTGACAAGTCATGCTCTCCAGCCCAAGAATCTGAGCACAACAGCCGCGTTTTCCCCTGAACCGTGGCGTAACACGCAAGGTCTCACAGAACCGCGACAGCCACGCTTCCCCTGAACCGTGGCGTGACACGCAAGATCTCACAGAACCGCGACCATCACGCTTTCCTCAGAACCGTGGCGTAACACGCAAGGTCCCACGTTTGCCCATAACGCAACAGTCAGAGCCCCATACCGTGAGGGAAAAAGCGGAAAACTGGGAAGCCTATAAAAAAGGTAGCCAACGAAGGTAAAAGGGTTGGCATTTCTGAGATTAGAGGGAGAATTAAAAGAAAAGAAGAAAAAACCACGAAAAAGCCATAAGATTTTTGGGCAAACGTTCCCCGAACCTTCGTATCTGACTTGAGCGTCGGAGGGTTTGCGCCGGGGAATAACCGGCGCCCTCTGACTTGCCTGTGTGTGCAGGAAACTCCGGAGAAAAAAAAAAGCCTCACGAGGAGACCGCCTGGTCGTGATGGAGTTGATCGAGCCGAGACCCTGGTTGTAGAACGAGGAGAACCAGAATCCAGCATCAACAACCATATGCAGTCACATATGAATCTTTATGTAACCTTATTATTATGTTGCTTTTTAAAAAATCTAACGACAAATTCTAGAATACACTAGAAATAACAAAACTAGTTAATACATACATGATATGTATAATTAAATTAATATAATCACGTTTATATGGAGATTTTTTAAAATAAAAACACACATGTCATTAAATTATTTATTTATTGAGAATTGACACAATACCTCTATTGTATTATAGAATTTCACCTAAAAATAGGAGGAATGGGACGCGCTTCACGAGATGGCTACACTACAATTAATCAACAAGAAGAAGCACAGGCAAGAGTTTATTTCTTTTCCTCGTTCTATAATGGTGTCAATGGCTGAAAGAGTAAGATAACATAACACAAGGCATATTTGAAATTTAATTCACATAAGCATGTGACGTGTATGTATCATCAAATACACCTTTTTTTTTTGGGCTTTTGGGTAAATATAAAATAGAAAGGCATTTGAAATTTCATGAAAGTGACAAAGAATATTAGCGTACGTAAGTAGCAATAACACTTACCTCTCTTACAAAGACTTAATTCGTGAATGTTAATGTGAAATACAGTTGTGCGTCATTCAATCGATATCAATGGCTGAATCGAATTCTATGTATATGCTGGCTAATTAATAGTGGGAATTCATATATATACTAAGTTCGATTCTTAAACGTGAGAATGTGTATTATTGAACAAACATTAATTGAACAACACCATTAGCTATGGTAGGTGCGGGTGCGGGCTTTGGACTTTGGGCTTTTGAGGATCTAGTTATTGGAGTGGGATCAATCTTAGAACAGTACCAAAATACTCTTCAAATGATATTTTACTACTTATTTGAAGAGTCACGATAACAAAAAAATAATGTTTCAAAAGATATTGAAGAGAGAGAAAAACTATTTGAATTGAATAATTTCATTTAGAGAGTCTTTTGAAACCTTTAATTTAATATTATATTTTTTATCTTATAATTCAATAAGAAAGAGAAGTGTTAACTATTACTTTTATAAAAAAAAAATTTGATTAAAATAATATATACTTATTTTTATTTGAAGAGTTTTTTGAGAGGTTATTTCTTTTTTCACCTTTTTAATTACCACATAAATAAGTAAATAAATATTTAAAAAGCTAAATTAGAAAAGTCTAAGAGAACACAGCTTGGATGGCTATAATTTAGTTGATGATATTTTTCTTTAAATAAATTAGTTGATGAATAAAAACAAAAAAGACCATTTTTTTTTCAATTTTTTTATTAAAAAATAAGTATATTGATATTAAGAAGGTATTAACTACTAGGTCAAAAAGGATATGCCCGTTTTATTCATTTTATTTAGAAAAAGATTTAATTTTTTTTATGTTAATATATATTTTTTATCTAAATATTTAAAAATGAATTCAACTAATTCAAATATTCATGATGAAATTGTAAGGTAATATAATATTAATTAATTAGTGACTAATAATAATAAAATATAGACCACTACTATTAAAGTTAGAAAATGGGTCATTGGGTCGTGTCTATTTCGTGTTGTGTCAAATTTAAGCTGACTCAAACACGATCATTTAATAATTGTGTCAAGATATTGAGACTCTAACCCGATACGAAAATATACAAATCACCCATAATCCGCTTAATATCTATATAATTAACAAAATTTACTTCAAACGTATATATATACGCGCATGTGTGTGTATGCATTCTCATTATAACAAAGTGAAAATATCACTAACAGATAAAAAATCACAAATTTCAATACACTAGCAAATAAAAAACACATTATTTAATCAGTTAATGTATTGAAATATTTACCTTTTTATATCTTAGTATGCATCTCACTTTAACAAAGTGAGAATGTCATCATTACATAAGGATTAATATCTTATATATTTACATTATTAAAGTTCTAAATACATATAGAATTTTATAAATGAAACACTATGAATATGTTCATCTTCCCTAAAAAAATAAAAAGAGAATCATATTAAATATTTGAGTTTTAATGATAAAAACCTACAAATTAATTTAGAATAAAAAATATAATCGTGTCATTTATTTGGTAAATGGGTTAAGAATTTTTATTCTAACATGAAACAAAAAGATTGTGATAACCTAAATGCGGCTCATTTAATAATTGTGTCATATTTGTTGACCATTAGTTCATTATCCATTTATTCTACCATATTAGTATCGAGTAATTGAGTTGTGTCAAGTTTTGCCAACTCTAGAGTATACTTGGCAATGAGATTGGGATACGACGAGATTTGCTAATCATAATCCTGTCCCATATATATATAAGTGAGATAAAAAAAAAATGTCTCACTTTTATCCTTATATTCCCTCAAAATCCCATCATATCTGAAAAA
The DNA here is from genome assembly GCA_018350135.1 of Citrus trifoliata. Classification (NCBI taxonomy): domain Eukaryota; kingdom Viridiplantae; phylum Streptophyta; class Magnoliopsida; order Sapindales; family Rutaceae; genus Citrus; species Citrus trifoliata. Next base: position 376,368 of record VKKW01000118.1, on the reverse strand, counting down.
ATTATCATCCCTACAGTATGGGGACCTATTAGAAATAGTATAAGGTTTAACCTTTATTGTGAGTTTATTAAAAAAATATGGAGCCGTTTGCTATTAACTCTTTCCAGCATATCTGCGGGCATAAAAAAAGAACAGGGTTTTAGGGTTTTTGCGTTGCAATTTCAATTTTCAAGGTCTTGAGGAATTTGCCTCTGTTTATCCCCAAGAAACAGCCATGACTGCTCAGACCCAAGAAGAGCTTCTCGCCTCTCTTCTCGAACAGCAAAAAGTCGATGTATCCCTCTTATCTCTCTTTCTCTCTCTTTTTTTCTGTTTAATTTTATCTTTGATTAATTTATTTTATTTAAGTAAATTATTTTTTTTATTTGGCTTGAATTAGAACATAGTTTATGAGTTTGATAACTGACAGATATCAGATCTCTTTTTATTCAAACATCATAGATCTCCGTTGATTTTTTAATTTTTAAAATTTTTAATTTTGGGTTTTAGTAATTTGGCAGTATAGTCATCCATCTGCTTGACTGCTCTGACAATATTATGATTCATTTTAGATTTTTTAGAATTTAATTTATTAATTTTTTAAAAGTTTGTTTGAAAACAACTTGATGGATTACTGATTGCAATTTGCTAATTGTTATGCTTTTACTCTTTCTTTTGGTAGGATGATAAGCCTGTTGTAGAAGATGATGAAGATGAAGACGAGGATGAGGATGAAGATGATGAGAAAGACGAAGATGAAGCCGATGGTTAGTTAAACTGCATGCAAAACAGTTGGAAGATCAATTGTTGCCTTTTTTCCTTCTGCTCTAAATTCATTTTAGTGTATCAGTTTTGATGTTAGTAACATTACTGAGTTGCAAGAAAACACATAAAGATGTTCTCATAGTTGTTTGTGAATACTTTGATAATTTCTTATGCTTTGGGGATAAATTTCGGAGGTTGTAGAAGTATGACATGAGCTAGTAGAATGGGTGGAATATGAAGGATGTGTGTCCATACACATGCTTCTGCGGACCTTCATATGGCTGTATTTAGCAGTGGCAAAGGAATTCTTAATACAGATAATTATGCCAAATTGCAAATTGATTGTTATTTTGATAAATAGTTTTGCTGAGAGTGACCATTTTGTTAGTTTAACTTCATGTAATTTAGAAAATTTTATTCAAAAATAATTTTGGTAGCAGATGCATGCTAAATGGGATATTTCCATTTCACAGCTATAATGCAAAAAGGGAGACAAAAATAAAGTTGCTTGTGTGTGTATATATGTCTCAAATTTGGATGTAAGATGTTGATTCTGAACTGTTTTGTAAATCTATAAAACTCCTTTTAGACCTGGGATTTGTTTTTGATGCATTTGATTATCTGTTGGTCACTACTAAGTTTCTATATTCATAGTGTGACGGCCAATTTTCATGCATTAGGCCTCTACCATGCTCTTGTTACATAAGTAAGAATTGCACACTCTTGTGGTACCAGTGATTTCATTCAAATTGATAGGAAATAAGAACAAATGACCTAGTTGATTCAAGGAAGTAACATCGAAGAATACTCAAACGGGGAAAAAAAATTATTATAAGAAAGAGAAATAGTGAAAGTCTTATTTAATTTCTTCCTAGTTGAATTCATCCCTTTCCTGATATTAAGAAGGTTGCAATAATGATGGAAGCCAGCTGATCTATGTTTTGCGCTTTCATATAATTGCCGTCTAATAGTTTCCTCCTGTTATTGTATTAGAGGGACACCGAGATGGAGAGGCAGGTGGTAGGTCAAAACAGAGCAGAAGTGAAAAGAAGAGTCGCAAAGCAATGTTAAAGCTTGGAATGAAACCTATCCCTGGTGTTAGCCGGGTTACCGTCAAAAAGAGCAAGAATGTTGGTTCTCTGCACTTTGATCTATTGATGTCGTGCAATCTTTATACCGACTCTGCCTCTTTTAAGTTCTCTAGTTTGTTTAACATGATGGTGTTGTTTTATTAGATCTTGTTTGTTATCTCAAAACCGGATGTTTTCAAGAGCCCGACAACAGATACATATGTAATCTTTGGTGAGGCAAAGATCGAGGACTTGAGCTCACAATTGCAGACTCAGGCAGCAGAGCAATTTAAGGCTCCTGATCTCAGCCACGTGGTCTCCAAACCTGAGTCATCAGCCATGGCTCAGGACGATGAAGAAGTAGATGAGACCGGGGTTGAGCCTAAGGACATAGAGTTAGTGATGACACAGGCAGGAGTCTCCAGGGCAAAGGCTGTGAAAGCGCTGAAGGCTGCAGATGGGGACATAGTTTCAGCTATCATGGAGCTTACCAACTGAGAGTTTTCTTAGATGTTTGTGGTCATTTAGTAAACCTTCTATAATTTTCCAGTCCATGTGTCCTTTAATCTCTCTTTTTTTTCCCCTGCTTTTTGTGATTATTTCTTTTTCCTTTGTTGTATTATCAATTCAACTGTGGCTGCATCTTTTGATGATAAAATGGAGTCTAGTTTTTACCTGGATGCCTGTTTCTTCTAACTGAGTGAGGTTATTTGCAGTGCTGCTCACAAGAAAACATTCCACGCCACAATATTCTTTATTACCAAATACCCAATATTGTCTGTGGGAATTGACGAGGAGAGAATCTGCAAAGCTGTTGATTGTGAAATGGAACTGTTTGTGATTCCTTTTGCTTTTGCTGGGCAATTTACTTGTTTTTCTTTCGTATGTGACTGGTTCCTGACTAAGTTCCTTTGTATCAAGACCAGGCTTTTCTGAATGGTCGACTGACGGATTCTTGCTAAAATGATTTACAATTATGGTTACAAAAATTTCAGTGGTTGATCCCATTTCTCTCCTTGTAAACAATTCGACATTAAACAAGGAAAAGAAAAGGGAAAATAATATTTGCACTCTCGTGGTTTTGTAAATTTGATTGAATTTTATTTGTTTATTTGAGGGACATAATGAGAAAGGTTACTAATAAAAAGAGGGTCAATTTTATTTTTTATTATATTAAGTAGTAATTTTTTTAATACCATCATGAAGAAGAACATTTTGTGCAACAGTTCTTCCCGTATATGATAGAAAATGACCCCATTATCTTGAATCGATCTTATTTGAAATAATTAATTCCAAGTTTCTCTATAAAGAACATATTCAATTGTATTACTCTCTATAATTGATTTTTTTTTTGTGTAATAATTGATAGAATTTCATTTATAAGTACTATAAGATCTCGTGTATTGGAACCAAAGTTAAGTTATGAACTCGAATACATTGCCATGCGACATTTTCTTTTCCAAGTAAAATCCATTGGTATATGAAAAAGTAAAAAAGTGCTTTTGTTGGTGGAATAAGAAAGTGAAAAGATACTTTCATTAGTGGAATAAGAAACCTTCTTATTTATGCATGTATTTAATTTATTCGGAGCTATATTAAAGGACGTGGTGTCAAGTGAGACATTATTTGCGACCCATATCATTAATCAGATTACACGATCTCGAAAAGTTATGGAAGTGATCTACTAATATGATTTCTTCTAAAGGAAGGAGATTGTGATACCCTCATCAAAAGTCGAAACCCAGTAATTGAAAGCACACTAAGGGCAGATAAATGTAAAAACACTCGGCATTGACGGACTCACTTGAGAGCATTTGCAAATCCAAACCCAAATCCAATTGACTTATGGAGAGAAGACATCATTCTCAACGACAACAACGAAGAAATCATTTTTCATCATCATCATCATCTAATCAAAGCAGAAGCAACAACAGGTTCTCGTTTCCCAAGTCAAGCTCAAACTCAAGCTCAAGCTCAAGCTCAGCCAATGATGTCCGTGACAGAAGAAGAGAAACCCAAGAACAAAAACAAGAAGAAGCTATTGTTGGAACTTGCCCATTTATGTGCCCAGGTAAGGTACCCAATCTCCTTCATATAATATTAATCAACCTTTTGTTCATCATTCACCTTACTTTATTCATTCATTCCTTCCTTCCTTCCTTCCTTCCCATTGATTTGATTTAATAATTTTATTATTGTTTTATTACAAACCAACCCAGAGGCGGAGAGGCTCCAGCGCCAGCGCCTTCGTGATTTAGCTGTCTTTGAGAGACTTCATGGAGATCCTCGCAATTCATCTCCAGCCCTTGCTGTTAAAAAGGTTGCTTATTTTCATTTTAAGCTTGTATTGCTACTATTGTGTTAAATAAGATAATCCAATCTGATAGTTATGTGGTAATGAATTGAATGTTCATACGGAAGATTATGAAGTAATGAATATTATGGAAAATTGAAAAATGCAAGTGGGTGTTTTAGTTATCGAAATATGTGCTCTTGCTAGTTTTGCAGAACGATTTCGGCCAAGGAAGTGAGGGCATCAGATGTGCGGCCTCTCCCAGTACTGGAAGAAACTCTAAACTACCTTTTAAGCTTGCTGGATTCTACAGAACATCCTTTTGAAGTGATTCATGATTTTGTCTTTGATAGGACAAGGTCCATAAGGCAAGATCTTAGCATGCAGAATATTGTCAATGACCGAGCAATCAACATGTTTGAAAAGATAGTAAGAAACTTCTCAATCTTTACTCCTTTTTTTCTTTCACTAATAATATTTTTAGCGTATACTCGTGATTCTCTTATGAACAATCATCTTTACAAATTAAATTGGGTTGACCTCAGTTGCATTTGTAAACGCCAGTGCAAACTCATTGAAATGATGTTGAAACCATAATAAGCCAATTGGATTTACCAGTCAAAAAGGTGTCGAACTTGCTGTCCTATCCATTACTAGGACTACATATACAAAATGAGTACTTTTCATTTTGACAGGGCTACATAATTCAAAATGTATATCTTGCATGAGCAGAAGACATCTCTAGATCGTGATCGTGTTAAGCTCTGACTGTGTGTGATACATTATTGGGGAACAGTCTTGTTTTTATTCTCCTGATTAAATTAATAAGGAACCAAACCAAATTTCAACAGTGCCAGATGTGTTAGACATCTCTAGATCGTGATCGTGTTAAGCTCTGACTGTGTGTGATACATTATTGGGGAACAGTCTTGTTTTTATTCTTCTGATTAAATTAATAAGGAACCAAACCAAATTTCAACAGTGCCAGATGTGTTAGAGAGGCTATTGTGGGGTCACTTTTGCCTTTGATTTAAATAAATAAATAGTTTTAGAGCTTGATAATTTTGTAGACAGAAGATTGTTCCAAAGTGCTGCGAACACTAGATAACCAACATGTATGATGAGCAAATAGAACTTCAGCAGATATATCATGCCCTGCAAATACGTTAACTTCAGATAAATTTTATTTAAATTGCAACTTGAAACAATTCCACACACTTTTCTCAGCTCTGGATATCAGATAAGCACTTTTTTGAGAATTATTTAGGTAGTTGATTGTTTATTTCTGTGTGTGACAAAATCTAAACATGGGGTCAATGGCTTCATCTAATGTTGAGTCCATATATATTTCATCCCACAGGTCAAATTTCACGTCATATCTCACCACAAGCTTCGAAGTAGCTGTAGCAGTTCAAGCATTTCTTCCTTGCACTACCTCAACTTGGAGCAGCTTACAAAAGCTCTGACATCTCTTTATAATCTGTATGAAGCTAATCGAAGCTCCAAACCTATTCATGAGAAGGAAGCTGAATTTCGTTCATTTTATGTGCTTCTTCACCTTGATTCTATTGGTCAACCAATGGTTGGTTCCTACTTTATTCTGTTGCTGAAATTTTTTTTGCCCCTTCTTATTGGAACAGCCTTCTAGTGACTTGAATTTATGAAATATAGCTATAACCTTGATCAACAGGGGGAGTCACTTTCTCTGTGGTTTCGTCACATGCCTTTTCCTATCATTAAGTCAAAAGAAATGTGGTTTGCTCGCCAAGCTTTGCGGTAACAAACAAATATTCAAATATTCCATATTCCTTAGACTTTCAGCTTATTCAAAACTGGGATGTTATTCTTCTTAATCCATATTCAATGATAAATTCATAGCAACTGAAATATTGTCCTCCTTTTCCTTTTTCAATGTATAAAAGGTACTTTCGGATGGGCAACTATAGGCGTTTTTTGTTTACTGCTGCTGCTGAGGCATCCTATCTACAGTATTGCATTATTGAACCTTATATTGATGAGGTAATCAATTTTATTACTTTTGCTGCAAGCTTTTTCTTCTGGCATCCAAGTCATATAGGTATAACTAAATTTTACTGATATAATTAATTTCAAGTTTTCAGGGCTATTGTTTAATTAGGTATTGATTTTGCATTAATTTGCTCTTCAAACAGCCTTTGTTGTTGTTCTCACTTTTCTCCATGTTGGTTTAGAAATCATATTGAATTACATTTTTGCTGCCTGCTTCCTTCTTTGATGTTTATAGGTTCGATCACTTGCTCTGTGCTGTATAAACAATTGTGGTTATAAGCTCCATCCCTATCCTTTAGGACACTTATCTAAAGTTTTGATGATGGAGGTATGTTGTGCAGCAGTTGGAATTTATTGGTTTTGTTGTTGGGATAATGCAATTGAATGTTGAAAGATGCATGTGGTTCTTTAGGAATCAGATGTGGAATTATTTTGCAATGCCTGTGGTCTTCAGACATGCACAGATGAAGTGGGAAATAAATTGCTACCCACCAGGCAAACAACTTTTTGTCTTCCCAAGAGTGGACTTCAAAATTATAGCTTTTTGGGATTTAAGCAACTTGAGAGGTAACTTTTGAGATGCATTCTGGCATTTTAAATTTTAAATTTTAAATTTTTTTATTTGACCTATGGAAGAAATTTAAAGATAGATTTTTTTTTTTTTAATTAGCTTTCCAGTATAACCATCTTTAGGCCTTTTGACCTGCTTTAACAAAATTACTTGAGGTGTAGTGTGAGATGTCTATTATGTTTGGTTTTGCTATTTATGGAGGCTAAATTCTGAATTTGTCTTACAACTTAGTGGCCATAGGGTACTCACATTGTTCTATTAACCCTTTCTGTCGGTGTCCATAGAGTCTTTTCCCCAAGATGATGGTTGAAGGTAGAAGTTTCATAAGTTCAGCCAAATTTTTAACAGACTTAGAAAGAAAATTTGATTCTCATGAAAAAATTATAGACGTAGATAGGACTCTTACGTAACATTGAGGTAAACATACTATGTGGAAGATATAACTTCAAAGTCCCAGCAAGTCTGCCGGGGCAGATTTTTTTTTTTTTCCCAGAATTTTATTTATAACTTTTGATTCACTAACCTATTCCTTGCATGGTCCCTGCTAATGCAGCAAATGAGGGCTATTTTATTGTTGTGCTAATTTAACACCAGCAGCCTTTTAAAACTTCTTTCTGAAAATGCTCCTTTGTTGATTGACAAATCAATGCTTGATTCAAATTGCAGGCAAATTGAACCTGAGCTGCTTACATAATCTTGTACGCCTGAAGAACATTAGTGGATTAACTGTTGTATCAATATTAAATCATGGGTAAATTTGTTATTTATTAGGATTGCCTGTACACAATTTTTTTATGGTTGATGAATTACTTAAGATACAGAAAATTATGCGTAAATGCAAAACTTACTGATGCACAAACAATGAACTCCACTGGATATGTTTTCAGCTGTATTTTTATAGATCATTGTATACACAAGTTACATAGTTGAACTGCAATACCAATTGTTGCGGTATCATTTGTATAAAATTTGTAGTTGGTGCGAGATTGCTATAATAAATTGCTGTAGTATTGTTCATCCAAGACTAACTTATAGCCTGCATATGCCCCAGCCCTATCCTGTTTGGGGAGAAATGAACTGTTTAAATTTGTATTTTCAGAGAGTGATCAGACTGATCATTGCGTGTCTTTCCTTAAAAGATGCACAAGGATAAGCACCATGATCATGATTGAATTTAATTTCATTTCAGGATCAAGTTGCACTTACATCATGATAAAAAAAAAAAAAAATTAATTTAATTAGACAATTGTAATCTACAAGTACCAAGTCCCTGATATGCTGTGGGATCAACTTGAACATTGAACATTGCAACATAGCAATTGTAATCTACAAGTACCAAGTCCCTGACAGCATATTGATTTAAGTGGATGAAATGATTATGAACAAGAAGCTCTCTTCATCGAGGCAAGTGAAAAGAACCAGTTGTAGCTTCATGCCCAAAGCAGGTATCATCAAGATAAAATGAAAATATCAACTGAAAGGCTCTCTCCATCCAGGCAAGGGGAGAAATAGATGTACCTTCATGCCCAAAGCAATGTCACAGCAAGGAATAGTACCACAGCCAGTCCAAAGCAAAATCCAACAACTGCCGTGAAAGCCTGGAGACAGCTAGAAACAATTGAGATGCACACAACTGGACAGTATTTAACAAAAAAACTTCAAATTTTTTCTCACTTGCCTTTCCTTGAGATTGAAATTTAAATTTTACAGTGAACCATGACAGTCCCCTATCAACGAAAGGTGCAAGAGCAAGGGCACTGCACAGAAAAACGCCTCTTTTGAAATAACAGGATACTGATGGATGATGCATTTAATGTTTACAATAGATCAAGAACAGAAAGATAAATAAATTTTTGTGAAGAAATGGGAACCATCACAACATTAGAGACTACTAAAACGAGGAAACAAATTCTTGAAATATAGCAGCTCATCCTCAAGATTTTGCAATCAATTTGCAGTGAGTTGTTGCTTATAAATTAAACCAATTAACTGGACAAGTGAACATATAACATCAAGGTAATAATGAATTGCTAAACTTAGGAAGGCAATTCCAAGTTATAGCAGCTTACCCTGCAGCTCTTACAAGCTTAGTAACCTGGCTGCCAGCCCAAACCATTGCCATTACTTTCAGAAATCTGCAAAGCACTTAAATCATCACATGAATAATTGTCACAGAAGCTGAAGTAGAGATTCTACCTCTCAACAGCAGCGACATAACCCATCCGTCCAGGAACAGGAGCCACATAGAACCTAGAAAGCAAGTGGAGGGCCGCCTTGTGTCAATGACTACATGACTACATAAATGTATTCCTAGAACATACACGACACTATGCAATCATGAGAAAATAATTTTCTGACACAAACATAAAGAAATTTAGGGGTTTTACTTTGTAGGTTCTTTTACAAAAGTTAACACAAGAGATGTTTATCAACAGTGAATTTTGTCAAGCCATTAGCCTAGGCTTAGATAACCTTTAACTCAGAGCGTCAATTTCAGAGTGATAAAAACTTTTCATCAAGAAGCAGAAATTAAATTTCTAAATACTCAGTATAAAGCTTATAGAAATAAATTCTAGGTCATTCTAAGAAAGAAAAAGTGTTCCGATCTCCAGAATTTGAGTTCAATATCCGACATATGGAATAATGCCCCATTTCCATCTCTAAGAAAAAGGTGTCTATTAAACCAATAAAACTCATGTTAGGCGCAAATATAAAGGGCTAGGGACAATTTAGTAATTTTAGAGTCAGAGGCAGTTTAGTAATTTTATTAATTAGGGTTCAGCTATAAATAAGAGATTATGGAGTCATTTAGAGTTTATGTTGAGTTTTGTCTGATATTAGGAACTATTAGGAGTTTTGAGAGAGATTGACCTACCTCTCGAATCGTAAGTCAGGATTGATTGTTTGCTTTCTTTTGATTTAATCAATAAAAGTCAGCCCTAATTTAGCCCTAAGTCCTATCAAAGTGGTATCAGAGTAAGAATCCTGAGACAATGGCAGCAAAGAAAGAGGACATGCTTGAAGAAAAATTGGAAGCGGAGATTGGATCGCTCAAGGCCACCATTGACGAGCGATTTAATAACGTTCAACAAAAATTTTCATCCCTTGAAGCCATGTTGCTGAAATTAATAGAGCTACACATCAAACCACCAATGGTAGTATCAACAAGCCAAGACGGTGTGGTGGGAGAAGGATCTGGCGACACGAAACCCATGCTTGGTGACGGCACAAAGGGCGGAGGGCTGAAAACCACCAGTCTTGCACAGCCAAGGGCAACAGTTCACGGCAGATTTGATGGCGGGGAGGTCAGTATTGAAGACTTACAGCCTAGGGGAGCCTTTCCTGGCATTGGGCGTGGCGAAGAAGGCTGGGTTACGGCTGGGGGCAGTGGATCTGAGGGTTATGCGGCTGGATCTAAGGGTTATTTCGGGAAAAACGGATGGCGGCGGCATTATGTTTGGAGGGAAAGACCCTTATGTGGTTTCAGTGGCGGGAATAACAACCATTGAAGCTGTGAGGTGAATTTAAGGACCGGCTCTTGGAGAGGTTTCGGGCCACTCAAGAGGGAGATTTGCACAAATAGTTTTTTGTCTTGATCCAAGAGAGAACAGTCATGGAGTATAGAAAAAAGTTTGAGCTGCTGTCGGGACGTCTAAGGGACATCTCAGAGGCAATGTTGGAAGGGAATTTTATGAAGGGATTGAAGCCAAAAATCCGAGCCGCGTTACGCTTGCTAAGGCCAAGAGGGTTAGGGGAGTCAATGGAGTTGGCATAGATGATTGCGGATAAGAACACAGCAGCAGTTTTCTAGATTCCACCTTGAGGACAAAGTGTCTTTTTGAGAGGGGAGTAATGTTAGACCAATAAAACTCATGTTAGATGCAAATATAAAGGGTTAGGGACAATTTAGTAATTTTATTAATTAGGGTTCAGCTATAAATAAGAGATTATAGAGTCATTTAGGGTTTATGTTGAGTTTTGTCTAGTATTAGTAACGATTAGGAGTTTGGGAGAGATTGACCTACCTCTCGAATCGTAGGTCAGGATTGATTGTTTGTTTTCTTTTGATTTAATCAATAAAAGTCAGCCCTAATTTGGCCCTAAGTCCTATCAGTGTCACTGGAGACGACCTTCCAATTGTCTCCAAAGTTGATTAAAGGATCAACATTGTTCTCAACCAAAAAAATCATTATGGGCAACAGTTATAATAGGCCAAAGTTGCACAAACAGCAGATCCATGACATGGCATAGTGTCAAGAGGTAGAAGTGAAATGGCCTTGGTGTGGGCATGACTGAGGTGAAGAATGGTCTTGCCAGGGGAGAGTACTCCAATTGAGAACGAAATGTTAAGAATGGTCTTGGCGAGTACTCCAATTGCGAACGAAATGTTGGGACACATTTGCAAATCTGCAAATGTGAACCCCATCAAATTGTTTCCCATAACAAACATATTTCCCAAGTGAATAGCGTGTGGCAAGAGGTTAGTGTCTAGGTCAGTGAATAGCAGTCATGTATCTTTGACATGTAACGTTCCAGTGTTTTATGCAAACAAAAAGGAATCATCAAAATATGAATGAAATCCTATGCACTCATTATATTACTCACCATACCAAGAGGAATGTCGTGAGGTAGTAAGCTGTGTTCAGTAGCCCATACGACAAAATTCCAGAAATTCCATATCTCCTCAGTTTTTTCAACACCCTGACAAGTTGCACAAGTGACAGCAATTGTAAGCGAACATGTCCTAAACAACCATAGAATTAGAACCCTTTCTAACATACAGTCCCGATTCCACCTTCAGATTCTTTCTACTTATTAGAATCTCCAGTAACACAACAACCAAGAAACATAAAAAGAATAAGAACAGAATCAACTTGTGCAAACTTTTTTAGCCAAGCATATTTTTGCAGAAGAAAACAAAAATAAAATTGAAAGAGACATTCTCAGAGGAGAAAACTTTTATCAGGCATAATTCTCTCTCAAGATGCCAAGCTAAGTTATTGCAAGTAAATAACATAATAACAATTGGACATAAATTGATAAACTAAACGAAACGAACAAAAGTAACAGACTAGCATCATCATAATCAAATGATCATCACAATTCAGTAGCCTTTACAATTGATCAAAAATATTTGCGAGTCAAGTAGTGAGTACTCTTTAGATGAGAAAGACTCTTTCTGACTACTCTCGGGCTTTTCCATTGAACCTTCAAAAACACATCAATAAAGCAAATTCATGAGAAATTGAAAGTTGTATAACTGAAACACTAGTTTTTAGCATTATAATTATTAAACATCCAAAATGTAAAAGCACGCCTGGGAAGGCATGCATATAATTAACATACAAAGGAAATTATTTACGAACCACCTATAAGATGTTGAAAGTACAAGTAGCCACCGAGGATCTCTGAAATTATCTCTAGACCACCCGTTGTTTCATTTTTTTTAATCAAATAGACACTTTCCCGTCACTTTTGGTAATAAAATTTAAAAAAGTACAGGAAAATATGAAAATGGGTAATAAGTGGTTCGTAGATAATTTCCCAATAGATGAAAATCATGTTCCCAGCGTACATGATATGACATACCTTCATCATTAGTCAAGCAGTTACCAGCATCAGAAAAACCATCAGCCTATTCATAAATAATCAAATTTTTTCCATTTTCAATAGACCAATAGCCACTGACTAAACTAAACTAAAAACAAACAAAAAAACTAAACTAAAAACTGAATATGGAGATGATAAAGTTGTCTTTACTAACATTGCTGTCAGCGTTAATCGAGCAAAGTGATCGAAAATTGCTGTGATTCAGAGGGCAATAATGTAAATTCCGCGAGGAAAAGGGCGGCGGGAAGCAGACCCTCGGAATTGTCAAAATCGCCGGATACCCGTTGAAACCCTTAATTGAAATGAAATGAAGCATTTATAAGAATGGAGAATCAATTAAATGATGCAATTAAAAGAAAAAGAAAAAAAGAATTTTGATTTGGTTTGAAAACTTACCAAGTGATGGCCGTGCAAGCGTTGAGGGGTGATTCTGAAGGAAAGAGACATCAACATCATCACGGGGGAGAGAGATTTCCCACTCAAGAGGCTAATAGGCGGGAGGAGAAGGCATTTTATATGGTTATTTGTTACACTTTACATGTAATTTACTCTTAGGTCAGAATCTTTTCAATTTCGTCAATTAGGTCCCAGTAGGGTGCAGATTGTAGATTGTAGAGTGTAGTACTATAATTGCGGTGCGTTTACTTAGCAGAGCAGGAGGGGCAATCTACAGCCCTTCTCATCCAGTGTTTACTAACACATTTAATAAGAAGAGTGGGAGTCTTATTTCATAAGTTCCACTCATTTTGGAGTGAAAAGAGAGATTTCTACTCCATGCAGGGTGATGGGAGCGGGAACTCAGTCTGACTCTCTCCTCTTTTTTATTTTTTTATCATATTTTATTAAATATAATATAATTATATTATTAAAATAAATAATGTTACATTTGTTTAAAAATAATAATATTATATTTACTTACATAATGTTTTTATATATTTAATAATATTACATTTATTAAAATAAATAATAGTAAACTTATTTAAATATAATATTATTATATTTATAGAGAATTAATAATAATACTATATACTATATTTGTTTGAAAATATAATATAATATTTTTTTAATTTTTAATAGTATTATATTCTTTTAATATTAATAATTGAAAATAATAAATAGTTTATTATAAGAAAATATTAATTTTATACTATATTATTAATAATAATATTTTATTTATGTTGTTCTTGTGAATAATTTTTAATTTACATAATTAAAATTAAGATTAATTAAAATTATTATTTATATAATTAAGAATGTTAATAATAAATATTAATTTATATAACTAAAATTAATAGTTAATTTTGTAAATATATTTTTTTCACTTTGTAATTAAAAACTTCAATTCTTTAAATAAATGTAAAATTGCAATTTAAAGGTGAAATTGTAATTTAAAGCAATTAACTTCCAATCTAAGACAAAGTAAACATATAAATGAGATTTTGATTCTTATTTCATACTCTCATTCCAGTGTAAGTAAACAATTTATTCACAATCTCAATCCAATCTCCCAATTTCAAGATTCCAACTTCTTACAATTCCCTCTCTAATCTGAAAAGTAAATGCTACCTTAGATTCTATATTAATCATATAGTGTAATATGGCAATTAGATTGTATATTAATCATATAACTCCCTTCTAACCTGGTTGACTATTGTAGGTGCATTATTTTTGGGGATTTGGATTCAAGGTTGAATCGGGTTGTGCTTAACTCTTTAAAAAAATATTATAATATTATGTCTCACGTGTTTCTGCAATAAAAATATATAGTTAAGATTCGGTTAGTTTAATATGCTTATCTAATAACTATTACTTATATCTTTTAAAAATAAAATAACAAAATGCTACGCTCAACTCGGCTCTAAATTCCATTTATGGAGTGATACATCATGCCACTTGAACCATGGACTATGATGTTAAAGTAATTGAAAGAAACCAACAAAGTGTTGGCTCCACTGGCAATGGAGTCCCCTTAAGTGGCTTGACTGAGTTTGCTCCCCAGTTCGAGTCGCAGGGAAGTCGCCTTTGTTGGGAGAATATGTGCCTCTCGGTTTGAGGAGGAACTTCTAGTCTGGGTTGTGGTACGGACTTAAAGGTGCCTCCCATAGTTGGGGCCCTCCTTAAGATTCCTCGTGGTTAAGACAACAAATAATAATTAAAAGAATGAGTAATCCAATAACTACTTAAAAACGCCAACAAATGGAGGTCTAATAATATTGATCAAAAAAGAAAAAGAAGAATTTTTTTCTGAAATTTTAAATGTTATAAAAAATATATATATTCTGTTTTCTTCTTTTGCACACAATCTTCATAATGAAGTTAATTGAAGCATTGGAGTGCCTTTATGTGTACATTTAATTGCCCTCTAGGTCAACAACTTTGAAAAATGTTCATTTTCTTATCTTAAATCTGTAAAGATTAAAAAAAAAACTTCTTTAAATTGTTTGCTCATTTTATTGCTTGTATTGAAAGAGTGAAAAGCTTATATTTCAAAGACTTGTTTGGCATTATTTTTAGAGAGTTAAAGTGATTTTAAAAAATTAAAAGTTAATCTTAGTGTTTGGTAAAGTATAGTGAAGGGGTGTGAATACATCTATATAAGTTTAATGATAAAAAAATACAAATTTGAATGTAATTATTGTGTATTATTCATTATGAATAATGATAGATATCCTAAATTTTTTATTCCAAATTTCATCTTAATTCATGTGTTATTCATTAAGTGTTTGATATTTTTTTATAAAATTTAAGTGAATTAATTCTATTATCTCACCAACTAATTGATGAATGATACGTCATTTGAGATAATTTTTTAAGACAAAAATTTGAAATGTGTAATACTACTCATAATATATCAAAATATGTGTATTTTTATTCTATTACATACCCTTTGAGTCTCGTGCAATTATTGGCGAAAATATTGAAAAGTTATGTAACAAGTAACTGATGATTTCTATCAACTTACAGCTTCTTACCCTGTTTCACTTAGAAGAAGAATGTACATTAGGTTGATTGACGAATAGAATCTGGCATTTCTGGAGAAATCTGTGCCGTTTCTTCGGATAATTATTTTTGTAGGATCATATATGATGCGTATGCAATGTTCCCACGCATTCAATGAAAAATGCATCACTCGCTGGCTGAAGAAAAGAAAATCTTGCCCCCTTTGTTGTTTTAAGTTTCCTTTGTGTACTTTTAAATCTTTCTTTCATGTATGAGATAAAAAAACCATCACAGCAAATTTGGGTTATTTGTATCTTTCCAATTATGATATCATCATGTTCACTAATTTCATATTAAAAACTAAGTACACTAGCCAGTTTATGATTGCGGTGCTGATTGAATAAGCTACTTCTATTGTGCGGATTAAATAACAGCTTGATATTTAGTAAATTGTGTTGTTGCTGTTGCTGTGAATACGTTGGCAAAACTTGACACAATTCTATTACCCGACATGAACATGATACAAATCAATGAGTATGAGTCATCAAACTTGACACGATTATTAAATAGGTCAGGTATGGGTCTATGATTTTTTTTTTTTCTAAGTCGGGTTAGAATTAAAATTCTTGACCCATTTATTTGATAAATGAGACAATTATATTTTTTATTCTAAATCAATTTATACATTCTTATTATCAAAACTCAAATATTGATATGATTATCTTTTTTGGGGGGGGGGGGAGGATGAACATATATCCAATCTTTCATTTGTATATGTGTAAAATATTAGTAGATATGTATATTTTATAATATTGATACACACACATATGACCGTATGTATATCTATGTGAGTGTGTGTGTGTGTTTGATGTAAATTTTATTAAAAATATAGATATTAAGTGAGTTATAAGATAACCCGTTTATTTTTCATGTTGAGTTATGGTTTCAATATTTAGTACGATTATTAAATTGTTCGTGTTTTGGTTGGCCTAAATTTAACGCAGCATGAAACTAACACAATCCGAACATGAATCAATGACTTATTTTGCTAGCTGTAGAATCAGTGGTCAATGTCTTTTATTTTTATTATTATTATTATTATCTAATTAATTAATATTATATTACCTTACAATTTCATCACAAATATTTGAATGAGTTAAATCCATTTTTAAATATTTAGATTAAAAAATTATATATATTAACCACACGGCCTAAACCCAACATCTGGACCCTCTAAAGTCCAAAGTCCAAAGTCCAAAGGCATGCACCCGCACCCACACCTACCATGACTAATCGTGTTGTTCAATTAATGTTTGTTCGATAATACACATTCTCAAGTTGGAGAATCGAACCAAGTATAAATATGAATTCTCACTATTAATTAGCCAGCATACTGTCACGGGACGAGAGGTTTCGAGCTCGTGCGGCACTCCCGCATCCCATACTACGAGAGTAAGCCTGGAGGAAGTGGCACAATGTCGACTAGTTTCGCCATGCTTTGGGCTCGTCAGGAGAACGGCCTCAGTTCCCAACCAGTGTGCGTCAGGATTTTCCTAGACCCCTCTTCAGCGTTAGGTTCTCAACTAGCGACTAGCGACAAGCTCCCCAAACTCAACCGGGTCGGCCTGCCTGAACTTCAAAGAGTCTAGGGCATTGTATCGCCACACACACTTTCCTGAAGCACGTCTCCAACAATCAGCACAACCAGCATCGACACTAGCGTACGGGCGCATATCTTGGGTGTCACGATTGCGGTCCGTGACATTCTCCCACCGCCATAACCATGCACGTCCTCGTGCATGAGGAGTACGCCTCACAAGTGTGCACTTCCACGCGAAAACGTGAAGATCAGCTTGCCAATCTCAACCCATGAACTCCCTGCCTACTCGTCCTCGATCCGTGGAGAGGACCCGCGTGCAGACACTATGCACTTGGTGCGAACGCTTGGGGCTGTGAGAACCTGCATGTTCATCCCGCTTGTCGACCCTTGCATCCGGAAGGGTGGGGACCCGCGTGGTGCGGCATTGAAGCGCTTGGCGAGCTCGCAACGAGGGCTTTGCGAGATGACAAGCGCGGCTTTGATACCATTTGTCACGGGACGAGAGGTTTCGAGCCCGTGCGACACTCCCGCATCCCATACTACGAGAGTAAGCCTGGAGGAAGTGGCACAATGTCGACTAGTTTCGCCCTGCCTTGGGCTCGTCAGGAGAACGGCCTCAGTTCCCAACCAGTGTGCGTCAGGATTTTCCTAGACCCTTCTTCAGCGTTAGGTCCTCGACTAGCGACAAGCTCTCCAAACTCAACCGGGTCGGCCTACCTGAACTCCAAAGAGTCTAGGGCATTGTATCGCCACACACACTTTCCTGAAGCACGTCTCCAACAATCAGCACAACCAGCATCGATACTAGCGTACGGGCGCATATCTTGGGTGTCACGATTGCGGTCTGTGACATTCTCCCACCGTCATAACCATGCACGTCCTCGTGCATGAGGAGTACGCCTCGCAAGTGTGCACTTCCACGCGAAAACGTGAAGATCGGCTTGCCAATCTCAACCCATGAACTCCCTGCCTACTCGTCCTCAATCCGTGGAGAGGACCCGCGTGCAGACACCATCCACTTAGTGCGAACGCTTGGGGGTGTGAGAACCCGCCTGTTCGTCCCGCTTGTCGACCCTTGTATCCGGAAGGGTGGGGACCCGCGTGGTGCGGCATTGAAGCGCTTGGCGAGCTCGCGACGAGGGCTTTGTGAGATGACAAGCGCGGCTCTGATACCATTTGTCACGGGACGAGAGGTTTCGAGCCCGTGCGGCACTCCCGCATCCTATACTACGAGAGTAAGCCTGGAGGAAGTGGCACAATGTCGACTGGTTTCACCATGCCTTGGGCTCGTCAGGAGAACGGCCTCAGTTCCCAACCAGTGTGCGTCAGGATTTTCCTAGACCCCTCTTCAGCGTTAAGTCCTCGACTAGCGACAAGCTCCCCAAACTCAACCGGGTCGGCCTGCCTGAACTCCAAAGAGTCTAGGGCATTGTATGGCCACACACACTTTCCTGAAGCACGTCTCCAACAATCAGCACAACCAGCATCGACACTAGCGTACGGGCGCATATCTTGGGTGTCACGATTGCGGTCCGTGACAATACGCGTAGAATTCCATACAGCCGTTGAAATCGATTGAATGAGACACAACTATACTCCACATTTACATTCCCGAATTAAGACTTTGTGAGAGATGTAAGTTCATTGCTACATACGTATCTATTATTCTTTGTCACTTTCATGAAATTTCACATGCATTTCTATTTTATATTTACCGAAAAGCCCAAAAGAAAAAAAAATAAAAAAAGTGTATTTGATGATACATACATCTCACATGCTTATGTGCATTAATTTCAAATATGCCTTGTGTTATCTTATCTTACTCTTTCAGGCATTGACAAACATTTTAGAACGAGGAAAAGAAAAAAAAACTGCTGCCTGTGCATTTTCTTGTTGATTAATTGTATTGTAGCCATCACATGCGGTGTGCCCCATTTCTCTCATTCAGAAAGCAGCATAATAATAATAAGGTCACAAAAAGATATACGTGGCTGCATGTGGCCACTACAAAAATATACTATTTGGTTCAGTGGATATTGTCTTCCTCTCACAATAATAATAAAAAAATTAGATTTGAATTTGATTTATTCTAATTTTAAATTTTTTTCCGTTTATGTTATTATCTTTTCACCACTTCAAGAATTATAAAATGTTAAATGACTAAAAAATATTGTTCCCTTTCATTTGAATACAATAACTTTGCAAAATATTTCATTTTATTACTTTTTCATTAAAATCGTTAGTTGACTAGTAAAATATTAATTTTACTCTTTATGGTAAAATACACAAATAGAGGTGTCAAATAATTGACTAAAAAATTTCTTATTCTCTTGAATTGTTAAATAATAGTTTTAACCATGAATTATTAATAACCTTAAATTTATTATAGCTATAAAAGTAGCGAATTAACAAAAATACCCTTAGATACTTTTGTTGAAAACACATACAATATGTTCTAGAAAAAGAAAAACACTTAACACTTATCTACCCATATTTAAGTGTTTTTTATTCAAGGGTGTTTTTGTCAATTCACTACTTTTATTGTTATAATAAATTCAAGATTATTCATAAATTCATGGTTAGAATTATTATTTAAAAATTTAAGGGCATAACAATAATTTTATATCTATTATTTGATACATCTATTTGCATATTTTATAAAAAAATGTAAAATTAATATTTTATTAGTCAATTGACTGGTCAACTAACAATTCTAATCGAAAAGTAGTGAAATGAAAGATTTTACTGAGTTATAATAGTAAAATGATAGGAAACAACATTTTTTTATATTCATTTGATATTTTACAATTTTTAAATAATTAAATGATAATAATCCTTTTTTATTATGGAACATTATCACTGCATCATCTCTGTTTTGTCTTATGTTTATCCAACCACCACAAAATTCTAACATATTATTTATGAGTAATGATACAGCCACAAACTCTTGTACAAATTTATATTGTACAAACTGATGTGGCATTAATTCATTGGTTGAATGAAAATATAAAATAATATAAACAAATCATGTGGGCCAAGAGATATTTAATTCAACCAATGAATTAACGCCACATCAATTTGTATAAAATAAGTTTATACAAAAGTTTGTGGCTATATCATTACTCATTCTTTATACTACCTTTCTTTTTAAATTTGTATCAAGTAACCACTTTTGCACTAACATCATTAAATAATTTAAACGAAATGATAATTTTACCCCTAAATAAATTAAAAGATCATTTTATCTTATAAAAGTTTTGAAAAATAAAAAAATTATAATTATAAGAATACCGCTAAATTTAATAAAAAACAAATCGCAAATAGAGGTGCTCAACTGAATTTATTTACTAAAAAAATAAATCTCAAAATTTTAATAATTTAGGGGATTTTTATTAAATATTAAAATTTTGCAATTAGTTTTATAATAATTTTTTTTATTAAAATAAGTTTTATTAAAAAATAAAAATTCTAATTTTGGAATTTATTTTTATTAAATTTTGGGATATTTTTATAATTATAATTTTTTATTTTTTATAAAATAAAATGTCTTTTAATTTATTTGGTGGTAAAATTATCATTTTATTTAAATTATTTAACGGTGTTAGTGCAAAAATGGCTAATTGATACAAATTTAAAAAGAAACGTGGTTAGATAAATATAAGATAAAATAAAAGTGGTGTAATAATAATTTTCCTTTTATTATTAACAAAAGGTTAAATTGTATTGTACCCCCTACTAGAGTGACTATCTTCAAAATACCCCCCAAGGATACGAAAAGATCACTCTACCCCCCAATTGCCGTGACTTTAAATGGTTGACTGGCGTTGAATAATTAAATTACGTGATTATCCTCATATGAAATAGAATATTCTATCTAACAGTATTATTGGATGAGGTTTTGATGTGACATTTCTGTCAAAAAACGTGGTAGTGTTAAAGTTTTTAAATTGATTAATATTAAAATGTATATTTAATTGTTTGGTCAAAAAGTTTTAAATTGATTCCTTATTTGGGCGTTTGATTGAAGAAAATTACAAGGCATGCCATAAAATAACATTTGTTTACTGTGATTTGCATTGTGATTTTAACCACTCATTTTGAAAGTAAAAAAAAAAATCATCCTTCTCTCCCTTTGATTACAACAATTCAAAATCAAACTGACCTTTATTTTACATATTTGAACAAGCTTCGTATTAGTAAAAATCTCAAACAAGACATCACAAAAAAATAAAAAAATAACAGTAGGTATGTCATCTTCAAGAGGAAGTTAGTTTGATGTAGAAGATGAAAATGAGAAGTTGGAGATCAATGGGAAAGTGCTCAAGTTTAGAAACAAAACAAGCAAAGATTGTGGTAAACGTGCATCCGTATACATCTCAGAGTCTGCTGCAAATCCTAAAAAGCTGTACTACAAATGTGATAATGAAGGCTACAATTTCTTTATATGGTAGAAACCAAATATGTACGAGTATAGAGTACTTGTAAGAGGATTGGGAAAGTTGCATGAAAGTTTCAAAAGTGATGATGAAATAGGAATTAAAGACAAGAAGATGCTAGAGATGGGAATTAATAAACTTGCTGCAGAATCAAATTCAATCATTAGGCTGATGTATATTATCTTGTTCATGCCCGTACTTTGCATGATGTATATGCTTAGTGTTGCTCATAACTGAAGTATGAGGGTAGAAAGTAGTAGAAATTATTTAAATAAAATTAAATAGCTGAATGAAAAACTTCCATGTACCAGAAGCTCATGTATTACATTCAGTAATATATACTTTCAGTTCAACAAAATATTACACCTAGTTGTTGTGGTCAATATTCACCATCACTAACAACATATTACATTTTACCTTTTCAGCTTCTATGACAAGGGATTACAGACCATACCAAATATTAATTGCAACAACCCCAAGAAATAGTAATTTAACCTAACTAATTACATAAAATTATAAAATTAACAATTCCAAAAAAATATGAGCACACGTACTGCGTCTCAGTTTTTTAAGTCTACAATTAGGTTTTAATTACAAATATATACTGCATTGTCGTAGCAGTGTATTCAAAAGCACATCAAAATATCAAAATCAGCAGCACCATTTTCTGTAAATGTCCATACTGCTACCATCATGCCATTCACTGTAACAGCATTTCTCTACAACATAAAGCCCCACTTAGCTGTTACCATTTTGCCGAAACAAAAGATTATTTTTTAAAAGAAAAAGAAAAAACTTACAACTAATTTGAGCGATTGCTTTACCCTTCAAATCTCTCTTTGTTTGAACTGGACCAGATTGTGGAGTGGTCCCACCAAATTTGCCTCCCTCTCTAATTTCAATGCCTCTTGTTGGTGGCATTGAAAATTGATCAAAACCTATGTTTGTTACTGTTGATGCATTCCTTTGTCTCTCTTTTCCTCTGTTTATTCCTACTTCTTCCTTTGCTGTTGTTTCCTTTGTTGTTGCTGCCTTCTTTGTTACTGAACCCCTTGTTGATTGTTCTAGAGTAGGCGTAGAAGTATTAGGTGACGGCTTAGTTGCTGACCCACTAGGTGTTGAATTTCCAACAACATTCACTCTTATAAATGATGTTCTTGAACTTAAGGTTGCTGCCAAGTTCCTGCGATACTTCTGTTCAGTACAGTTAAGCTGTAAATTTTGAGTTTATAAGGTTAATACACCTAAACTTTGTGAAAAATTCATATTACTCCCAACATATAGTGCAAAGCTTCAATTGACATCCCAAAAATGTGAAAATATCATTTAACCCCCATATGTAGTCACTTTAGGTATGGTAATTTGAAGATAACGTAACAGTGATAAAAAAAAAATTGAAAAATTAATGTTTAAATTGTAAGCAATTTCAAACTGACCAATATATGCATGGTCTTCTTATGTGCATTGGCTAGATCAACAGGGCAGCCCTTTATATTGTGACCAACGCCGCGACAGTATAAACAATATACTACAAGCCTTCTTCTATGTGCTTGTTGTTCATCTGCCTCTCTTCTTCTACATGTCTTTGGTCTGTCAGGTGGTCTTTGAACAATTAGGGGTAATATTTCATCAGCTTCAACAAGTGGCCATTTAGATTTGTCCCGCAATGGATGAATAATGCCAGTATAGCATCTCAAATATGCGTCCTTTAGGAAACAATGGGCAACAAACTTCTCATAAGTAGCCCAAATGTGAGCTATACAAGGCATTACATTCTTACAAGGTGAGCCACTGATCTGCCATAGGCCACAACTACATGTATGCTCATCAAGGTTGACAATATTTGGTCTCTGAAATTTTTCTTGAACTCTATTTTACCACCTCTTTTTTCAGTAGCAGTTCCATGTACCTGTTGTTGTGCTTCAACATTGTCGGTTGCTTGCCTTTGAAACACAAACAACACACTCTGAGGTTCAACATTAGGCCCAGCAGCAACATCTTTTATATCATCCTCAAACAACCTTCTTTTAAATACATTCATCACATTAAGTGGTATGATGGTCATCTCAAACACAATCTCTGTAAACTTTTTCTCATTGTACAACTGCCATATCTGATATAGCTCATGATCATTATCTATTGTACCCTTCTTCCTTCCATGGCAGTGTAACTTCAATGATGAATCTCTCATTTCTATAATTATTTCTCCCAACCATTCTTTTTATTGCAACAATGATCAGAACAACTTTACTTAGAAAGTCAAGGTCAATGAGGTCAACCTCAAAAGTTTTACTGAGAAAGCTGACAATGCCTTTCACCTCTACTACAAATGCGATAATAAAAACATTAAAAATATCAATAACAACACCAATGTAGGCATGATATCTAAAATTAAAAGAAAAACCAAAATATTCGTCACCAAAACCTAAACAACCACTTTTTTTAATCTCCAGCAGCAACTTATTTGTAAAGGAAATACTATAAATTGTTAATGGTACAATGAAAATAAAATGCCCCATTTCACTAAGAAATAGGGTTTAAACCTATTTTTCTTCAAATAAATAACATAATAGCACAAATTTTTCATATAACACATGTCATTCTTCTAGTTAATATTGTCTTGCATACCCCTAAAACTCTGCTAAACCCATTTTAATGGAAATAACTGAATGAAAAAAATAAATTCCTTACCTCTGCCATCGTAAGGTTGTGGTTACCAGCAACCACTCTCCAATGGTCACTTTTTTTTTGTCTTTCGAACAAAAAATGTCTTCTTTATGACTAATATCTTGATGCTCTGTTTCAAAGTTTCTCTCTCTAAATTGTGAACAAGATGATGGTTCGCGCCAAGAGAAAATGATCCTCTATTGTTTTTACATTTAACCGCATATATATTTTCTCATTAAAATTTTTAAAAATAACTGATTTTATATTACCCTATATAAAATTATAAAATTCTTGGGAGTGGTTGAAAGGGTGACTTGATTTGACATGTCACTATTCTTTAGGCTAACGCTCAATACGATTTACCCTTTAAGCTTATTATTTTAAAAGGAAGATCACGGCAATTGGGGATAGAGTGATATTTTCGTATCCTTGGAGGATATTTTGAAGATAGTCACTCTAGTAGGAGGGTAAAGTAAAATTTACCCTTGAAAAAATAGGATAGCTGGTAGAATATGACCGCAACCGCTTCATGAAACTCGCCAACAACATATTAACATCTCCCTCGTCATTGACTGAGACATTCAATTGCTTGCATTTATTTTACTTAAGACGATACTTTTTTGAGAGGAAAATATAGGTGATTATGCAAGTAAGTACTGAATTGCGAATTGCCCTTATTTCATTCGGCAATTAAAAAAAAAAACACTTCTTCTTAATGCTAATTAAGATGTCTTCAATTTTGGTTTTACATGGAGTGATGTTTCATTTTTGTAGCCATTAATTGCTTGCTCCAGGGCACTCCCTATTCGTCTATTTCTATTATTTATTAATTTACCAATCATCAACCTCAAGGAGCTTCTCTTAGTGCTTGCTTTAACAAAAATTAAAATAAAAAAGTTGTTATTGGAAATTTAGTGTTCATGCAAATGTTTAACATTACAAAGTAGCAAGCTTTGACTATTATTAATTTATTAGGCATCAAATATAGCCATAAGCTGCCCTTATTAAATCCTTGTCTCTTGGCCAAAAACCCAGCTGAAAGGAACAGCACTGCCTGCTTTCTCAGCCATATCTACCAGAGCTTTATTCTCCAATATTCTTCTAATCCTCGAAGGCAATCCACACACAAAATCCTGAGCTTTACGCCCTTCACTTGTAAGACCTACCAACTTCTCCACTCCCCATCTCTCAATCAGAAACTCCAAGATATCAGCATAGTCCTGGCCAGTGTACACTCCAAGCCTTTGTGTAACAGCTGAGAAGTGATCAAAAGTCTTATCATCTAGCCCATCATACATCAAATGTCCCGGCATTCTGAACCTTTTCTTCATCATGCCTGCTAAAGCTAAGATGGTGTCGTCCGGGTCGATTTCAAAGAGCTTTTCAACAATCTTTGTGTAGGCAGTTTCATGGCGTTTCTCATCGGAGGCAATGGTGCCACATATTTGTGCCAGCCTCATGTCCCCATGCTCCTTGACTAGCCTCGCTGTGTTGCCATGTGATATGAATGTTGCTCTTTCTTGAAACGATGTGTAGACGAACCCGTTGTACGGATTGTTTTCAAATTTATGGTCCTATAATAGATTACACCAAAATTTAATATTGGAAAATTAAAAATATATGGGTAAATTTGATCGCCTTGAGTCATTGCAGTTTAGATCAGTTATTTAAAAAAAAATTACTCAAAATATTGCTAACATTTTAACAAGTTAAAAGTAGAGAATAATTTAGTAAATATGTATAAACAGAATAATTTAGTAAATATGTAGAAACAATAGTGATATTTTAGATTTTTTGTAAATAAATACATGTAAAATTCTCTTTTAATTCATAATTTTTTTTAAACAGTTAGTCCATAGATTTTAACCCAATTAACCAGTTAGTTTTTTTTAAAAAAAGCCCAAATATGCTGATTGTCTATTATTTTTCGTTGAAATTTACTTAATAATTCTCTATTTTTTAAATTTTAATATACATATATATTTTATATGTATATAAATATATATAATTAAGGGTAAGATACTAAGGAAGTAAAGAAAGACTGATAGATGTTACCATTCCTGAGCGGATAAGATACTGAATGGACCTCTCAATTTGCTTCATGTCTACACGGCCAGAGAGGTAAAGATACTTATTGAGAAGGTCGCCATGTCTGTTCTCTTCAGCAGTCCAAGCCCTAATCCAGGTTGCCCAAGAAGTGAGGCTTGCACCAGTCTCATCCCTAACACCATCTAGTGAGTTAAGCATTGTTTGGTAAGTTGGCAGAGCTTCTTCTGTGATCATTTCCCCAACCAACACAACGAAATATTCAGCAGGGAGTTGCTTGCATCTTTCTCTCAACTCCTTGACCTGTTCAAAGAATCCTTCTGATGCTTCGGATTCCGGCAGGAAATCGGTTGGCTGCCAACTTTTGTCGACGGGTTTCAGGTGAATCAAAACGTTGTGCTCAGCCCAAGCCTCCAATGATTTGAATATTTCAACTTTTTCTGGTGCCATAGAATGCGTCACGACGTCCCTGTGATGATGATCACCAAATTGAAGAATCATTTTGAGTGCAGAACTTTAATTTCCTAAGTGAAAATTATTCTATTCCTATGACTCCACACAGTTTCCGATACAAAAGAAGACAAAGTGTAAGCGAACACAAAAAGACAAAGACCCATCTCAGCAAACTGAGATCTTGCCTGAAAATACTCCAATATGACCCTTGATTAATTAATTTGCTACCATATATGATACTAAATTTAACTAAAAAATTAAGAAGGCTTACATAGTTTTGGTGTAAAGAGAAGAGAGCATCAAGCATCTAGGAGATGCGATGCAGTGGGAATGAGAAGGTAGCTTGTGGGACATAAAGAAAATTGCTTTCAGTCTCAGAGCCATCTTTTTTTTTTCTCTTTTAGTTTGTTTAATTTTCATTCAACGCAACTAATGTGAATTGTTTTATCATGCGCAATCTTGACAGCAAAATCTAGATTTTAGATTTTTAGGCTTTCGTTGGTCCTTCAATCATGTAGTCAATATACGTGACTTGTGAGCACACACAACACCACGCAGCTGCTTGAGTGTGTTTTCGTTTCGTGTGAATCAATTGTTGGTGCATGCTGTAAGAGCTCCACGCATAACAACACGACCAAATTACAAAATCAGAAACTGGCATGCATACTGCATAGGACTCTATTTTGTGCTAATTAAATCACACAGCATGCAACATCAGTTGGTAAATTATGCTACATATATAACCATAATGCACGTCCTTAAAATAAAAAATTATTAACTGATCACTTCACAGACTGTATTTTATGCAAAACACGTTTCAATGTTGGCAGAAAGCAACTTGGTCTATGTACAAAAATGATAAAAATAATAATTAAAAATAAATAAATAAACTTACTTAGTTTCGGAGCCAAGAGTAGAGCACATCAACGCTGGAGGAGATGATTTGGTTCTGATGATGCTCCTTCGGTAAGATTGAGAATAAGGGAGCTTCTTGTGTACGAAGAAGGAGAATGTGTTTAGTTTCAGAGCCATTCTTTTTCTTCCCACTTATGATTTTCCTGAAACTTTCCTTTTCTTCGTGTATCCGCCTTAGACCCAGAAAGCACCTATATATACATAAAGGAGAAGTGTGCAACGCTCTGAAAAACAGTTGTTTCAGAGTTTCAAAAAAAGGCGTAATTTATTAATCATTTTTCCTTGAAAGTTACCTTGATTTTAGTTACTAGTATTTTTTGCTTGGTTTGCTTATAATCAATAGAGCTGGCAAAATTTGATACTATTCACTTATTTGATAGGAACATGATATATAAATGGGTATAGATTCTCAAATTTTATACTATTATTAAATGAGTTGGGTTCTGTTCAATACAATTTTTTTTTGTTGGATTAGATTTAAAGTTTTTACCTATTTACTATATTAATAACACAATTATGTTTTTTATTCTAAATCAATTTATAAGTTCTTGTTATCAAAATTCAAACATTGGACACGATTATCTCTTCTTCTTCTTCTTCTTTTCTTTTAGGAATGATGAACATATACATGGTGTTTTATTTATAAAATTCTATATAGATTTAGAACTTTAATAGTGTAAATGTATAATATTTTAGTAAATATATATATTTTATAATATCAATAAATTACACACACTCACAAACACAAATGGAGTGTAAATATTTGATATAAATTTTGTTAAATTTATAGACATTAAGTGAATTATTGGATAACTCGTTTATTTTTTGTGTCAGGTTAGGGTCTCAATATTTTGACATGATTATTAAATGAGTTCTGTTTGGGTTAACCTAAATTTGCCACAATACTGAGACGAGACGAACATGCCTTGGTCACCTGTTTTGTCAACTTTATCTATGAGTTTAAAAAGTAGTATACATGAATTTGGTAAATTTTATTGCAAAAGTGTTGTTTTATTATATAATGACCAAATAGATGTAAATCTAAATTACCTTTTCTTTTACAGTATATTTAATAATGTTTAAACATGTTTTTTTTTTAAACACATAAAATTACATAAAATGAAAAAAAATAATTAATTGAAATCTAATGAACTTTCATAATCTATTACATAAAATATGATAAAAGTTTTTATTAGTACATAACCTGAATAAACTAAAAAGGTAATTAATATGCATATATTTAAATCAAACTTGTTACAACAACACTATGACTATAGAAAAATATAAATAGAATGAATGTTAAAAGTCATAGTTAACCTTAATGTGAAATTGTTCATAGTTCAATGAAAATTTACGTAATCTTATAAAACTCTTATTGAATCTAATAATGGAAAATAAAAGTAAAGTATAAAAAATATGAACTTAATGGATCAAACTTTGATACTAGAGAGAACATACAGTAGTTGTGGCGATAATTTAATTGTGTGGTAATATAATATCTAATGATTTGTATTTTGGGAGATTGTCAATTTCCCTCCTACAGTAATCAACATATACCATTTTCTCCCTGTTTTTTTATAATTGCCAAAAACCTCCTGATAGCATAAGTTTACAATATTACCATTATTTTCAATTACTCTTTTATTTATATTTATTATAAATTAAATAAATCACATGAATAGAAACTAAATAAAAAATTAAGCATTAAAAATAAGAAATATATGTTTTGATATGAGTAAAAAAATTAATAATAAATTTTTTTCTTGTACTTATTTATTTTGTGAAAATTTTCTTATAATAAATATATAAAAAAATTATTATAAAATGATAAAAAATTTATTATAAGAAAACTTGAATGACAAATAAAAATTTATTATAAGATACATAATAAAAAAATTTGCCTATCTTTTTACATTTAATTTTAAAATATTATAAAATGTTTATTATAAGAAAATGTTCACAAAATAAATAATTACAAGAAAAAAATTTATTATTAATTTTTTTGCTCATATCAAAACATATATTTCTTATTTTTAATACTTAATTTTTTATTTAGTTTCTATTCATTTAATTTATTTAATTTATAATAAATGTAAATAAAATAGTAGTTGACAATAAGGGTAATATTGTAAACTTATGCTGTCAAGGGTGTTTTTTGCTATTATAAAAACAGCAGGGGGTAAATGGTATATATTAATTACTGTAGGGGGAAAATGGCAATCCACCTTTGTATATTTGGGTATATAAAAAAAAGATATAATGGGTGTATGAAAAAATAAGATATAATTATGTCTTTGTTAAAATATTAAGGTTATAGTAAAAACTTTAAAAAAATGTAATGTTTTATTTAATAAGCTACTTATAAAGCAACCCCTTATTTTTTTTTAAAAATTGATATAAAAATGAAGAAAATTATCAAATAAATGGTTTTATAAAATTTACCAAAAATTATTTTTATTAAAAATTATGAAACAAACAGCTTATTGAGTTTTAACTTTAATGGACTCTTAGTCAAATTAATTATCGATTCGCTTCTTAAAAAAAATGGATTATATATATATATATTTATATTCGACTGATGCCCATACATGACATGTCGAGCAACGCTATGAAGATAACTTCAATGTCGAATATTTTCATGTTCAGTTGAATATGACAAATTTCAGAATCTGTAAAGAAAGCTACAACAAAAGATACTACTAAACCCTTCATACATGTATTGAAATCTTGAAATAAACAAACAAAATTAACTTTTCGTGGAAAAAAAAAATTATCAGAAATGATTTGAAAATGGTGGGTAAAGCCCCTGTTGGAGAGTGCTTCGCAGTAGCAAAAAAATAAATTCATATTATGGGAGCCAGCTATCATTTGTTTAAGACCCTATTTAGTTTTAAGGTATTTCATATTATAATTGTTATGGAAAAAAATTATAATTATGAAATTAATAATGTGTAATAAATATGATTTTTAAATAATAATTTAATAAAAATAATAAAAAATTATAGATTTTTCATTATTAAGTAGTGAATTAAATCCATTTAACTTCAAGATAAAATTATTAAACACTTTAATATTATATCTTTTAAATTATAACTATTCAATATCAATACCTAATAAGAACTAATTCATTTTGGTGTTGGCCCACGAAAAACAAGGCACCTATAATAGCCAACCACATTTTGCAAATTTTCTAAATTTATCATAAGGAAGAGGTGTCACATGCACAGATTTGACAGGCACGTGACTCGCTTAAACTAGAATCTATAACAATAGCCATATGACGGTGTGATGCCATGACCAATCATACTGCTTATATTACAACTTACAACAGGGTAAGTGGTTATTTTCTGCTTTATTTTTTATCTCAGTTTTTTTTTAAATAGAGCTTATATTAATAGAATTTTAGTAAATAGAACTTTAAAAAAAATTGTGATGTTTTGTTATCAATAAGAGTTTTTTTCTAAAAATAAAAAAAAATTATTCTGAAAAATAATTTTTTTAAAAAAATTATGTTATAAAATAAATGATATATCATATAAGATTGTGCAATAAATTAAGAGCACTTTAAAAAATTTAAACCTTTAAAAAAATTGTATAACTTCTACTTCTAAAAGTTCAACTTGTCTAAAGTGCCCTTAACTCGATGATACTTTTAATCATTGGATAAAAGTCATACCAAACATACATAAATACTAATTTTGTTTACATTTATAAATCTTAATAACATACTTTTGTATTTTCTTCTCTATTTTCTCACCCTTTCTATCGGACATCGAAATCTTGAGATGGTCTAGGACTTGCCTCCTTCAACCCTTAAATGTTTTACAAGTCGTTTTAAAAAAAAAAACCACACACACACACATAAAGCCAATAATTCTTCCCAAGAAAACCTTTAAAAAATCCCAAAAATAAAAATAATGTTAAAGCCCTGGATACTGCATTTCCATGAACATTTTGCTGCGTCTACAGAATCAACCTTCTAAAATGCAAAATAAAACTTAGCAAAAGACAAGTATAAGCTACTTAATTATCAATAATGTCACTTCCAGTTCTGCAAAACCAGCTTCGCATAGTCAGCTTTTCTTTTTCTTTTTTTTTTAATTTCTCTTTTTTGATCATTTCTTTTGTTTTCCACCGTCAAAAATATCACCATCAACATTCTTTGTTATCATCAAAATTAAACAATCACAGAAATTAATTAAAACAATAATTAACTAATTGAGCATGGGAAACATCAAACTCCTCAACAATGAACTACTATTAAATCTAGCTAATTCTCACCACACTCACTATGAAGAAAAATTGCCAGGGCCATTCCTCGTATATCCGAATCTGCTCTGAAACTGATTCCCTTTGATTCTTGCTTGGATTCACGACCACCCCATTTTCTGTTATCAACAAAACCACATCTCAATTCTGATTCATCTTCTCCGAAAATTCTCTCGACATTGTTATTTTTGCTGTATTTTATTAAGATCTAATTTGTATATTCCCTCAAAGTGTTTTTTTGCTTCTGAATTCATAGAAAATGACAGAAGAATTATGTGAAAGAGTGGTGGTGATTCAGGATGCAGCAAGGGACGTGAATTCTAGTGCAATCGGAGGAATCCTGAAAAACTTGTCACTTACACATGGAGATTCACTTAAATTTCTTGCTGTGCTTCATCAGGTTAATAATCCTAGTACGTTTTCTTTCATGCCACCTCCAAAATACAATAAGAATTTTTCATCATTATTACTATTTCCCAAATCTTAATAGACATAAATATCTTGATGATATTGTATTGTGTATGTTAATTGGTTCAACTCGTAAAATATTTAGTCTGTACTTGTAATCCGATGATGGGCTGGTTCCTGTCCTCATGGAATAAGGGTAGATTTCTCCTCAGATGCTATTAGGGAGAGTAGATTCCTGAGCTAAAATCCTAAACTGCACAATAAAATATATGTATCTAGATTCCCAATAGAAATTTGAAAAAAAATGTAAAATTCTATGGAGTTTTGAATTTCGGTCACAGCAAAATTTAGAATTGAAGAGGAGAGACATGCAAAGGAAAGGGAAAACGGATTCGGTTGAGTAAAGTAAAATTCATTTTGCTAGCTTTTTAATTCTTTTTAATTTTTATGATCAGTGGGATACAAGATCAGATTGGACTCGAGTTCCATGGTTAGAACAAACCAGAAAATCATTCAAGAATATATTTCGAGGAAGAAGGAAGAGTACCAAACAAATGTGGAGATTGAACAAATTTCCAAGCTATGCCAAGCAGAAAATGTAAGATTGAATTAACTCATTGTGCTTTATTTTGTAGTCTTTTTTTTTCATCAATTGCTTGCATTTACTTTACTTTAGATAATATTTTTTGAGAGGAAAATATAGGTGATTGTGAGGTATTGAATTCCGAATTGTGTCCTTAATTCAGCCGTCAATTTAATTAAGAAAAAAACTTCTTCTTAGTTCTAATTAGGGATGGCAAAATAACCCGGATCCGGCCCGGACCTGGACGAACCCGGATAATCTGGAACAGGTTGAACCCGTACCGGAGTATAAAAAAATCCAGATCCGGAATGAATTTTAATAACCCGGATTAATCCTAATCCGGGTCCAAGTCTGGGTTTGGGGTAACCCGTGAATCCGAAACCCAGACTCGGATTCATTTTTTTAATATTATTTTTATTAGTTAATATAAATAAATCACTAAAAAAACCCTAAAAAATTGCGATTTATTTTTTTATATCTTTCATTCTTTCTAGTTTCTATCACAAATCGCGATAACATTGCACGTGATCTAGCATTCTTAAATTGTATTCTAGGACTTGCAATTTTTTGAGTTATTGATCCAGGTTCAAAATCCGGAATCCGGAAACCCGAATTTTTCCGGGTTGAACCCGGCCCGGACCTGCATGAGAAAAAGTAGGGTTTTAATCCAGGTTCGAGAACAAGAAAATGGTGTCCGGGTCTGGAACCGCGAAGGCTAAACCCGGACCCGAACCCGGGTTTTGCCATCCCTAGTTCTAATTGGGGTGTCTTCAATTTTGGTTTTGTATATAGCACGGTGTTTCATTTTCTTAGCCATTGTTTGCTCTATAACACTGTCTATACCTCTATTCCTATTATTTATTAATGAACTAATCCTTAACCTCAAGGAGATTCTCTTAGTGCTTGCTTTAAACAAAAATAAAAAAAAAAAGAAGTAGCTTATTGGAAGGTAAGCGCTCATGCGAATCTTTAATATTACAAAGTAGCTAGCTTTGGCCATTTATATAGTGGGCATCAAACATAGCCATAAGCCGCCCTTAATTAAATCCTTATCTCTTGGCCAGAAACCCAGCTGAAAGGAACAGTACGGCCTTCTTTCTTAGCCGAATATGCCAGATCTTTATTCTCCAATGTTCTTCTAATCCTCGAAGGCAATCCACATACAAAATCCTGAGCTTTACGCCCTTCACTTGTGAGACCTATCAACTTCTCCACTTCCCATCGCTCAATCAGAAACTCCAAGATATCAGCGTAGTCCTTGGTAGTGTACACTCCAAGCCTTTGTGCAACAGCTGAGAAGTGATCAAAAATCTTGTCATCTTGCCCATCATACATTAAATGTGCCGGCATTTTTATCCTTTTCTTCATCATGCCTGCTAAAGCTAAGATGGTGTAGTCCGGGTCGATCTCAAAGAGCTTTTCAACAATCTTTACGTAGGCAATTTCATGGCGTTTCTCATCAGAGGCAATGATGCCACATATTTGTGCCAGCTTCATGTCCCCATGCTCCTTCGCTAGCCTCGCTGTGTTGCCATGTGATATGAATGTTGCTCTCTCTTGGAATGATGCATAGATGAACCCATTGTAAGGATTGTTTTCAAGTTTATGGTCCTATAATAGATCACACCAAATTCAACGTTGGAAAAATCCAACAACTACAAAAGTGGAAGTAACACAGAAATGTTCGGAGTTTTTTTAAAAAATAAAAGAACTAAGTAAGTAATTGGCCTAAATCTTAAGCACTAAACAAGCAGGTATCCACCCTTTAATTAAGGTTAGATACGAAGGAAGTAAAAAGAGATTGATAGATGCTACCATTCCTGAGTGGATAAGATACTGAATAGTCCTATCAATTTGCTTCATATCTACACGACCAGAGAGGTAAAGATACTTATTGAGAAGGTCACTATGTCTGTTTTCTTCAGCAGACCAAGCCCTAATCCAAGTTGCCCAGGAAGTGGGGCTTGCACCAGTCTCATCCCTAACACCATCTAGAGTGTTGAGCATTGATTGGTAAGTTGGTAGAGTTTCTTCTGTGATCATATCTCCAACCAACACAACGAAATATTCAGCAGGGAGTTGCTTGCATCTTTCTCTCAACTCCTTGACCTGTTCATAAAATCCTTCTGATGCTTCGGATTCCGGCAGAAAATCAGTTGGCTGCCAACATTTGTCGACGGGTTTCAGGTGAATCAAAATGTTATGCTCAGCCCAAGTCTCCAATGATTTGAATATTTCAACTTTTTCTGGTGCCATGGAATGCGTCACGACGTCCCTGTAATGATGATCACCAAATTGAAGAATCATTTTGAGTGCGAACTTTTATTTCCTAAGTGAAAATTATTGTACTTCTATGAGTCAACACAAATTCCGATACAAAAGAAGACTGAGTGTAAGCGAACACAGAAAGACAAAGACCCACCTAAGCAAACTGAGATCTTGCCTGAAAATATATATATATATATATATGACCCTTGATTAATTAATTTGCTACCATATATGATACCAAATTTAACTAAAAAATTAAGAAGGCTTACGTAGTTTGGTGTAAAGAGAAGAAAGCAGCAAGCATCTAGGAGAAGCGATGCAGTGGGATTGAGAAGGTAGCTTGCGGACATAAAATAAACTGCTTGCAGTCTCAGAGCCATCAATTTTTTTTTCTCTTTTAGTTTGTTTAATTTTCATTCAACGCAACTAATATGAATTGTTTTATTATGCGCAATCTTGACAGCAAAATCTAGATTTTGGATTTTTAGGCTTTCGTTGGTCCTTCAACCATGTAGTCAATATATGTGACAAGTGAGCACACACAACACTACGCAGCTGCTTGAGAGTGTTTTAGTTTCGTGTGAATCAATTGTTGGTGCATGCTGTAAGAGCTACACGCATAACAACACGACCAAATTACAAAATCAGAATCTGGCATGCATAGTATCTCAGTTTTGTGCCAATTAAATCACACAGCATGCAACATCAGTTGGTAAATTATGCTACATATATAACCATAATGCACGTCCTTAAAATAAAAAATTATTAACTGATCACTTCACAGACTGTATTTTATGCAAAACACGTTTCAATGTTGGCAGAAAGCAACTTGGTCTATGTACAAAAATGATAAAAATAATAATTAAAAATAAATAAATAAACTTACTTAGTTTCGGCGCCAAGAATAGAGCACATCAACGCTGGAGGAGATGAATTGGTTCTGACGATGCTCCTTCGGTAAGATTGAGAATAAGGGAGGTTCTTGGGTACGAAGAAGGAGAATGTGTTTAGTTTCAGAGCCATTCTTTTTCTTCCCACTTATGATTTTCCTGAAACTTTCCTTTTCTTCGTGGATCCGCCTCACACCCAGAAAGCACCTATATATACATAAAGGAGAAGGGTGTAACGCTCTGAAAAACAGTTGTTTTAGAGTTTCAAAAAAAGGCGTAATTTATTAATTATTTTTCCTTGAAAGTTACCTTGATTTTAGTTAACACTACTCAATTATTTGAGAGCAACATGACATTAGAGCTCACAAAATTTGAAACTACTCAATTATTTGACAGGAACATGACATATAAATGGATAGAGATTCTCAAATTTTATATCATTATTAAATGAGTTGGGTTCATGCCAAAACAATTTTTTTTTTCTGTGTTGGATTAGATCTGAAGTTTTTGACCTATTTACTAAATTAATAACACAATTATCTTTTTTCTAAATCAATTTATAAGTTCTTGTTATCAAAAGTGTCTTCTTCTTCTTCTTCTTCTTTTCTTTTTAGGAAGGATGAACATGTACATGGCGTTTTATTTATAAAATTATACACATATTTAGAACTTTAATAGTGTAAGTGTGTATATATATATATCAATAAATTACACACGCGCTCACGCACACAAAAAAAAAAGTGTAAATATTTTATATAAATCTTGTTAAATATATAAACATTTAAATAGATTATTAGATAACCCGTTTATTTTCTGTATCATATTAAGATCTCAATATTTTGACATGATTATTAAATATGTCTTGTTTGGTTAGCCTAAATTTGCCACGATACGAAGCTGAGACAAAACGAACGTGAATTGGTGACCTGTTTTGCCAACTTAGCTATGAGTTTAAAAAGTAGTATACATGCATTTAATAAATTTTATTGCAAAAGTATTGTTTTATTATAGAATAACAAAATAGATAGTCTAAAATACCTTTTCTTTTACAATATGTTTAATAATGTTTAGACATCTCTTTTTCTTTTTAAAACACATAAAAAGAAAAAAGTCTAGTTAAATGAAATCTAATGAAGTTTCATAATCTATTACATATAATATGATAAAAGTTCGTATTAGTACATAACCTGAATAAAACAAAAAGGTAATTAATATGCATTATATTCACATTAACTTGTTACAATAAACATCATGACTATAGAAAAAATATAAATAGAATGAATGTTAAAAGTCATAGTTAACTTTAATGTGAAATTGTTCGTAGTTCAACG
Organism: Citrus trifoliata; assembly: GCA_018350135.1. Lineage (NCBI taxonomy): Eukaryota > Viridiplantae > Streptophyta > Magnoliopsida > Sapindales > Rutaceae > Citrus > Citrus trifoliata. Next base: position 339,246 of record VKKW01000118.1, on the reverse strand, counting down.
AAAATTTATGTAATCTTATATAAGTCTTATTGAATCTTATAATGGAAAATAAAAGTAAATTATAAAAAATATGAACTTGATGGATCAAAACTTTGATAATGGAGAGAACATATAGAAGTTGTGGCAGTAATTTGATTGTATGGTAATATGATATCTGATGGTTTATGTATTTGGGTATATAAAAAAAAAAGATATAATAGGTGTATGAAAATATAAGATATAGTTATGTCTTTGTTAAAATATTAAGATTAAATAAAAAATTTAAAAAGATGTGATGTTTTATTTAATAAGCTACTTACAAAGCAACCCCTACTTGCTTTTAAAATTGATGCCAAAATAAAGAAATTTACTAAATACTATTTTTATTAAAAAAAATTGGACTATTGGCACCCCTTAATTAATCTTATAAAACCCATATTGTATTACAATTACATTTAAGGACAAATATAAATAGAATTAAGTCATTTCTATTTTCTTTCTCTCTTCAATTTTATTTTGTTTGCACAATATAAATATCTTATATTATCATTAAAATAATTTGAATTTAAGAAGTAATCCTCTAAGCTAAAACAAAATTCTTGTAATAAACATAACATCTTAATTAAGATACAAAACAGTGGAAAATAAGTTAAATAAAATTTTATCCCACTGTAAATAATTTTTTAAGGATTCTCAAACTAATTGCTATATGAAAAATTTATAGTTGGGGTAAAATTGTATTAGACCTATAAAATATTCATTATTTTCTAAGTATAATATTTTTCTTACTTTTTTAATTTTTAAAAATTGAATTGTAAAGAAAGTTTGAAGAGAGAAATACAAAAATTAGAACTGAAAGAGTGAGAAAAATATTAAAAACTGAAAAATTCATAAATGAAAAAAGTGTTCATTTAAAAAAAAGGTGTATTTTTTGTATTAAATGGAATATAATTTTAAAAGGGGTTACAATAGAATTTTGGAAGGATGCTAATAGTCCGGCTCATTAAAAAATATGAAATAAACAACTTATTGAATTTTAACTTTAATCTCAAATGGACTCTACATCAAATTAATTATCATTCACTTCTTAAGAAAAAAAATGAATTCCACCCTTACACAGTTATTAGTGCACAACAATCAAGTTCCATTTGAATTTCAATATTTGAAGCGCAAATGTGCTTGCAAACACCATTTTATTCGGGCAATTGTGTTAAGTGTTGGCGCATGGTAAGTAATAATTAAATGGGTCGTATTCATTGCTAAATAATTTAATATTATTTGCAACCTTAAATTCAACTCTCTCTAACTGTGATTCTTTGTCATTGTGATTATGTTCGGTATTAAGGTGCCTTACCTTATAAGGCATAGCTATGGTGGAAAAAAATTGTGTGTATAAAATAAAAATTAATAATATGTAGTAAATATAAATTTTTTAATAATAATTTTGATGTAATTAGTAAATATATAATAAATTTTTTATCATTCAAATGTAAAATAAAATTAATTTAGTTTTTAAACTACAACAGCTAGTATATACCAAATACTTTAATTAATATTATAATTTTTAAATTATAATTGTCAAACTTCAATACCAAACGAAACCTGAATTGAATTATTGACCATAGTATATATTTTTTTGGATAAGGACCATGGTTATATTAGTTAATTACAAATTTGACTATTGAATTAAACCAAATTGAGAGCATACTGCCAAGTGCCAACGAATAAATAATAAGCCCTCTGGATTTATATGTATATTCGACTGATGCTCGTCATAGGTGAAGTGTCGAGCAACGCTATCAAGATAACTTCAATGTAGAATATTTTCATGTTCAGCTGAATATGACAAATTTCAGAATCTGTAAAGAAAGCCACAACGAAAGATACTAATAAACCCTGCATACGTGTATTGAAATCTTGAAACAAACAAACAAAATTAACTTTTGGTGAAAAAAAAATAAAATTATCAGAAATGATTTGAAAATGATGGGTAAAGCCCCTGTCGGAGAGTGCTTCGCTGTGGCAACCCCGCGCAGTTGCAAAAAAAAAGACATTCATATTATGGGAGCTAGCTATCATTTCTTTTAGATACTGTTTAGTTTTAAGGTTTTTTAAATTATAACTATTGTGAAAAAAAAGTTATAATTATAAAGTAAAAGTTAATGGTGTAGTAAATATAACTTTTAAATAATAATTTAATAAAAATAGTAAAGAAATTATAAATTTTTCATTATCAAGCAGTAGATTAAATCAGTTTAATTTTTAAGTTACAATAATTAGTGTTTATTAAATATTTTAATATCATACGTTTTAAACTGCAATTATCCATTTCAAATACTCAGCAAGACCTAAGTCATTTCGGCGTTGGCCCTCCGAAAATAAGGCACCTATAATGCAACCACATTTTGCAAATTATTTTAAATTTTTCATAAGAGGAAAGACACTCGGTGCTATGGAGGGTCACACGCACAAACTTGGCAAGCACGTGACTCACTTAAACTAGAATCTATAACAAAAGTCATATGACGGTGTGATACTATGACCAATCATACTACTTATGTTTGGAAAGGAATGATATATATGTCATATTAGATTGTGGACTTTAAAAAATTTTTAAGTCTTCAAAAAATTTTACTTCCACTTCTAAAATTTTAAATTGTCCATAGTGCCCTTAATTTGATGGTACTTCTAATCATTAGATAAAAGCCGTATCAAACTTGCATGAATACTAATTTTGTTTACATTTATTAGTTTCAATAACATACTTTTATATTTTCTTCTCTATTTTCTCTCCCTTTCTATCCGACATCGTAGTCTTGAGATGGTCTAGGACTTGCCTCCTTTCAACTCTTATATGTTTTACAAGTTATAAAAAAGCACAAAGCCAATAATTCTTCGCAAAAAAAAAATCTTTAAAAAGTCCCGAAAGTGAAAATAATGTTAAAGCCCTGGATACTGCGTTTCCATGAACATTTTGCTACGTATACAGAATAAACCTTATAGAATGCAAAATAAAACTTAGCAAAAGACAAGTTTAAGCTACTTAATTATCAATAATGTCACTTCCAGTTCTGCAAAACCAGCTTCGCATATTCAGCTTTTATTTTTCTTTTTTTTTTAATTTCTCATTTTTGGATGATTTCTCTTGTTTTCTACCGTCAAAAATATCACCATCAACATTCTTTGTTATCATCAAAATTAAACAATCACATAAATTAATTAAAATAATAATTAACTAATTGAGCATGGGAAACATCAAATTCCTCAACAATGAACTACTATTAAATCTAGCTAATTCTCACCACACTCACTATGAAGAAAATTTGCCAGGGCCATTCCTCGTATATCCGAATATGCTCTGAAACTGATTCCATTTGATTCTTGCTTGGATTCACGACCACCCCATTTTCTGTTATCAACAAAACCACATCTCAATTCTGATTCATCTTCTCCGAAAATTCTCTCGACATTGTTATTTTTGCTGTATTTTATTAAGATCTAATTTGTATATTCCCTCAAAGTGTTTTTTTGCTTCTGAATTCATAGAAAATGACAGAAGAATTATGTGAAAGAGTGGTGGTGATTCAGGATGCATCAAGGGATGTGAATTCTAGTGCAATCGGAGGAATCCTGAAAAACTTGTCACTTAAACATGGAGATTCACTTAAATTTCTTGCTGTTCTTCATCAGGTTAATAATCCTAGTACGTTTTCTTTCATGCCACCTCCTAAATAGAATAAGAATTTTCCATTATTATTATTATTTCCCAATTCTTAATAGACATACATATCTTGGTAATATTGTATTGTGTATGTTAATTGGTTCAACTCGTAAAATATTTAGTCTGTACTTGTAATCCGATGATGGGCTGGTTCCTGTCCTCATGGAATAAGGACAGATTTCTCCCCAGATGTTATTAGGGGGAGTAGATTCCTGAGCCAAAATCCTAAACTGCACAATAAAATATATGTATCTAGATTCCCAATAGAAATTAGAAAAAAATGTAAAATTCTCTGGAGTTTTGAATTTGGGTCACACCAGAATTGAGAATTGAAGAGGAGAGATATGCAAAGGAAAGGGAAACTGATTCGGTTGAGTAAAATAAAATTCATTTTGCTAGCTTTTTTATTTTTTAATTTTTTAATTTTTATGATCAGTGGGATACAAGATCAGATTGGACTCGAGTTCCATGGTTAGAACAAACCAGAAAATCATTGAAGAATATATTTCGAGGAAGAAGGAAGAGTACCAAACAAATGTGGAGATTGAACAAATTTCCAAGCTATGCCAAGCAGAAAATGTAAGATTGAATTAACTCATTGTGCTTTATTTTGTAGTCTTTTTTTTTTAATCGCAAATTCAAACCTGGAGCTTCCATCATGGACTTAACTTACATCCATGCAGTTTTACTTTTACTACTTTTTTTATTTGCATTCTATCTGATATGTCACTAATTATTATTTGTCATTTGTAATATTATCTTGCAATTCTAAGGATGTTATGATCTTTGACGTGGCAATTTACTGGGCCTGAAATTCACAGATCGAGTTTGAAATAGAGGTACGTCCAGGAGTTTCTTTGAAGACTGTTGCTGTTAGAGTTGCCAAAAAATTCAAAGCAACCTGGATCATACTTGATAGGTAAGCTCTAAATTAATCTCAATCTTGGTAATTATATACTGCGTTTGAGATAACTTTTTAAGCTTCTAATTATAATGTTGTAGTAGAAATATTCCAATTCAAGAGATAGATTTTATTAAAATTTGAAGAAGTTATTAAAATTTAGAATTCTAGAACAAAATAATAGTAAGAGCCTCCACACTGTTGTAAATACACAAGTGTAGGGGTGGGCAAAAAAACCGTAGTCTTAAAAAAACCGAACCGAACGACGGTTTTTTCTAATTCGGTACTGTTTTTATTTTTAAAAAAAACCGAATATACCATTTGTAAAAAAAACCGAAATGTCGGTTCGGTATTCGGTTCACTTAGTTGAACCGAAAAACCGAACCGAAAAACCAAATTATTTTTTGATTTTATTCAAATCAAACATGTGTTAATAATTTTATTCAAATCAAACATGTGTTATTTCTTTTTATAACATTATGATTATGTTTATATAGATGGAGTATTGGAGTTTGGTTATGTATTTTGAAATTTTAATATTTCATATTTTGGGAGTATCTTATTAATAGTTAGTAAGATATTAGTGATAAAATGTGTTTTGAATACTTTGTATTTATTGTTAATATTTGTAATAAAATTAGGATAAATTAATTGTTAAAAAAAATTATTACATTCATGAGGCCCAATGGGCTAAAAATTTAAAAATTCAAAATAGGCCCAGAACCGAAAAAATCGAACCGAACCGAACCGATCCGAAAAGAACCGTTTGAGTTCGGTTCTTATTAAATTCAGTTCTTATTCGGTTTTTTTATAAAATAACCGATTCAAATCGGTTCTACTTAATTTCGAACCGAACCGTGCCCACCCCTACACAAGTGACTCCACACTCTCTATAAATTATTATATTTTGATTGTTGTATAATTTGACATGCACAGGCACGTGAAAGAAAAAAGCTACTACTTGGAGAATCTTTCATGCAAAATATCAAGGATGAAACGAGACAACTCAATGGAACATCTAAGAGGGCAAAAAGCCATTGCAAAGAACAAATTACAGGTCGAAAAAATCAATCAGGATGACCAAGTTTCATATGATGAAATGATTCCTGGAAGTCCAAGGAGAAAAGACTCGGCCGAAAGTAAGTCACTTAATTTCACCCGAGTCATATTTTTACATAAATCAAGACACAGATTTTCATCTATTAATTTTTATAATTTTATATTTAAAAAAAATATGAAGGTGTGTCAAGTTCAAATTAATGTTTAACTTTTTATTTAAAGTCGGATAATTAGCCAAATAAACTTTTTAAAACTACTTGGCCAGAACTCCAGAGGCAATATGAAAAACAAATTGATAAGCACGATATTTTTATATACCAATTGGTTATCCAAAAGATGTGTTAATCAAAATAAGTCAATTTTTTTTTCTTTTTTTATTGAAAAGTGACATTTATTATTTATCTTTAAACCTGGAACAGTAGAACATAGTGCTAGAAAAAAAAAAAAAAAAAATTCTGAGAAAGATAATTGTCTTAATTGAACTTTAGCCAATTTCTTTGTTTCGATGTCCTCAAGTTCATAGTTTCAGTTAACACAAGGATGAAATGTGGTACTAAAACTTTATAAGAGACCATCTTGGTAAAACTAATCTCCCTCAGAGATTAATGTGTCATTATCCCTCCTACTACTAATACTAAAACACTTGATAGTATTGACTACCTAAGTACTTCAAAAGTACTTTTGTTGAAAGTGCTTACTCAAAGACTCTTTAATTTCTGATTTTTCAGAGTCTCAGATTTCTCACAAGCCAAACTCAGATGACGAACAAGATGACGGTGTAGGGGAACCCCCATGGCATAACAATAGGAATAAATCTACTTCATTTCCTAAAGCTTCATCAAATGATCAGCTTTTGACAATCTCTAGGGTATTAAGCAAAGAAGCTTCAAGTTCAGGTTACACTGAGACAAAGCACGCTTCTCCCTTGGAACCAAATGGAGAAGAAGACGACACTTTTTCCATTGATTTGAATAAAGAAAACTTCACAAGCAGTCCAGATGCTGATCATGAAAGCCAAAAGCAAATAAGCAAAAACATTGAAAGTTGGCTTGCAACAAGTCCTAACGAAGCCTTTGACAACTCCATTTGTTCAGTTTGCCAAAACAGAAGGCCAAAGATAGGATGGACGAGAGACTTTACTTGTGCTGAGCTACGATCTTCAACAGATGGATTTTCGGACTCGAAATATTTATCAGAAGGTGGCTATGGTTCTGTGTTTAAAGGAGAAATAAATGGTCTAATGATTGCTGTAAAGCAACATAAAGATGCAAGCAGCCAAGGAGACAGGGAGTTCAAGTCCGAAGTTCAAGTTCTTAGCAAAGCCAGACATGAGAATGTAGTCATGTTATTGGGGTCTTGTTCTGATGGAAACAACAGGCTGCTTGTTTATGAATATGTTTGCAATGGCTCTTTGGATCAACATCTATCAAGTAAGCATGCTCAAATTGACTTAATTACCAAATTTATTATGGCTTGTTCATCAAGACTAATTGAAAGGAATTGATTGTCACAGAGCACACACGCACGCCTCTGAGCTGGGAAAAGAGGATGAAAATAGCACTGGGGGCAGCCAAAGGCTTACAGTATCTGCATGAAAACAACATCATCCACAGAGATATGGGACCAAACAACATTCTTGTGACACATGATTTTGAACCAATGGTAATTATTAATTTACTCACAATATCAAATCTGCTTGGTTGGCTCTCTGTTTCATGTTTGTAAGGGTGACATTGCTTGTGTGACAGCTTGGAGATTTTGGCCTCGCGAAAACTCAGCGCGAAGATTCGGATTACTCTACAGAGACAGGAGTTGTGGGAACTCTGGGATATTTGGCCCCAGAATATGTTGAATGTGGGAAATTGTCAACTAAAACAGACGTGTACTCATTTGGAGTGGTTCTGTTGCAGCTAATAACAGGACTCAAGACTAATGACAAAACACTTGGAGAGAGAGGTCTTGTGGGATGGGTAAGGACTTCTAGCAAACACCACATACAATTTGTCAATGAAATTTAAACTTAAAATTTTTTCAAAGTTTCACTGGTATTTTGGTTACAGGCAAGACCGCTGCTAAAGGAAAGAAACTACCCAGATTTAATCGACCCCAGAATCATAGATTGCTACGATGTTCATCAGCTGTTTTGGATGGTTCAAATAGCCAAAAAATGTCTGAGCAAAGATCCCCAGAAGAGATTGCCAATGGATACGGTATGTGTTCTTGCAAAAGACTTACTTGTCCCATTTTATGAATTCAATCTCTTAGTAATTATAGTTACAATAACTTAAAGGTGGTGGATGCATTGAAATCCATAATGGAAGGCACTGCAACTAGCAATATTAGAGGTTTCTCCCCAGGATCGGATTATGGAAGTAGCACCAGCTACTCTGACTCGTCTGAATCACCATCTCAATCTGAAGATACAGGCTTGAGTGTAGATACTACATCGGTTAGTAGCATGAATGTGAGGTACCCACCGACACCTCCCATACAAACTTTCCGAAGACATCCACCTTCGCCGTCACTGCCAGCCAGAAGATCTACCTCATCCGCGCAGAGAAGAGGTTATGTGCTTTATGATGAGATGATCATTTAGATGTGATGCACAAAAGTTTCTGTTTCTGTGATCGTTAAAGCCTAATAATGTGCACTATGTAAGGACAGCCTCCCTACAAGATACCATCAGATTGGTATCGTAACCAAGTGCATGAATGTGTGGTTGTTAAAATATTCTGTATATTTATGTCGTCAAGCATGTGCTACCAGTTTTATATTCTTAAGTCGTGGCTCCTGTAGTTTTTTACATAATTATATGGTATAAAATGCAGCTAAGTAATCAACTGGCTGAAATGAACAGAAAGTAGTGAAGACTATGATCACCACCTTTAGGTTTTTATTCGAAAGCCATTCAAAGTATAATCTTATGAACTATGATCACACAATTGTAAAAAAATGATCACGTCAACACAAGAATTGTTGCAACCCTGTTAACACATAATGCCCAATCCTAGACATTATCTGAAACCTGATTCCGGCAAAAACTAATCCATAAAGAAATCATTTCAATTGCTGGCTGTCCAAGTACGTTGATGACGGTTGATAAATAGCAACTGTCAAAGAAAAATGGGTGTTTACCATATAACCAAGGTATACCATTTTATGGGAAAATATAAATTTCCATCAAAGAGAACCAAATGAAAGGGTTTAATAAAAATTCCCACAGAACCGAGAATGGAGTTTTCAATGAATTAGTAAACATTTAAGATGCTACACCCAAAATCAAGTAGACAAAGCAGTTTTAACTTGAAACACAACCCTAAACAGCGTAAAGATAGATTAATACTTTGAGCACAGGTCAAATTTGTTTTCCTTTCAGAGCTCAAACCAGCAAACTGCACACAAAATTCAATATAAACAAGTAAAATCTATCACATGAAAGCAAGCAAATATCACCTTGGAAGTGCATAATTATTTTAACAACTGTAACAAAAGCCTGAATGCATTTATACACACCTAATCAGTTCCATATTGGCGTACAGGCATCACACTGGTTCGGAAAGCAAGAAATCAAAATCCACAAACAAAATAGCCATGACTCCGTACAAATCATACTACAAGTCTCAATCCCAAATGAACTATGAAACCTAGCAGGCACCAGGACCTGACTAGTGACTACCAATAGTAAACTAATCATCAACATTAATGAAGCGCCAAAAGTTTCGAAAAAGGGTTCATACATTTGGCAAACAGCGGATTTCAAGGGAGTTCAGACATTTGACATACGGCAGGCATGTTATTCCATGCACATGAGCTGAAGCCCCATCCTTGACTTGGTGCAGAAGTACCTGTGGACATCTGCTTATATTCACTGCGCAAATCATCACCAAGAAGGGTTGCTATAGCATCATTCATGACGATTGGGTCCTTAACATAAGATGAACCATGCTCAAACCAATCAGATGCTAGTAAAGCATCAGGCTGACTAACATACAGGTTACTACTTTCCTTCTCTCTATCTGGAGTCCATGCCTGGTCAACTGGTTCTGATTTCACCTTGTATCCTACAGAACAATAAAAAGCAAGTTGATAGACTATAGCCCAAACCAGTAAGCTGGGGGAATTCATACAGTTGTACAATAATTGGCGTAGGGGGTTCAAAGACAAACCCATTAATCACACCAAGAAAATATGCAAATAATGCAAATAAATTGTAACATCCGTGTTTCAATTAAGTAATTCAGATATCAATCAATTTAGTGACTATAACTGCACTAAACCATTTCATAAAAAGGATGACTCAAAAGTTCCAGAATGACCTTTCAAAGTAATAATCAAGATCAAATGTAGATGCTTACCAAACGTCTCAACAGGTGCTTGTTCATCCAAGGAACTTCCACTGGCACTAAGGGGAGTGCACTCATTAAAGAGAGAGGTTGCAGAATGACCCAAAGGAGAAAGAGGATCACTGTAGTCTTCCCATTCTGTTTCACAAAAATTCCGGGTGCAACTATCAGCAACATCAGGTGTAACAGAAGACGAATTTGAACTCTTATCCGAGGAATGATTTTTCAGAGTGTTAGACTCATGGATTAAAGCATCTAGCAGGCCACTGTTACGTGGTGAAGGACAACCTGAGTCAAGTGTCCCAGTCGGTGGAGGAGACTGGATAAAAGCATCAACTGTCTCAAGTAAAGGTTGTGGGGAAGATGTTCCCCAGCTACCTAAATCAGTTTCTGTATATTGGAGTGAAGGGAGCTCCAACTTCACAGCCCCCAAATTGGGCTTAGAAGCAGAGAAATTGCCATTTGAAAGGGTGTGGCTACCCTGTAACATCCCAAAAGACTCGGGGGCCTTGGGAGTAGTATCGGGATCAAGTGGAAAAGACAGCCCAAAAGATCGAGCTATCTTATCCGAAGTATCATTGTGGAACTGATCAAATGAGAACTCATTTTTAACACTTCCACCATAACCAGAAAATAATGGCACTGATTCTCGAAGACGCTTCGGTCGATGCATTACCGGCGGCACGAAGCTACAGTATTGAGAACTCAGACCTTTCATCAGCATGGTGCTTGCAGTAATATCAGGAATGTCAGGGACATAAGGTAGGACGCCCTGGTTGGCCTTCAAACTGTCAAATACAACATCAGGTATCTCATAACCATTGGCCTGCAGGAGATCATGATGGCCTTTATCCCCACTGTTAATTCCATTGATGTTCTGGCATTGAGACTCTTGCAATGCTTGGAAAGACACTTCAGGAGGATAAAGAGGTAAACCAGCACGTTGGCGTCGTTTGATTCGGGTATTCCAGTAATTTTTTATCTCATTATCTGTACGACCAGGCAACTGGCAAAAAATAAATATTATCTTAGATAAAGATCCTATAATAAAAGAACAATAAGAGGAACCCAGATACATATATATATATTTTAGTCACTAACAATAATTTACAAAAGGAAGAAATTTCAAAACCCCACCTTAGAACATCAAAGAAGTCCAAACTGAAAAGAATAAATCTATCCCATTTTGAAGGCAGATTTTCCTTGAATCAGGAATTACAAGATTAAAATTATTTCATACAGTGAGGCAGACATCAAACTGTATGAATGAACCCCTTTCACAAAGAGGATTTGCTCTATTTCATGAAATGCATGATCAACAACAATATTGCAGGTCAACTCCCGTACAGCAGATTTATGAAAAATTTGTCTCCCAAAACGGTGAAAAGGTCCTTAACAATACCTATAAGCTGACATATACATATATCTCTTTTTAATAGTTATGTTTACATTTTATCGTATGATTTCTAAAAACCAAATGAATGAATCAGATTCCGGAGTCAAATTTATGGCACAACTGAGCATTGAAAATTGCCCAAGAAAAGCTACAATTTCTTTCCTTGAGCTTTGATCACACCCTAAGAAACAGCCTTCTTAGTAAGTTAACATTGTATAAGTTCACCAAATATACATCAGTGCCATTCTTATTCATCTCATGTATATATACAACAATTTCCCAACTCAATCTATTAATAACAAATGATTTCCTTTATGTTCTTACGCTCTCTATCTTATTGTAGACTACAACAGCCTAACTTAATGCAAGTACTATTTACATTCGTAGGTGCATTTCCAAGCACCAAAATAGAGCTACTTTAGGAGCCATGGCACCCCCAAGTACCAAAATGGCTTTGCATGAAGTTAACTGGTTATTATCATGTCAGATGTCAGAATTTTCTTTGGGTGATGTCCCTAGAAACTTAATCTATTATTATTATTAATTGTTTTAATGATAAAATGATAACTATTTTTCTTCTACTGTATAATGGAAAAGCTTAATATTAACACTTGTGTCTGTCAAATAACTATTTAATTTGAATTGGTGTGCACTTCTTACAGTCAGTGCCAGAGTGAGAATTTTCTTAGGGTAACATCATAAGAATATATTAACTAAGCTAGCCTCTTAAACTACTCAAAGTTTATTTTCAGATCAGTACATGAAGTTAACTAAGCTTGACTCAATTGCATGCATCCATATCTCTGAAATTCATGAATATCACAAAATTAACAATCCCAGTTTATAAAGGCAATCAAAAGCACTCGTAAAATGCCAAACTGAAAGCTTTTAATTAATTAAAAGCTATAATATTTTTCAAATTATTTTCATAAATATAATGATATCTTTCAAAAAAAATTTTAATGTAAACCCTTTACAAATAAAATAAATTACTTATACATAACATAACAGTTTGGTTGTACTTTTGTCAGGCATTATGCAGTTCATCAATACAACATTTTCTTACCAAGCTCAATAATCTAAAGATAAAAACATGATTCTCACCACTTAACCGGTTAACAAAATCCAAATTCAATATAACATATACATGTGTCTAAAAGGTTAGATCTAGCTTGGACAAATATATAACTTTAATATATTCTTATGATGTTCCCCTAAGAACATTCTCACTCTGGCACTGACTGTAAGAAGTGCACACCAATTCAAATTAAATAGTTATTTGACAGACACAAGTGTTAATATTAAGCTTTTCCATTATACAGTAGAAGAAAAAGTAGTTATCATTTTATCATTAAAACAATTAATAATAATAATAGATTAAGTTTATAGGGACATCACCCAAAGAAAATTCTGACATCTGACATGATAATAACCAGTTAGATGCTCATGATGATGACCAATAACCATATAGAATATGAACATACCATTTTTTTTTTGGTTCTTTTTGTCATTTGTAACTAAAAATTTACAATGCATTCAACAAAAGAATTTTCAATAAATAAATATCTTTATTTCACGGCATCCAAAGAAATAAACTAAAAACTTACATGCGCAGCCATTCTTGCCCATTTGTTTCCCATTTTGGCATGGAGTTCAACAATCATCTGTTCCTCTTCTTGAGTAAATGCCCCCTTCTTTAAGTTTGGCCTCAAATGATTTGCCCATCTCAAACGACAGCTTTTTCCACAGCGGAACAAGCCTGAGTTCTTTTGAACGGCATTCCAGTTCCCCTCCCCATGCTTCTTAACATAGTCGATCAAGATCGCATCTTCAGCAGATGTCCATGGTCCTTTCTTCAGGATAACTCCTCGAGCTGTACCTCCTCCACCTTCATCCATTAACGGTGAGTCAGTCTGATCGTTGGAGAGCATCATATCATCACTTCCATTCGATGAGCAACTCATCTCTCCCCAGAATCGCAATAATCCCTAGCCAGAGCCAAGAACCATTCAAACAGCAGGGCAAAATCCTGAAATAAAAAGCCAAAAAGCAAAATTACCCGAAAGAAAAGGTTGGGTTTTTCTTTTCCCCAGAATAGCAAAACTGGCAGTAACTTTGCACAACCATTCACAAATTAAATCTAAAAGCCTCCTGACAAAAAGTAAAGACGAAACCGAAGTAACTAGGATACCTGAAAAATCTGATATAACCTATCTACAGAATCAGTATACTTATCAAGCAGACAAGTAAGAGAATGAAACAAATAGCTTATACAAAGTGTTAACTTTCTACCAAAAACACAAGTAGCCAACAGTAATAAAAAGAACAGATATCTTAAAACCAAAAATGGAGAAGCAGTAAATAAACTTATCAAGTTGAATTAAATTCTATTCTGCCCAACTTGGAAGCCAAATAAAACACTAACAGGCCCCCATAATTTGAAACTAAAGCAGACCCCATCAAGCATTATTAAATTTGTCAACCATTAATTAATAATCATTACACAACATAATAAATTCAACATTAAGCAGCAATAAATTAAACAAAGATAGTCAACTAAATAGTATAACAGAATTTGACATCTTAATAAATTTTTCAAAAAAAAAACTAAAAATGGTAACCTTTAGAGCTTCAATCAATTCAAATCCCCACAAAATCCAGTTGAATTTAAAGAAAATGGAAAAAAAAGGGTAATAATATACCTGAATCAGACTGAATTAATACAACCCAAAAACGCAAAACACAGTCTCTTTTAATAACTCAATTAAAGCGCCTGAATGAGCTAAGAGCTGAAATGAAGGTCAAAATTGAACACCTGAAAACAAACCAAATCACATCACTCATTAATTACAGCAAATCTTAGCTCAATATTAGCCCGAAAACTTTGAATTAAATTAGAAAAACGGACCCTAAAAATTGCTTTTCCCAAAAATCAAAGGTTTGAATTTTAAACTATTTTTCTTCTAATCAAAGTCGACTCAGATGAAAAACGCGTGTAGATCCCAAAAAAAAAAAAAAGACAGAGAGAGAGAGAGAGAGAGAGAGAGAGAGAGAGAGAGAAACCCTAGACTAAAACGAGCTGAAAAGGAGAAATTAAAAATAGAAAGAGAAGAAAAGAAAATCCTGACCGGAAATTATGAAAGAGAATCAACAGGATCCGAGCATAGAAAGAGTAAAACATTGAGATCTAGATAATGATAAGAAGAAAAGAGAACAGAAGGCAGAGTGATGTTTAAAAATGAAAATGGAGAACGAGAAAATGAATGAGATATTTTTTTTTAGAATTAAAAAAAAAAAGAAAAAGAAAAAGAGAGAAAAATGGCAACTCAAGAGAAATATCAGGGGAGATAAAGGAGGAGAGAGTACCAGCTTTTATTTTCAGCTTTATTAGCTACTTTCAGAGAAGCCATTTTCTTAGTTATATTCTAGTACTTTCCCGTAATTACATTTAGTCCTTCGTGTTTTATGTAATTTAAAAGTATAGACATTGTTTATAATTATTTTTCACATAAGTCTCTACTTTTTAAATTATCTCAATTTAAAGATGCATAATCCAATAAGCTATTTTTAAATTTTTTGTTGTTATTTTTTTTTTGGTAGAGCTTTTGAAGATTAAGACTTCATTTGCTATATTTTTTTCGAATAGTACTTATTTAAGTTTTTATTTAAAAAAATTTGTTTGTTTAATTATTAACAAAAACTTTTATTAAAAATTATAAAATTATTTTAATAGGTAAATTCTCTAAAATTATACCATGAAAAGATTGAAATAACATTGATCCGCTAGACTTATTTAACATACACTTATAATACTTGTGTGTTTTCAAATATAGTGATGACTTTGTTTGAAACGACACTAATTATGAAATTTAGATGTCTATATGCAGCAATATCAATGATCCTGTTAATGAACAATGAACCTATTGATGGGGACTCATTTGAAAAGAATGTAAACTTTATCACTATTTATGACATTTTTACTATAAAGAGAGAGAAAACGAGTGACTGACTGACTGGATCAACCCAAGTGCAGAGCTGAAAGCTCTCTCACTCTCTTTCTTCTGTGTTTTGCACTCTTACTTGCTTTCCTTTTGAAACTATCGTGTGTATCAAAATGGCAAATGCAGCCGCAGACGGATTTTGATGATGATCAATCACAATCAGTCAATCAGAGAGTTCACGTTTTGCTTTTGCTACGTGGGGTCCATGACTTGGGTCTTTTGCTCCTCGTTGGCACGCGTACTCCACGCGCTCTGGCAGAGTTTCCTTGAATGCCCCAAACCCATTTATGCCGCGTGCAGTGCGATGTTGAAAGAAGTTGGGACCATCCTTCACATGCGGATACGATTATAGCCGTTGATCTGATTTCTCCAAAATGCCGTATCGAAAGGTGGAGAGTTTTTCACTTTAATTTTTAAATTTGGATACAAGTTTTTATCTTTGGATTTCTCATAATTTAACGGTCAAATTTTGAAATTGTAAATTAATTTTTTTTATTTTGACAACTCATTTACATTCTACCTTTGCATTATGTAAATGATTAATAATTTGTATCATTATTTAAATTTAAAAAATTGTGTTAAAAGATACTGCTAAATTTAAAATATTTGATTATCTATAGCTGTGACTCTGGTTTTTTATGGCCATTATACTCATAAATTGTACACTGTCGATTTTTTGGTCATTTAACGGTGTTTAATCTCGAATCCTTTGTATTAAGTTCTGAACCTATCAAATTCCTTTAGTTAGCATGAATTTTATTTATGTAAGTAATGAAAAAATATATTTTGATTGTTTCTTATATTTTATGTTTTGGAATTTACGATTGTTTATTGCTTAGATACTATTAAAGATGGGGTGGGTAAAATATATTTTGATTGTTTCTTATATTTTATATTTGCACCAGAACACTCATATTTCAATAAAAATATCCATAATGTGAAATACTATTAAAGATAATTTATTATGGATAGATATAAATTTTTTTTTTATAGGCATATTGTTGGGACCAATTTTATTATTATAAGCAGATTTTAACTTAGTAGAGGTTGAGTTCAAAAACCGTTATTTTAACTTAATTATCCTTAGAGTAATTAATATAGATGTAAATACATTAATGATTAGTTAATAGAGCATGTCAATTCCATAAAACTTTAGACTTACTTGAAAATTAGAAATATTTAGGTTTCGACAAGAAGGTATCCATATTAATGAGTTAATATATACCTAAAAGTTTAAAGATATGGTAGCAATTCTAAAAAATATTCATTATCTCATATAACTTTAGAAAAATATTCTATTACATTTTAAGCCTTTAATATTAAGTTTAAGCCTTTAATATAACATATATATTTTATAATATACAAATAATTGTTATTATATGGAGGCAAGTTACTTAAAATAGAATATAAAAAATTTATAACTTATTATAATATTAAATTTATTTTTATTTATAACTGGACTAAAATTAGGTTCAAGAGTTTTTATAACTACATAGAAGTTATTTTGTATAGAGTACAACTATAAAGTGGTTTTAATGCTCTTGACACCAATCTAACACACCCTATCCTATCTAAACCCAAAAACTTTTCTTGCTAAAAACTTAACAAATATTTATGTTGAAACAAATCAATAGACATTGACAGTAATTTTTCTTTTTTCATGTTTTATTAACTTCTCTACAAATTTTGTTATATTCGCTTTCGAGGAAATTTATTTTTCGTATCAACAATTGCCCTTTTTCAACGATTAAAAACATATAAGTTCCTTTTAATAATCAAATTGTTTTACATGCAGGACGATAAAATTTGTACCAGAAGGAGCAGTATTTTAAGAAAATAAAAAAGGGAAGGCATGAGAAAAACCAAAAAACCAAAAATTATAGATAATATTTTATTTGAGAGTGATGAATATTTGTACGCGTGTTGCTTAGTAAGTATGACTTCTAATGAATTGAGTTCAACTGAGGGGTTTTTTTTTTTTTTGGTACTTTGGAGGGTGTATAGAGTAAAAATTAAAATTTTAAATTTAGTCAAATGTATAAAATAAGAAAATGTTCAAAGCATTTTTTAGGGTGTAAATAATCTACCGTTTAAGGACCTACTAACTTAATGGTAAACCATATAAAAATTAAAAAATAAATAAAACCCAAATTATTCGCCTATTGCCGATTGCATCATACCTATTAATACAAAAATCTGATAAGTGACACCGAGAAATTACAATTGTGATGTGTTTACTAAATAAGAATTAGAATAGACTGGAATAGAATGATGAATGAGAATCAAAATAAATTGTTTGCTTAAACTATAATAATCGGAATTGGAATTGGCTATATTCCCATCAACGTGTTTACTATGGCTTGGAATCGGAATGAATTATTTTAAGTTACTAAAATGTTCTTAGTTAATTATTATTGTAATTATTATTATTATTTATTATTATATTAATTTGATTATTATTATTTTTCTATTGTTATTAATAATTATTGTCAATAATAATAGTAATAATATTAATATTAATAATAATAAATGTAACAATAATAATTATTATTATCATTATTATTATCATAACAACAAATATTATTATCATCATTATTAATATTATTATTATTATTATTATTATTATTATTATTATTATTATTATAATGACAGCAAAATAACAAATCATCAGCGAGCAACGGCGGCATCTGAACAATCGGCAAGCAGCATCGAAGTTCGGAGAGTGGTAGCAACAATCGATGGTTACTATGTATACTGGCAACGATCATTGGCATGAGGTTGATGATATGCAACGTGTTCAAAACTATGATGCGCAACAACCGACTATGCTATGTTCGACGATCGGCATCCAACGGTCATGGCTTTTGCTTCTTGTCAGCTGCAAATTGAATGCTGTCAATGGGATCGTGATCCCTTTTTTTTTTTTAACCAAGGATAAAATTGGAATTATTGATTTTGTTGCAAAATCATCACTCTCGGGAATAGCATGGTAACATCCTCACTTTTGAACAAGAGTTCTTCTTTTATGGACTATTCTAAGTCATCGTTGACTCACCATAGCCTAATGAAGAGTTTCTACGGACTTTTTTTAATTGGTCATTATGGTTAGACTAGAAATTATTTGCATTATTTTAGTAAGGATTAGTTTTATAATATTGTATTTTTAAAAAAAAAAATTGTCATTAGTTGTGCCATAAATATAATTGATTGTCAAATAAGTCAATTAACATTTGGTAAAATTTCTTTTTTACAAATGTTGTAAGTTTTAAAAACTGCCTATATGTTTAGTAGATCTTACTATTTAAAATGCTGTTAAAATAAAAATAATTAAAATAAACAGATATTAAATAAAATTTATTTACACATTTATAAATATGTATATATAATACATATTTTTTAATGTACATATGTAATAATTAATAACTGAAATAGATATTTTTAGTCTATTAAATTTATTTTTATTTTGTTATCTCAATGTAATTGTTAATAATAATAATAATAATAATCATCTCTTTAAATTTAATAATTTTATTTCCTAATTAGATAATGATAATTTTAAATTTTTATATTATATGTAATAAGATATATGAAATTGTATTAAGAATAAAATTGATTTTGAAAAAGTACGTCTTTTCTGCTTGTCAAAATTTACTCTAAAATTATGTAATTTTGTTAAAGTGATTTTTAATAAAATTTATCAAATATTAAAATTAATTTTTATTTTTTCAAAATCATTTTTGAAACTCTCAAAATTAATTCCAAATGAGTCAACATGGTCTGATCCTTATACTAACTATTTATGATCGGTTATAATTTTCTAGCTAAGAACTCCTCGTCTATGGACTATCATAGCTAGTCATTATGATTTGACTAAAAATTCATCCTCTGTGGACTATTCATGGTTTCTTCACGAGTTCTTGAACTATCCTTAACTCCTCCTCTGTGGACAGTTATCGAGTAGTCATCATGGTTTGACCGAGAAATTTCTCCTATGTGAACTATTCATAACTTCTTTAGAATTCCATAAATTATTCCGATAGCCATTTGGGAATTTTTTTTTAAGGGTAAAAATTCGTTTAGTCCCGATATTTTGAGATTAATATTAATTTAATTTTTATATTTTAAAAATATCTTAAAATATTTATACCGTTAAATCTTTTATCATCCCTACTATTATTTTTGTTTCTTTGTCTTTCTTTACAATATTACCATCTTATAATAATGTTTAAATTTTAAGACATTAATAAAAAATTAAATTACCAATTTAATTCCAAAAATAAAGTAGAAACAAAAAATAAAAGGAACAAAAAGTAGTGGTAGGGGTATCAATAGTTTAATGACAAGGATATTTAGCAGTATTTTTAAAAATACATAGATTAAACATGCACTAACTTTAAAATATAATGACTAAAAGAGTTTTTATCCATTTTAAGGTTTAAAAGTGATTTTGAAAAGTTAAAAGCTAATTTTGCTATTGGATAAATTTGTTAAAAATTAGTTTTAGTAACATCATCTCATTTTATAACAGATTTTGAAAAGTTAATAAAGAAAAACTTTTCAAATTTTGATTTTGAAAATCATTTTTGTACTTCAAATAATTTCATATATATCCTCATATATAATATAAACATCCAAAATTGTCCTTATTCAATTAGGAAATAAAATGATTAAATTTAAAGAGATTACTATTATTATAATTATATTGAGACAAGAAAAAAATTTATTTTAGTTGCCAATCTACATATATATGTATGTATATATTTATGAATGTGTAAATAAATTTTATTCAATATTATATCCATTTTATTTATTTTATTTTTACAGCAATTTAACAGTAAGATGTACCAAATATATATGACTTAAAATTCACAACACTTTAAAAAAAAATTTACCAAATGTTTAAAAAAAATTTACGACTAATTATTTAAACAACACAGTTAACAGTAATTATTTTAATACCTATAACATTACTAACATGTCCTTATTAGTCTCATAGTCTAACTAAGAACTCCATAGAGTATTCTTTGTTAGTCCTTGTGATCTGATAAAGAATCTCTTAGATTATTTGTAATTAATCTTCGTGACTTGTTTAAGAGTACCTTGAATTGTTTTCTAGTCAGTTATCATCGTCATATAAGAAATTCTTCCGTTTTCTTGCTTCTTTAAAATATTAATTTTTTATTAATAAATTTTCTATCTCACTACAACACAGAACCATAATTGATGTAGAAGCATCTTGACAAATTTGTGAATATATATATGTCTTACTAAAAGCTGCAATATGGTGCATCACAAAATTTGTCAAACGTGAGATAGCATGCATTATTTTATGCAATGCTGTGACACACCCCTTGCCATTCAAAATTTGTGTTTACATTTTGGATTAGAATTATGGATTGGGAAGTGTTCATAATTAATTATTTGCTTTCTTTTAAAATGGACTATATGAAGTTTTATTTTGTGGGTCTCAATCATTTTTAGATAGAAAGTGAGATTACCACTCCCATGAGGGAGGTGAGACTCTCACTCCCACTCCTTTTAATTTTGAAAATTCCCTTAACAAATCTTAAAAATTATAATCTTACCATATATGATATGGTAAAATCTAATAAAATAATTTAGTATTTTAAATTTTGTCTTTTTTTTATACAGATGAACATTATCAATAATTCCTAGTTTAAAAATAAAATTAATAATTTTTTAATTTATATCATTAAACATACTAATAATTATTATTAGTATATATAATTAAAATTAATAGTAAAATAAATAGGTGATTTTACAAATATATATTTTCTTATTCATTTTTTACTTAAAGTTACATATTCTTTATATAATGGTAAAATTATAATTTGAAACAATTCACTTCTAATTCAAGATAAAATAAATATATAATTGAGATTTTAATTGGCAATCCACACTTTCATTTCAATGTATGTACCTTATTTCTACTTTTACTCTACATTCTTAATCTTAAAATTCTTATTTTTCAGGATTCCTACTCCAATATGCGAAGTAAATGTCCATATGTATCAAAAATTCACATATTCTTCTTTTCATCATAGAGACGACAAATATTTAGGTTTAAGTTGGGTTTTAGTATACCTGCATTTGGGTAAAAATCTAATATTTTAATCATCAGTGATGATACTCAAAACAAATATCTTAATTTGTTTGACAATCAGTTTTTAAGTAAGTTCACCAAATGCCTTCTAGGCGTTACATTATTAAGGAATCTCAAACATTCTCTAGGTTACCTTCCATTAAAAATATGAAATACCTTTTTTATGAAAACATTAAACACATATTAAATATTAAATGAGAAGAAAAATGAAAATTTGAATTTTACTAAAATTCATTCTTATATTTATAGACCCCCCCAATCCCCATTCATAATAGGTCCAATCCCAATTCTTGAATAAATTGCTAACAAAATTGGAAAGCCATTGTTGTTTTCTGTTTCCAAAAATCGCTTCTGGACAATTGCATTTACTTCAATAATTGATCCACTTTGCCAAGTTGGGTGATATGATGAGGTCATTAAAGCATAAAAAAGTAGCTTTTGTGAAAATTATGAAAAAGAAAAATGATATACACAATGAGGTCATTAAGACATTGTGTTATTATCATTTGGGATCATTGAGGAATACATGAATTTTAAGACTATAGTTTTCATTTGTGTACATTTTTCTGTTTTGCATGGTTCGTCACTTCGTCTGATATAACGAAATGGTAGTTGCGCAATGATACCAACTATATAAACTTCATACATTGTTCTTCTTCTTGTTGTTTTTTTTTTTTTATTAAAGCACAGCATGATGAAAATTCAATTTATTTGAATAGAATCTAGACTTCAAATTTGTTGTACCATCTACGGAATTTTATCAAAAAAATACCAACTAAAATATATTACTATTGTCTGTTGTATATTATACATATCTCACAATGCTATTTAGTGGTGTAACTTTGTGCAATTAAGTAACATATATCTCATAATAAAGTTTGTGCTATATACATTACAATTATAAGAAATTCTAAATAAATTATTTTATGGTTAGATTTTACTCGAGGGTAATTATTGGTGTCATGTATCATGCTATTTTATAAAATTCATGCAATACCGTTGGCAAGTTCTCCATGTGCTTCTCCATTCACTCCATCCTCCCATTCACTACCCTATCTCTAGCTTCATTTGCGATCTCTTGCAAAGTACAGATTTCATTTACCCATCCTCTTGTTCTTTGAATGTCATGTCCTCTAGTGTTCATGTTTGTTCCCTTTTTGTGGTGGTTGCGGCTTGATCTTTTACAGCAGCTCGCTTAGGTAAATACTTTTTATTCCATCCCCAAAGACGGCGTCAAAATATTGATGCAGAAGTCTAGTCTAGTAGTATAATAACCATGTAACCAGCTTAACATCTAAATTTACAAGTGAGGAGATGGTCTTGACCTGCAACTCCTCACCTTGAGCAAAATAAGTGACCTTGAGCACTTTTCAAAAAACTTATGCACTCACAGAAAATCATTAGGGGGACATTGGAAGTTATTCCGGTGTTAATCATTGGACGCTCAAGTTATTTATTTGAATTTACTAGAGAAATGTTCATAACGATCACGCGGATCAATTTATTTTGCTTTTAAATGAAAAATCTTTTTAAAAGAATTGAGAAAAAGAAAGAAGGAAGAAGGAAAAAAGTAGCTCTTATTCTTTTCTTTTTTTAAGCGAAAGTTAAGTGGTAAAGAAAGAATATATAACTTACCTGTTGGGTGCTTTTATAAAGGTCTAAAACTTACGACCATTAGATTAAAAAGCATAGTTGTTGGTGGATTAGGTTCGTACCCTAATTCCCCAAAGGAAACTGGCGAGTTGACTCTTGATTGGGTCTTCAAGTTGACTTGATTTAAGTCACTCTTCGTCTCTTCGTAGGACCTTATTCAACGACTCTTGTAAAAGAACCTATTCACACCTTTACAACTCGAGGAAGTCATTAGCGACCACCAGTTAAACATAACCCACGGCGACTTTTTGCTGCTTTGATGTTTTACGTTGAGGGGAGTATGATTTGTGTGAAAGTGATAACAAATCATGCTCCCCCTCTTTATCCACCAAATAGGACTAATTTTTTTTATAACTATATGGAAATTATTCTTATTTAAAGAATCACTAAAAAGAGCGCTAATGCTTTTGACACTGATCTAACGAGCCCTATACATTATCTTAAACCCAAAAACTTTTCTTGTCAAAAGCTTAACAAATATTTATAGAGAAACAATTTTTTCATGTTTCATTAACTTCTCTACAAAGTTAGTTATATTTGCTTTGGAGGAACTTTTTTATGGACTATTCTAAGTCGTCTAAGTCGGTTGTTGACTAATTATAATCTAATTAAGAATTCCTCTTTTATGGAATATTTTTAGTTAATCATTATGTTCGAATTAGAAGTTATTTGGATTATTCCTAATAAGGGTCAATTTGATAATATTGTATCCTTTAAAATAATTATTGTTAATCATACTGCAAAATAATCAATTGTGAAGAGAATAAGTTAACTATTTGGTAAAATTTATTTTCAAAATCTTTACAAGTTTTACAATAGTCATATACGTTTAGTAAATCTTACTGTTTAAAACATTATAATAATTTATACAAAAACTAAGATGGATATAAAGTTAATTAAAATTTATTTACACATTTATAAATATGCATATATAATACTTTTTTAATGTCCATATATAATAATTAATAACTAAATAAATATTTTAATTTGTTAATTTTATTTTCATTATGTTATTTTGTTGTGTAAATGTAATTGATAATAATAATAGTCTCTCTAACTTTAATGATTTTATTTCCTAATTGAATAAGGATAATTTTAAATTTTTACAATATGTGTGAAAATATATAAAAAATTATATCTTCACACATTTTAGGGTAAAAACTCATTTAGTCCCTATATTTTAATATTAATATCTATTTAGTCCCTATATTTTTTAAAATGCCTTAAAACATTCCTGCCGTTAAAGTATTGATACTCATACCATTACTTTTTATTTCTTTTATCTTACTTTTACAATATTACCCTTTTATAATAATTTTTGTGTTTGGACATTAATAAAAAGAAAACAATTAAATTACTAATTTAACCTTTAAAAAATTATATTAATTTTTAATTGTCAAAAATTGTATGCAAACTACCAAGTGTGCAGATGGTGCTTGCTAAAAAATTAATATAATTTTTTTTATTTTCTATGGTTAAATTGATAATTTAATTATTTTTTATTAATGTCCAAACAAAAAAATTATTATAAAAGGGTAATATTGTAAAAATAAACCAAAAAAATAAAAAGTAACGGTATGGGTATCAATTCTTTAACGGTATGGGTATCAATTCTTTAACGGTATGGATGTTTCGAGTCATTTTTAAAATTACAGGGATTAAATGGACACTAATCTTAAAATACATGAATTAAATGAGTTTTTACCCTAAAAAATTGTATAAAATATAAAAGTAATTCTCGAAATCAAAATTTTAAAAATTACTCCTTCCTTTGTGATTTTGTCGAAAATTATTTTTAATAAAATTTTCAAAGTACAAAATTAACTTTTAACTCTTTAAAATCACTTTTAAACTTCTCAAGAGTAATTCCAAACAAGTAACATAGTCTAATCCAAAATTCCTTAGACTAGTTATTTATGGTCGGTTATTATTCTAGCCAAGAACTCCGCCTTTGTGGACTATTATTGGTCAATCACTGTGGTTTAACAAAAAATTCCTCCTATTTGGACTATTTGGTTTGTTTAGGGATTCTTTAAACTATTCTTAACTCTTCTTCAGTCGACTATTATCGATTAACTATCTTGGGTTTGACCAAAAATTCCTCCTCTGTGGACCATTCTTGGTTTGTTTAAGAATTCCTTGAAGGCTTAAACTATTCTTAGGATGCATTTGAAATTGATTTTGAGGAGTTAGAAGCTAATTTTGGTGTTCAGTAAGTTTTTAAAAAAGTTACATTTGGCAAAATCGCTCTCTTCTAAAGCAGTTTTGAAAAGTAAGGAAGAAATACATATGTTCATTTAGTTATTTGCATTCTTATAATAATTTAACAATAACATTTACTAAATACATATAATCTAAAACTCATAACACTTTTAAAAAAACTAAATATTTAACTAATTTTCTTTATAACTAATTATTTATATAGCACAATCAACAGTATGGGCAGACCCAACTAAAGCCAGGAGGGGTTTCATCTTCTTATAGACCATTAATTTTTCTTTTAAATATACTCCAAACACCTTCTAAAATAGTTAAATAAAAAGAATTTGGACACATTCTTTGTATGATAAAAGATTTGTAGTTCAATAGTAAAAGTGTTATTTGATAGTTTTAAAGTCTTCGTTCAATTCCTTTTTTTGTGAATATTTTGTGGAAACTACTTAAAAAATGATATTTTCACACATTTAAAATAAATAATTTATGATTATTATTATTTAGAATTTTAAAGAAAGTAATAGAATTTGAGTTTATAAGATTTAAAATGTATTAAAGTGAACAATAAAAAAAGTACCCCAAATTAAATATATTTTTTAACTAAGTCCCTCCATATTTAAGTAGTTGGTCCGCCACTAATCAATAATAACTATTTTAAAAACTACAACATTACTGACCCTTGGTTAGTCTTCGTAGTCTAACTAAGAATTCCTCACCTGTGAACTATTCTTTGTTAGTGCTAATGACCTGTTAAAAGAATTTTTTAGATTATTTGTAGTTAATCATCATGGCATCAAGAATACCTTGAATTTTTTCTAATCAGTTATCATCTTTAGATACGAAATTCTTCTATTTTCTTGCTCCTTTAAAATTTTAATTTATTATTATATTTTCTATTACGCTGCAACATATTTACCATAATTGATGTACGTAGAAGGTTCTTAGCAAATTTATGAACATATTACTAAAGGCCGCATTACAAAAACCTGCATTTGGGTGAAAATCCAAAATAGTAATTATCGGTGATGATACTCAAATAAATATCTTAATTTTTTTTTATAATCATTTTTTAAGAGGGTTTACCTAATGCTTTTTAGATGCTGGGTTGTCAAGCATTCTCAAATCTCAAAAATGCTCTAGCCTACCTTCCATTAAATAATAGAAATACTTTTTTTGTTTGAAAAATAATAAACACATACTAAATATTAAATGAAAATGAAAATTTTATTGAAATTTTATTCCTTATATTTATAGATCCGCCAATCCCCATTCATAATGGGTCCAATACCTTATCAATCATTGAATAAATTATTAACAAAATTGGGAAGCCATTGTTGTTTTGAGTGTCCAACTCTCTTTTGGACAATTGCGTTTAGTTTATTACTTTGCCAAGTTGGGTGATGTGCTGAGGTCATTAAAGCATTAAAAAAGTAGCTTTTGCGAAAATTTTGATAAAGAAAATGATATAAACAATGAGATCATCAAGACTGTGTATTATCATCATGTGGGATCACTAAGGCATTATATTCTAGCACATGAATTTTAAGACTGTAGTTCTCATTTATGTACATTGATATGATGAAAATATGAAATAGTAGTTGGGCAGCGATAATGACCACATATAATTGGTATTAAAGAAACTTCAACTCTAGATTTTTATTTTGCATTATCCATTGCTATTGTTGTTGTTCTTCTTTTTAAAGTATAGTATGATAAAAATATTAAATTTTTTCTCCACTTATGTAAATAGAGTTCGAACTTCAATTTTTTTTTTGTACCATCCAAAAATTTTTTTTAGTAAAATACTAACTAATATCTATTATTTTCATCCGTCTCACAATACTATTTATTAGTGTAACTTTGTGCAATTATGCAACATATATCTCATATTAACTGAATTATTTTATGGTTAGATTTTACTCGAGTTATTATTGGTATCATATATCACGCTATTTTATGTTTATAATAAATAAACAGGTATAAATGTGTAAATTCCAAATTTTAAAGTAACATATCAACAATAGCTAAACAAGTCAAAAAGTCATCAACTTTTTTTTTTTTTTTGTCACGAGTTCTGCAAATAATAAAGAGAAGGATAAGAATTAATGGATGAAACAAATGGCTTCAATCATCCAGCATTATCCAATTTTGTCGTGTAATTTATGTGTATAATAACAAGAGCAATGATATCCAACAAAAAGGGAGAAAGATAAGAAAGATGATGAATATATGCATGAAATTATATATGATATTTTTTTTGTCATTTTCTAACAATCCATTGTTCTTCCATCTTATATAATTACGAAAGCAAATAAAAGGAAGATAAAAGGTTGTTTTTTTTTTTTTTTATAATATAGAAGACTTAAGAGTGACAAAAGCCTATACGTTTCGTTTTCTTGTTTTCCCATCTCGCATTTGATTCAATTTGTCTACTTCTAACTCAACTTGTTAGCAATTGGGCAAATGATGCGAGCAATTTTGCAAATGCATGAATATAAAGTTTTAAGAGACTGTTTCGAAGGCAAAGCTTTATTTTATTATTATTGTTGATATTTTTCATGGTCGATTCATTTAGCTATTGAGAAAGTTTTTTACAATTGTTGTACTCTAATTCAATCTGAAAGCACAATAAGGAAACAAAAACAAAAATGATTAAAGAGGAACAAAGTTTCAAGAAATATAATTTATCAAATAAAGTCTGAATGATAAACTAGAGTCTTCAAGCTTTTTTTATATAAGATCTTGAAGGGTGAATTTATTAAAATAGATAAATTTAAATTATTGTGGCGTAATGACATTATACTATTGAAACTAAAGAAAAAAGAAGTTACTTCAATATGTATTTAGAAAAAAAAAATCTAAAAATCCAAAAAGAATCCCCAAAATAGGAAAGAAGTCTTATGTTTGCAATTTAAAGTCTAAAAACGAAGGAATTCGGGGAAGATTTGCCAGCGCTTTATGTCAATCCAATAAAGACCCACATTATGGACTCAAAACAGATATTTATGGCAAAAATTATGGCCTTGAAAATGTCCTACTTTTAGAAAGAGA
Source organism: Citrus trifoliata (assembly GCA_018350135.1). Lineage (NCBI taxonomy): Eukaryota > Viridiplantae > Streptophyta > Magnoliopsida > Sapindales > Rutaceae > Citrus > Citrus trifoliata. Next base: position 310,804 of record VKKW01000118.1, on the reverse strand, counting down.
AAAGAAAAGGAAAATGGATTCTATTAAGTTTTTTTTTAATTTAAAAATAAAAATTTGAATTTTATTAAGTTTAAAATCTAGAATATATTAACGCTTTTGTGTCCAATTAATTTGGCAGTGGTGCTATTAGCACCCCTCTAAAATCCTTGTCAATACACACATATTTGTTTAAATATAATCATAAATGTAAAGTCACAATCTCATTTCATTTTATATTTATGTATACATATATATATATATATATATATATATATCATTGCACATTTGTTATCATTGTTAGTATTACCAATAGTTTCTTTCTTTTCTTTCCTTTGAAAGAACTTATGAAATGACACAAACTTTTTTTTTTATTACATGAGACTATTGCTCAAACTATAACTTATATTAAATGAGGCTATAACTGATATTTATAAATTAAACTATTATTAGGATCAACTTACATCAATACTTATGAAGCTCTACTTAAATTTTAACTCTCACTCTAGTATTTAAGGGATGTTTACTCCACTCACTTTTAGGTAAAGAAGAAAACTACATTCACTCAATTATATAATATAATTAACGAAGAAAATACCCACATTACACTTGTGGGAGTTCGAACTGCTATCCTCCAACTTGGAGGGCAACAGCCTTTGCCCGAGTGGCTTGAAAAGACACAAACTTTGAAACTATTGGATAAAGAGTAATATACATCAATTCTCACAATATAATAACCAAGTCAAGTAGAATGTGCATAAATAGCGAGAGATTAATGTGGAGAATTTATCAATAAAAAGGAAGGGATTAGGGGTCTGCGTGGCATTTAGATGGTTATGATTAGAAATTACACATTATTAAGGTAATAACTAGGGTTTTCTTAGTAAAAAGGTTTCTGAAAGAGTATTTGAGCGCTCGAATAGTGTCACTCTAAGGGTTTGTTTGAGATTGCTTTTAGGAGGCTTAAAAATGATTTAAAAAATTTAAAAGTTAATTTTAGAGTTTGGTAAAAAAATCAAAATCACTTTTGTCAAAATCAACCTCACCTATAGTTGTTTTGAAAAGTAAGGAATGAGTAACTTTTAAATTCTGATTTTTAGAATCAATTTTATACTTTAATACAATTCCATAAATATTCTTAAAATTATCCCCTAAACCCAAAATTATTCTTATTCAAAGTGGAAACAAACTCAATATTTTAATAAAATTTTATTATAATTCATCAATATAAATTTATTACAATCAATTGTAGGTCTTATTATTATTAAATCTGTTTCACGGTATTATAAATTTAATTATCAATTGTTTTAAGATAAAATAAAAAAATAAAATCAATATATTATAAATTTTATTTTTAGTAAAAATTATTATAATACATGATTAAAAATATTATATGTATATGTTTTTATATGTATAAGCAGATTTTATCCTACATCATGTAGATTTTAGTCATTTGTTTTTTTTTTCAGTAGTTTAACAGTAAAATTTACTAAACGTTTATAATTACTTTCAAAACTCATAGTACTTCTTGAAATAAAATTTACCAAATACTTAACTGATTTTCTTCACAGCTGATTATTTCAAAAGTATATTTAACAATAATTATTTTAAAAGTTACAATATTCCCAAACTGACCCTACATGTGATTTGCTAGCTTCCACATGCTTTTTCATTTTATAACATTTTCTTTGAACGTCAAAGACTCTATAAATTAAGTTAATTTTAATATATAGGTTCGTATTTTATAAGTTAATTTGGGATATTTTAGGAAATAAATTTCAAGAAGAGCCTTATAAGGTTATTAGAGGGTTGTTAAAACCTCCACTTTTTTTTGGGAATAATTAATACGTATTGTATAATTCAAAATCTACTGACGATATTTTCATTAAATATCTATTGTGATTACCTAGATCAAATTTATTATGGTGCAAATCTGATTTCAACATTCATAAAATATTGAAAGAATATTTACTCCGATCACAAATTAGTAGAGAGATATCTATCTTCACCCAACTTTAAATTGGGAGATGAAATATTGTGGGCACTCAAACTATATTCACCGCTCTCTTACAAAATGTATAAAGATTAGAGCTTTTAAGAGCCCTTCATATCTCCACTTTCGATGAAATTGCACAAAAGGCCATAAAATTATAATAGAGTTTCAATTGAATCACTATCATAATATCATTTAAAGTAAATTTTAAAGACATACTTTTTCATATATAAAATTATTGTTATCAAATAATTTATTCTTCAGTTTTTCAAACTTGTTTTGATTTTATCAATAAAATTAACTATATCATATATTGAAATTAAAACTAAGATAGGGTCCTTGATCGGTAATAGAACTATGATTAAAGTTGTTTTAGTTCAATTAAATTCATATTTGTCTTTTTATGTAATTTTCAATGATAATAGAACTATGATTACAAAAGTGAGTTTGATATAATGATTCTTAAAGGGATATAAAAAGCATTACTCATGTCAAAGATAAATTTTTTCAATTATTATTTTGGAATAACGAATATGTATTGTATAAGTAGAAGTTTAATAATGATATTTATATTAAACATCTTTTGGGGTTACCTAAATAAAGTTTATGTGACACAATTCTGATTTGAACAATCATAAACATTGAAACAAAATCTGCTTTACTTATAAATCAGTAGAGAGATATCTACTTTCATCCAACTTTAAATTAGGAGAAGAAACATTGCTGAGACTCAAATTGTTCTCATTGCTCTTTTACAAAATCTATAACGAATGGAAAATCTAACACCTCGATAAAACTCTTTTTGTGAAATTACAAAAAGGACATAAAATTATAATAGAATTTCAATTCAATCATTATCCTTTAGTGAAAATTTTGTAAACATACTTTTCCATAAATAAAATATTGTTATTAGATAATTTATTTCTTCATTTTTTCAAAAATTATTTTGATTTTATCAACAAAATTAACTATTTCATATAGTAAGATTAAAAGATAGTTGGGGTTTATGATTTGTAAAGTCATTTTAGTTTAATTGAATTCATATTTATCTTTTTGTGTTATTTCTGTAACAATAGAACCATCATTAAAAAATTGGTGTGATACAGGGATATTAAGGCGAGAAAAAGGGACTACTCGTGCATGAATTCACAATGAATGGGGAGTTGGGCTTGAGTAATTGGGCTGGGCTAGGAATGGACAACTGAAGGGGTGTGTCCAGTAATTGGCATGTGTATGTTTGAAAAATGAATAGACCTTTCGTGACCCCAAAATTCCTCATAAAACTTATTTTTAATTGAAATTATTTAAAATAACATTACTCAAATAAATTCATTTCTTGTTTTGAATGGAATATAATTCAATTCTTAAATAAATTATCCTTTAACAAAATTTTATACTCACTCATTTCATAATTTATATGTATATTTTCATTTTAATTAAAAATTATTTTTTGAGGAAATTATAAGAACTTAGAGTTGTGAAGGTAGACATTATAAGAACGTAGAGTTGTGAACTTAGAACTATCATTAAAATTTGCATGTAATTTGAAAAGAAATATTTTTTTGGATAAAATTTAAAGGGAATATAGTTAATTTAATATATGGATTTGTATTTTAAGGATATTTTAGAAAAAAAAAAATCAAATAGGGTGCTTTAAAGAATTTGGAACGGTGCGGAAATTTCCACTCTTAAAAAATTATTTAATTTAGATATCTGCGCTACCAGCTAGTTTCGAGCAGTTGTTTGTTTAAATCTCGGGCCAAGCTCCATTTTATAACACCTAGCTAGGGTGGATTTGTTGCCATATTCCCTACCAGTTCCACTATTGATTATTGAAAGACACGTGTTAATTAAAAAATAAAGTGGTGATATTTCACCCTTTCAATTTATCTCATCAATCCTTATTTTTCAAATAACATTATTTATTTTAGAATTGCCTCATAATTAAAAAAATAAATCTTTTTTTCTTCTCTCTCAAGTTTTCAATAGATTAACTTATTATTTCTCACATCTTTCTCATAGTTTTAATTGATTTACAATTTAAATCAAATATTGGTCCCACTTATGTGAAATTTATAACACAAAATCAAAACTAATATAATTAATAACAACAAAATCCACCAGTTATAGATAAAATTTAACATTGAAACACATCATATATTGGTAGAAGTGATGGATTGATGGCGAAGAAGATAGGTGGTAATGACGGTGATGAATGGTTTATCGTTAATAGGCTATTATTACTTGGTTGATTGTAGATACACCAGTGGGATGGGTTTTCTTTCACCATTTAGAGGGGAACTTTATCATTTGAATGATTTTATGGATAGACATAAACCTAATACCCAGAAGAGTTGTTTAATATGAAGCACTCAAATGCTCGAAATGTAATTGAATGATTTCTTAGATTGTTGAAAAATGGATAGACCTACAAGGAAGTCATGCCTTTTATGATATAAAAACACAAAGGTGTATCATGTTTGTTTGTTGTATGCTACATAACTTCATTTGAATAGAAATGTCTTCCGATGATATGGAAATGAATAATCAACCAACTTTGAATATTGACTACAACTTAAAGGTTATTGATACTATTAAGCCCTCAAATGGGCAAACTATTTAGAGACAAAATTTTGCTTAAGAGATAAGGAATACATGGCTTGCAAGCAAACAAGTATGAAGAGTTAATTGTTTATGACCTTACGGAATTTAGTTTGTTTAATATTATACTATATTATTATTTGACATTTGTTATTGTATTGTTATTTGACATTGGATATTATGCTATTTGAGTTTGGATATTGTATTATTTTTTTACTATGAATATTATACTGAAATATATAGAAGGAGTTCTATTTCCAGTCCTACTCCTAGAGGTAAGATATGAACAAACATTTCTAGACAAATGTTGAAAATAATGCATTGATTGATTCGTTGTTGGAATTGAGACAAACTCCTATATGAAGGTTTGATTGTAGTTTTAAAAATGAATATTTGGTACAATTGGAAAATAAAAGATAGAAGGGAAATTGTCAGATTTTGGTCTGAAAGCTTATGCTCACATTAAATCTAGAGTGAAATGGTTCAAGAAAAAATATTGTACTATGTTTGATATGTTATCTCTTAGCTTGTGGGTCTGGATAATGAGAAGATGATGATAATACGTGAAAAAAAATGTTTTTAATGATTATGTTAAGGTAAAGTCTTTAACATTATGGTGTTATTTCTACGCCAACAATTCAACAAATAAGTCTAGGAAAAGAAAAAGTAAAGGCAAATCATTTGATCACATGTGCTTAAATATTGGAACAACTGCTAAGTTAATGGTAACAATGGTCTCTAGGCTAAATGGTTTGATTAGTGCGTTTTCTAATAATAAGATTAGTGTGCTTTCTAATGATAAAGATATAGCATATTTATAAGGTAAGTTATATGGAGAAATAAGCAAAATTAAAGGCTTGGCTAATGCAAAAATATATGATGCAGCTAGTATTTTGGCTTCAAAACATGATTTACTATGTGTGTTCTTTATTTTGCCTGATCGTCTCAAGAAAAAATATGTCATTTGAATGCTTCGTTGTGAGATATAATATGATATCAGTTATATGTTAAAAATTTATCCTTGTGCTATTATGTTGGGATTTTCAGCTATATATATAGTAGGTGATTTATTCAACTAGTGATGCTTTAACTTTTATACCTGTTATGTTGGGATTTTTTTTATTTTTTGTTATTGCAACTTATATTGTAATTTGCATTTTATATTTGCTTATTATTACTTTTACTTCAATTTATCAACTTGTTATTAGTTCAAAACAGAATGCCAGCAATGTGTACCAATTTTTTTTTGTAAAATTTACAAATAGATAATTTATTATTTATTAATAATAATATAATAATAATGATGAGATATAATAACAATTAATATAATTAATAAATTATTATTATTATTATTATTAAAATTTATGATGTTATTATTTTAATTAGTATTAGTATTATTATTATTATTGTTGTTGTTATTATTATTATTATTATTATTATTATAATTGTCTTTATTATTTTTTCCAGTTTTATTCTTATTAATGTTATTATTATAATATATACAAATAATACTAAGGACAAAAATTAACAAAGAGGATTTTAATAACTTGAAACAATGTATTTCGATTTTAAGATAAAGTAAATATATTAATAGGAATACAATTCATTCAGATTCAGATTTTTATATTTCAAATAAACAACTTATTCTAATTTCTATTTCTTATTACGATTCTAGCCCATTCCGATTTCTAATTGGTAAATGCACTATTATACTAGAGAGAGGAGGTAGAGAAAGAATAAAATAAAATAATAATTTATTTTGATTTAATAAGAGAAATTTTGACAAACATTAAGATAAACAAAAAAGTGAAGATCGGTGAAATAATGTGTAAATACTCGTTCAGTCCCTATATTTTAATTTAAATGCTCGTTAAGTCTTTATATTTTAAAGTATCTCAAAACATCCCTAAAGTTAATTATGTTATATTTTTACCTTTATTTTTTCTTTTCTTTTATAATAATACCCTTGCAACAATAATCTTGATATTAATTAACTTATCTATAAAAAAGTTAATTAGAAAATTAATCAATAATTATTTCTTAGCAAATTAACCAATAAAAATTGATGTGAAAGAACTAGTATTTTTTATACTTGTGCAACAATCTCACTAATAATTATTTTTAGATAAATTAATATCGATTAACTTAAAGAAATTTTTAATAACCTTACAACAATCTTACTAATAATTATCTTATAAATAATTAGTTTACCAAATTAATCTTTAAAAGTAAAATAATAATATGAAATTTTGTCTAAATTTTTATGTTACTTTTAAGATTAATTTGATAAATTATTTTTTTATTAATAACCCAAGAAAATTATTATAAGAGTATTATTATAAAATGAAAGAAAAAATAAGGGTAGAGTATAATATATTTAATAATAAGAATATCTTAAAATTTTTAAATATACAAGCTAAATAAATACTTAATTTAAAATATAAGAATTAAACAAATATTTAAAATTGAATTTTCTCTCGATCGGCTGCCTTTGAGTAATTGCATCAGACGGTTGTATAAACCAAGGCATACGTACACGCTAATCACCTCTCAAAATTCGTCACTTCAAGGAGGCCGAAAGGAACAAAAGAGAATAAGAGCACGCTACTTGCTCACCATTGAACTAGACTTCCCCTTGTAATAATAACCAAAAGGGGAGACATTAGAAAGAGAGAAAAAGGGCAAAAAAAAAAAAAAAACCACCAATTGATATTCGCCATTCAGAATTTGATTAAAGAAAAAGAAGAAAAAAGGAAAAACAAATTCACTCTGTTGATTAAGCATCGTTCTCTAGATCTCAGATTCATCGGTACTCTCTTCTCAACCCTATATCGCTTGATCATACCTGTGCTAATATTATCTTGTAGAATACGATTTTATTTTATTTTATTTTTTGTTTTTGTTTTATTTCATTTGATTGATGAAGCGACCGATTTCAAGTTAATTAAAGTATGATCAATGTCTGTTTGTTTTCATTTCTATGAATTTTCTGCACAAATTCACTATTTACGATGTTGGTAAACATAACACATGCAGGAAATCTACATTGCGTTGAATTTGTATTTCGAAATTTTTGGAATAAAATTCATCTTTGATTCTGATATTTTTTTCCTGTTTTTAATCTGCGAGCAAGTTATTCTTGCAGGATTCCTCGTACAATTCTTAGTTAGGTTTCTATGGTATTTGCAACTTATTTTCAGGATTAGGTTTCGATGGAGAGCTTGGCACAGCTAGAGGCGTTGTGCGAGAGGCTATACAATTCGCAAGATTCTGTGGAACGTGCTCATGCAGAGAACACTCTCAAGTGTTTCTCTGTGAATACCGATTACATTTCTCAATGCCAGTTCATTCTTGACAATGCACTAACTCCTTACGCTTTGATGCTCGCTAGTTCTAGTTTGCTTAAGCAAGTTACTGAGCATAGCCTGGCTTTACAGCTCCGTCTTGATATCAGTAATTCATGTTCCCAATCTACTTGTGTATTTGCTATTTATGCTTTTCATGTCTGTGTGTCTCTTATTACTTACGTTCTGATTTTGATTTTTTGCTTTGTAGGGAACTATCTTATAAACTATCTGGCAAAGAGAGGGCCCGAACTGCAGTCATTTGTCACTGCATCTTTGATTCAACTCTTGTGTCGACTAACAAAGTTTGGTTGGTTTGATGATGATAGATTTCGGGATTTAGTTAAAGAGTCTACAAATTTTTTGAGTCAGGTGAAGTGGCATGTTTGCAATGAGTCATCATTTAGTATTTTGTGTATTTGTAATGGATACTGTTGATGGAAGTAGATTATGTTCTCTTTATAATGGTCTGTGCTTGATGTTTACACTTGTAGTTGTTACCAGTTTTGCTTTTTGCGTGAGCACACACACACACTACCTTCTTATCAGATAAAATGGGATTTAACTGATATTAGTTCACTTTTTTACATTTAATTAACTCCTTGCATTGCAATTTTTATTTTCATTTTTCGAATAATTATTTATTTCTGTATACTGATTCTAGCAAAGTATTTGTAAATTTTGCTCTCTTGTGGAATATGATGCTAAAGATATTTTATCTTTTCCAGGCAACATCAGATCACTATGCCATTGGTTTGAAGATACTGAATCAACTTGTTTCTGAGATGAATCAGGTTACTTTTCACTTGCATTTATATCATCCTTAAGGTGGTATAGTTGCTATTCATTGTTGGACAGTGTAAAATGGTTTGTAATTCTCATGAGTGATACCTTGAAAAGAGTTAGGGTGCTGTTGAATAATATAGATCTTATTACAATTGTCTGTACTTCATCAGAGAATATTTAAGGATTCTGTAATATTTATTTGTTTAATTCTATTGAAAACAGGTAATTCCATTCTTTGATTTGTTTTGGTTGAGATTGGTATTTATATTGAAAATCTGAAAAACCATGAGATGAAAAATTGCCTTTTCTGTGATTTTGATTGATTGAAATTTGAAATTGCATTAATGCAATTGATGAAGGAAAGAAACAGGTCAATAAATTATTTATGTATCATGTGGAATCCGGATATGATGATGTTAAAATGCATATTTTAGATTGATCTAGGTTATGCGGACAATTATCAGTTGTAGATGCTATGGTAGAAAAGCTTACCGATTGTGGGTGTTGACTAGCTGACTGGTAAAGTCTTTTATCATCACAAAAGATGTATGGATCAAAAGGATAGTCCTACCGTGAACCGAAAAGGACAAAAGTAAATTTGAAATCATGTTTCCCTCTCCTGACAATATTATTGCATCTTAAGGCACAATGCTGATTCGAGTCACTCATCTTATTGAAGCCTGAAATTTCAGGTTAATTTTCCCTTATTTTATGGATAACTTTTAAATCAATCTCTTCACTATGCTGTTTACCCGCTCAATTTGTTTCCTAAATATTCCGAAAGTCATTCCTCCATCTCCAATAGCTGAGTTAGGATATGATCAATTGGAGGAATTTTGTTGATACCAATCACTCTTTATTTCTTCTGTTAATTAGCAGTTTATTGGTTCCTAAATGGGTCTTAACTTTCAATTGACAAAATGGGGTTACCCTCAGTCTAGTGCTCTTAGTTTTTTTTTTTTTTTTTTTATTGTCTGTGACCAATTTATGTTCGTCGATAAGCTTTGAATAGACAACATACATTATTGGCTTTTACATGATAACCATTTGCTGGTGTATTTATTTTTATTTTTTTATTTTTCTTATGTTCTGCTTAGAGACAGTCAGCAGGTATGCATTATATTTTCTCATTTCTTCTATGTCCTTTTGTCTTTCTATCTCATCAGGATATAAATTCCAGTAACTTCTATGATTCAATAGATTCAAGGGGTCGCCTACATTTTTTGTGTGCCCTGAGGGCCTTCTAACTCTTAACATTCTTGTCTGTTGTGAGTTCCTTTAATTAATACTATAACTTTCTGACACTTCCTTTCATCTCCTCTTTCCATGCTATTTGAATTATTTAGATAGCTTCTTTTTCAACTATCTTCTCCTGGCCACCTTATATATATTGTCATTTTTGTGAATTATTGTTGTTGTGTGGCAATTTCTAATTTGTGAACTATTGTTGTTGTGTGGCAATTTCAAATCATCCAGTCTCTATGCTCTAGTGGAGGCTGTCAGTTTAAGTGCTTGTACATTACAGTCAATGCACAGAGATTGCCATTATGTGCATGAAATATTTGAAGGTGCCTAATAGCTCTATAATGCAAGACTTGGTTTGGATTGAAGAAATGGAAGAAAGAGAAAATTAATGAGGGGAGATAGATATGTTTCGCTTGTGTGTTCTAGTAATTGGAAAATAAAGGGGCAAACCTTCCACCCTTGCCTCACTTTTTATTCTCTGCCAAAGGTGGGAAACATCAGAGGAAGATGAGATATGACACCAAGCAATAAATAATTTTTATTCCCTGCTTTGTAGTCCTAATTCTTATCAATTAACTTTGTCATTGATTTGCAGTCATTTACAGCTTTTTTAATCTTAACTAAAGTAAAATCTTTTGTTCCTTTTCTTCATTATCATTATTAGTGATTTTATTGCTGCTGCTGTTTTTCTTTTTACTGTTATTGCCATTTTGGTATGCTTGCTGACATCCTTTTGTATGTTCTTTACACTTAAAATATCAGCCTAATCCAGGGTTGCCTTCAACACATCACCGAAGGGTTGCCTGCTCCTTTAGGGATCAGTCGCTTTTTCAAATATTTCAAATATCTTTAACATCATTGGGTCAACTGAAAAGTGATGGTATTGTGCTAAATTTCATTCTTCTGTTTTGACTTTTCATTATGACTTCCCTCTCTCTCACATTTGGTCATTTGTTTTTATTTCTATATTTTAGTCTATTTTGGTGCTTCTTTGTTGATAACGTTTGATGTGATGCATTTGCTTTGTGTAATTCACAGTTGCTAGTCGCTTGCAAGAATTAGCACTTTCTCTTTGTCTTAAGTGTTTATCTTTCGATTTTGTGGGGACATCTATTGACGAAAGTTCAGAAGAATTTGGTACTGTTCAGGTATTGACTGATATCTATTCATTTGATTTCAACCATTAACTGTTTAAAGGCCTTATACTGTGTTGGCCTTATGCAATGAATCTTGACAAATGAAGTAATATGGTGATTATCTTATAGATCCCATCTGCTTGGAGACCGGTTTTAGAGGATCCTTCAACACTACAAATATTTTTTGATTACTATGCCATTGCAGAGGCCCCTCTTTCCAAGGAGGTTAGTATATAAAATGTTTCTTTTGTTTTAGTGCTTTGTAGAGATCATAAAAAGGAGAACTAACCAAACTGCAAAAAACTACCGAACCATTGTGCCTAGAACTCTTGTTAAGTATACCAGTTTAGGCATTTTATACAAACTGTTCTTAACCTCTGGTTTACAAAATTAGGTATCAAAGAAGTAATCAATCTTAGATATTCCCCCCCCCCCCCCCCCCTTCTTTTGTTGCTACTGTGGATTTCAGCATTCATCTTTGCTTGTATTGCAGAATGTTTTACTCTCTATGCCTTGTTTGTAGGCGTTTGCTTTAGAAATTCAAGGGCCCATTATGGTGGTGAGATAGGAGGTTCTGATTCTTAGGAATTTGAAAGATCAAGCTACTGTATTTTTTTACCTTATTTATCTATATATCATCTTTCTCTAGTGAGAGAGCCCTCTTTTTAACAAATAATCATACTAAAAGACAAAAGCTAAAAAAAAACAAACTCCACTAAGCTAAAAGACAAAAAACACTGTTTTGTAGTTCGTCTTTTAGCTTGGTGAAGTGAGGAAATTTGAGTTCACAGAACTTGAGAATTTCTTGGAAACTATTTATAGAAAAGGAATAGGGGAAATGACATTACTTTTTTAGGGACTTAAAAGTCCCTTGTTGATAAAAGACAGAGAAGTATCAAATGTCAAACTTATGGGATATTTAAGTACATTTTAGAACACTCTATCCTTCAATTAATTGCTGTCCCACTCAAACAATTATAGTTTGTTTTGCCCTTTGAGAAGTCTTTTCCCTTCTTTCCTCAAACGAGGAAAAAAAAAGAGTAAAAACAGAAGGGAAATAGCACCATTCAAAACCTATTCAACCACCGCAATGTGCATCCATCCTTCCCCTAGCCAAATGTCATTGAAACAAAACAAACATTTATTGCAGAAATAAAGAGGAAAAGATTACAAAAGTGAACCAAAGGTCTACAAATTAAAATCTTCCCTACCATGAAGAAACATAATAACCATACAACTAAATTTCTGTATAAAGTATGTCCAGAAAACATGACACTGAAAAAGAAAGGAAGAAACCCAGGATGGTATCCTAGTCATGCTGTTCAAAAAAGAATGGAGAATCTCGAAAATCCTAAGAAACCAAAATCCATAGAGCAGTAAAGAAACTAATCTTTTCCCATAAGTCATTGATATCTCACTCTATTTCTCTTTAAAAAATGTGGCTATTTCTTTCTTGCCATATTGCTTGCAACAGAGCTATGTCTGCAACACTTCCAAAAAGTTTTAGCCTTCATTCCAAAATATGAGTGGGTTGGAAAGCAAAGGCTATTGACCTTTGTTGAAACAATGAAGAGGGAGTGTTGGAATGGAATAGTTCTTTAGTCAAAATTTTATTCAGAAGAAATGAAAATAAATTTGATGGTTGTTTCTGGAGTTCTCAGGTACAACCTCTGTGTGGGCATTTATTTCGCTCTGTTATTTTAAACCAATAACTATTTGCAGTTAAGATTATGTTGATATAAACTGGTGGATTGTCATGGAATTGGTCATGTTGTTCTGTTTTATCAGAAATTAGGGAAATCCTTTCTGTGAGTTATTCGATATGTAACTTCTTTTTGTCTATTCATGAAATTACTCCTTTGGAGTTATTATTAGGTTATTATTTAAATTTCTTTCTAGGCACTGGAATGCTTGGTTCGACTGGCTTCAGTAAGACGCTCTCTATTTACAAATGATGCTGCTCGTTCTAAGTTTTTGGCCCATTTGATGACAGGAACCAAAGAAATTCTTCAAACGGGGCAAGGTATCGTTATCTTATGAATTCCATTAATTTGCTGCAGTTGGCAAATATCAGAGATATTAAAAAATTTTTAACATTTTATTGCAAGTGATCAGGTCAGATGGAACATATGATCATGATGTTTGTATGATACTTGTTTTAAGTTGGAAAAGGTTAATGTTGCTTTATTCTGATCAGCAGTTGGCTGTATCATTCTAAATTTATTCTTTTCATATGCTTGGAAACCATGAGATAGTTTGGTTCGTCTTGCTGTTGGTGTTTATGGGTTATCGATGCATGTTCTGTGAGAATTGAAGTGGTTATTCAGAAATTGGAACCAAAGTAAAAATTGCAACAGAGGTTGGATTATTTGGTTTGCACCATAAAAGTTTGTAGGAAAAACAATTCAAGCTTAAATATAATATGCTTATTAGGATCATGTTCCGGCAGGAAACCTATGCCACTGACTTATGTTTTGCATGGTTGAAACATGTTGGTAATAGACACTTTTATCGTGCTCAATTATCATTCTTCTCTATATTAAATCAGGTATAAAGAGTGTATTGATTTTGGACGAGTTTATGATAATGCTTTGAAGTTTTTCTGCTGTAAAGTGGCATCAAATTCTGATGGTGCCATACCCAAAAAGCCTTTCATTTTTAATCCATTTTGAATTTTTTTTTTGGTGCTTTTTATTTTTTTTCTTGTCATTTACAATTTGTATCTGAAGTACAGGTCTTGCTGACCACGATAATTACCATGAGTATTGTCGCCTTCTTGGACGTTTCAGAGTGAATTATCAGGTAATTGTATCATGAGTTTTCATGTTAGATTGTTAATTGCCATATGCCTCTGGATACTATTGATAGCTGTGTTCGCATGTACAGTTGGTCTTTATGGTGTCCACATTTGGTTCACAACTGCAAACTGTTGTATGCCTTTTAGATTTGATACATGTGTGCATGTGTGCTGTCTGAATGGTCTAACTTTTGTATTGAATATTCATGTGTGCATGTGTGCTGTCTGAATGCCTTTTAGATTTGATACATGTGTGCATGTGTGCTGTCTGAGTGGTCTAACTTTTGTGATTGAATATTCAAAAGCAATTGTAACAGCATAAGCTGGTATTTTAGTTCAGTGAATATTCAATCTAGTATATATGTCTAGTTTCTTAAATTACAATTTGCTATCATCTACTGTTATCAATTTGATTGAAGGAAAAATATAATAGTAAAAATCTTCCTCTGTTTGGAATAGGACTGGCTCTGAAATTCCATGGCAGAATGAATCTAGTATATATGTCTAGTTTCTTAAATTACAATTTGCTATCATCTACTGTTATCAATTTGATTGAAGGAAAAATATAATAGTAAAAATCTTCCTCTGTTTGGAATAGGACTGGCTCTGAAATTCCATGGCAGAATGAATAGCAGCAAATCCACTCTGCTGTATATTGTTTGGCCCAACTACTGGGGCTGGCTGTGCAAATTCTCTTTGTTGATATCTCTGTCTGTAACCCATGTCCTTGTTGTTGTCCCAACCGTGAAGACAGTGTTGTTCTGTACAAACTGGCTGTAACAAATTGTGGAAGGGAACAGTAGAAGTCCCTTGAATCCATGGGTTTGAGGAAACATCTCGTGTCTTCCCTAATGCATTAGATTGTAATAATGTAGTTTCTCGACATACATTCTATTCCTTCAAATATAAACTGATTTTTACTTGTCACTGTGCCAGGCACTAAGATGGTTTGCTTATTTTTTCTTTTTCTTTTTTTTTTTTTGTTTCTTATGAGAATTAATCAGTTTATAATTATAATATTAGGACTTCCTTGCTGTTTATGGTGGATGATTTTGGGGACATTGTGGATTTTTTTTTTTGGGCTACAGCAGCAGTTTTTCATGTTAGATCTGTGTTCTTTCTTATTCACATGAACGACAGTTCTTCAGTGTGCTTTGTTGGTGATCTTTGGTTTACTATATATTTTTGCTAACATAAATGAATTCGAAATTGTCTATGTCATCTGATATCGGGACCTGTATCTTTTGTTGCCTTTCTAACTAAATTGTCTTTAATTTGTATTATATGATACCTTCTAGTTACCTTTCTTCAAAATTGTTTTACATGACTGCTCATGTTTATTGAATTCTGAAATCATGTCTCAGTTGTCAGAGCTTGTGAATGTGGAAGGCTATAGCGATTGGATACAATTAGTTGCAGAGTTCACTTTAAAGTCCTTGCAGTCTTGGCAGGTTCACTGGTGTTCATAACTTTTAAGAATGTATATATAGTAAGCTTTAATCTAATAGAATGTCCTGCAACTTGAATTTAGTTATCATGGTGCCTTGAGCTAATTTATTTAGGAACGGTTAATTGGTCTGCATTTACAGTGAGAATTATTTGGGAGATTCTCATACTGCATCTTGAAAACTAATTACGGTTATGTCTTTTACTAGTGGGCCAGCAGCAGTGTCTATTATCTCTTGGGGCTCTGGTCCAGACTGGTGACATCTGTACCTTATTTGAAAGGTGATGCACCAAGTTTGCTGGATGAATTCGTGCCTAAAATCACTGAGGGTTTTATCACCTCAAGATTTAACTCTGTACAGGTATTATTTGCTTCTCTTTGAGACTGATGCTTTGATTTATCTATTGAAATACAATTTATTAAAATTATCCTTTTGTCTTTCCATTTTCTTTTCTATGTTTCCTGTAGGCTGGATTCCCTGATGATCTTTCCGACAATCCACTGGACAATGTGGAACTACTTCAAGATCAACTAGATTGCTTTCCTTACCTTTGTAGATTCCAGGTTTAAAATCTGTACACACACAGAGTCTTAGATATCCAGCCATAAAGAAAGTCTAGGGTTGAAATTCACTGTTGCTTCTCTTTTACTCTCTCATTTTCCTTTATCAAGCTCTATAGTTCAGTGAGGTGTGAATGACTCCTTCCTTTTCTTGGGTCACAGTATGAAAATAGTGGCCTGTATATAATAAACACAATGGAGCCTATTCTGCAGTCATATACGGTATGGTTCTTTATCACAGGCAAGACCTCAATTTAGCATTTTGTAGACATTGAATTATAGCATCAATCATTATTTTCAAATTAAATGTATAGGAAAGAGCACGAATGCAGACTGGTGACAAAAGTGAGATATCTGTCATTGAAGCCAAGCTTGCTTGGATTGTCCATATTATTGCAGCTATTGTTAAAATAAAACAATGTACTGGTTGTAGGTAAAAGACTTATTCCAGTTACTTTTATTTTGTTTTTTATTGCCAGAAATCTAACTGATGTTTGTTTCAGCATGTACTAATCTATTAGTTATTTTCTTCTGTGCAGTCTGGAGTCACAAGAAGTGCTTGATGCAGAACTTTCAGCTCGTGTTTTGCAACTAATAAATGTCACTGACAGTGGGCTACACAGCCAGGTAGAGCAGCTACAGGAGATGTATCTGATCAAATAGAATAGTTGAACTTATATTGAAGTATCAACTATCTGATGCTCTTTTCCCTTGCCCATAACTCTATATGCTGTGCTCTATGTGTTGTGCTGTGTCTCATGCATAAGTTTTAGGTTAAATCTCTGACCATTTTAGAATAATCTTAGTTCCAAAGGTTGAAGAGATTACCAAGTTGTTCATCTGTTTACGTTTTTCCGTGTATAGTATATTCTAAGATCATTATTGAGAACATGATGAAGCATAATGGAACTTTCCTCTGGAAAGTGGGAGATGGGCGTGGAGTTTCTTATTGTGTGCTGATAAATAAATCTGATCCGTCATGAGGGCAGTATAGCCTAGAGTGTAATTTCTACTGCTGGTAGTTTTAATGCAGAAGGTGCTTGAGAATGGTGGAAAATACATATTTTGCATTTAAGGAAGATATTTAAAGTTGCAGGGTTACTACTTGTGAGCAGCTAGGTGAAAGAGGTCTCTTGGTTTCGGTCAGATGCTGTATGCGAAGACCATCGGGTTGTAGGAAAATATTCTTGTTAGTAGTAGCTCATTATTTTTTCTCTGCAAATTTGAGTGTGAGAGTGAAGAGTTGTCCATTTCATGGATATGGCTGCTTGAACCTTATTGCACCAAAAATTCAGTTTATTACCACTTGTTTATTGTATGAGTGGTTGCATACTTAATGAGCGCTTGATTTTATTTTGATTCTCATGGGCTGGGCCTCTTGGACTTAATTTTAGCTGTTGGTGCATTCACATTCATTATTCTCATGTTACAAATGAAGTGTTGGTTTCTCAATGGCTTACAATGTTGGTAACCGGTGCCATCATTGGATATTGACTTATTGCACTATTTTAGGTTAATTTCACCCTTTCTCATGCTTTAGGTTAATTCTGATCAAAAAAGGAAAATAAATAATAAAAATAATTAAAAAAAGGTTAAAAAAAGATATCGTGCTTTTCCTCGCATTTGACAATGAGCGAGATGCTTGTAGATCGGGTGGCAACATTCTCACAAGTTTCCTCCATTTAATTTTTATCATTAGATGGACTTGTTTATAGTTGGGAAATCTTTTATTGAGAATCTGTCATGTGGTGAGTTTGTTTCTTAAAATAGCTTTTCATGTCTTGTTTCTTTACTTAAATGTTGCTTGCTTTTCTGTCTTTTTGGCTCTAGCGAAACTTGTCGCTGATAGTATACTCATAAAAAATGAATAACTTTTGTTTGAAATGTAATTATATGTTCCCTAGAGCATTAAAATGCCTTCTGCTATCAATAGAATGGGGTGGGTAATGATGTTTGTTGTCAAATGTCAAGCATGAGGCCCAAACCATATTCTAGTAATTTTTTGGTCGATTATTGCTAGACTAGATTTTTCACATTTATTTCTTCTTTTTTTTTTTTATTTTTAAAAAATTAATTGTAATATAAATTTCATTATCTTGGCTTTGGCAGAGATATTGTGAATTGAGTAAGCAAAGACTTGATCGTGCCATCCTCACTTTCTTTCAGCATTTCAGAAAATCTTATGTAGGTGATCAGGCAATGCATTCCTCCAAGGTAATTAAGTTTCTCTTTTTTCTTTCTTATAATTCTTTTTAGATGTTTACATATATTCTTTTGAGACTGTCTTTTTCTGTTGCAGCAGTTATATGCCAGGTTGTCTGAGCTTCTTGGACTCCATGATCATCTATTACTATTGAATGTGATCGTTGGGAAGATTGCTACTAACCTTAAGTGTTATACCGAGGTGATTGCTTATCTTTGTATTCTGTTCACCATATTGTTCTGGTTATCTGTATGATGCTTACATAATTACATTTGTGTGTGTCCTTTTTACAGAGTCAGGAGGTTATTGATCACACGTTAAGTTTGTTCTTGGAGCTGGCATCTGGGTTAGTTTTACCATCTCAAGTGTATTTCTACACTGGAGTTTTTAATTCATTTCATTATTTTATTTTGTTAAATTTGTGTACGCTCCTCAATATTATTTTCTTATTTGACTACTATATTCCACTTGGCAGATATATGACTGGAAAACTGCTTTTGAAGTTGGATACTATCAAATTTATAGTTGCAAATCACACCGTAATCCCATTTCTAACATTATTTAATTTTTTTTATTATGCGTAACTTTACTTGTGTTTTTGGACATCGATAAAACCTTGTTCTAAAGGTCTGTTTTTGAATTTCTGATTTCAGAGAGAGCACTTTCCTTTTTTGGAAGAATATAGATGCTCTCGCAGCAGAACAACTTTCTATTACACTATTGGCTGGTTGATCTTCATGGAGGAGAGCCCTGTGAAATTTAAGTCTTCAATGGATCCACTTTTGCAAGTACGTGCGCACTTTATCTTCTCTAATTGGCTTTCACATTTTTTTGGCCTCTAGGCAGTGATCATGATAATGTAATTCATGTTTTATTTTTGTAATGCTCTTTTTGATTTTTTGTATGATTTAAAATCTGTTTTTAAAAAAATTTCAAACTTTTGTGCTTTCTGAATCTCATCATGTAAAATTTTTTTCATGGGGTGCTTGGACCAAAGTCATTGGACCTATTTTGCTTCTCATTGTTATTGTTCTTGCTATATTGTACTGATGAAATGTACTTGATGATAATCACCATTCTTGTACTCCAATGTGTAATGGAGTCATAATGATGTTTATGGTGCTATAGGTTTTTATCAGTTTGGAATCAACTCCTGATTCAATGTTTCGCACTGATGCGGTAAAGTGTGCTTTGATTGGGTTAATGAGGGATCTCCGAGGCATTGCTATGGCCACAAATAGGTTAGTAGCAATTTCTGAATTGCCTTTTTTTTTCCTCATTTTTTGATGAATGGTATGGTGATTCCCTTTTTATTTTTATGGTTATCCTTCAGTCGCAGAACGTATGGACTTTTATTTGATTGGCTATATCCAGCGCACATGCCCCTTCTCCTAAAAGGCATTGCACATTGGACTGATACACCAGAGGTATCATTCATTTTTCTCACCTTCAGATAGCTGTGGCAATAGTCCTATATAATTGAGCAAACTTGACGGAGCCTCTGGAATTCTTTTGACCTGTTGCATTATAACATTTAAAATCAAAGATTCTGATTTTTTTTTCTCTTTGCGGCAAAATCTCTTCACTTTTGTTTTCTTTTGCTCTGTAATGTTCTTAATGTTGATTAAATATAAATGATGTTGGTCATTTATCACAGGGTGGATGGGAATGTATAGTTAGCATGTTGATTTTTGAGAAGGAAGAAATCTGATTATCATTCCTCTAATACAATTACATCGTTGTATATAAAAAGCATTAGTTCACCTACACTGGGCTATTACATTAAACTACCATGAATTAGGAGCTAGAAATTAGGACCCAAATCACAATAAGATTTGTATAAGCTATTTATGGAAAAATATTGCCTTAAGCTGGAGCAAAGATATTTAGCTTCCCAAGGTTGTTGCTTTACTTGGGAATAGTTTTGTGAGCATATCTATAACCTTTTTGGAAGAGGATGCATTGGGAGTGCAAACTTTCCCCATTTCTAGTTTCTATTTGATGAATTTCCATGTTTGGTCCAGTCACAATGCACCGCATTATGGGCTATATTTATAGCTGGTTTGTTATCACAATACAACAATAGTTCCTTCACTCCCACATTTTATCTAAAAGTATTATTTTCAGCCAAAGCAATTTGCATATCATGTGAGCCATAGCCCTGAATTCGTCCTCTGTGATAAACTGAGCAACCACTGGTTGTTTCTTACTTCTCTATGCAACTGAATCCCTCCTAAGAATGTGCTGCAACCCGTAGTTGACCTCCTGTCTACAGTGGATCCAGTCAATCAGCATTCATAAAGCCTCTAATTTCAACTCTTATTATTTTTGAAATAAGAGACATTTCCTGATGTGCCTTTCACGAGTGAATAATCCTTATAAACACTTTCAAGATGTCATTTAAATGGAGCATGGATGAATGAACATGAGCAAGACATACTGCATAAATTATGTCTGGCCTTGTATGTGACAAGTTATTCAGTTTTCTAACAAAGAATCATAGCCTATGCAGCAAGTCAATTCGTGTATGTCAGACAATGTATGCAATCACAGAACATCTTCTTTTTCCACTCTTGTTCATTAATGTCACTTTACTCTTTTTTAGTGCTCGTTTGATGAATCTTTTTAGAAACCAAGTATTTGTATGCTGGTCATTCAAATGATTAATGCACTTTCTCTTCATTTTGTTTTAAACATCTTGGCGCCCATACAAATTTTATCTTTTGCGTCTTCGCCTGCTTTGTATTTGTTATTATATTGATTTTTGTGGTTTATTATCAGATCTGGTCGGGTGATAAAACTGAACTGTTTTTGCTGAACAGTGGACTTTATTGTTTGACTTAATGCTGCAGGTTACTACTCCATTGTTAAAATTCATGGCTGAGTTCGTGTTAAACAAAGCTCAGCGTTTGACTTTTGACTCATCTTCTCCTAATGGCATTCTGCTATTTCGGGAAGTTAGTAAGCTAATTGTGGCTTATGGATCAAGGGTTTTGTCTCTTCCAAATGCTGCTGATATCTATGCCTACAAATATAAGGGAATGTGGATTTGTTTCACTATTCTCGCAAGAGGTGATATGAACTATTTTTATTTTCTTTTAAGCTTCAACAATGTTGTGGCTTCCATTCTGTTGCCATTCTTGTGTTGCATGATATTGTAATTGAAATGCAGTACTCCTGTTTTTGTGTATGATGTTTTTAGTTTAAATTCCCCAAAAAAAAAAAAAACTAAGTTCCTTGAGAAGTTTTAAGGGTCAATTTACCCAAGTATCATGAATTCTGGCACACTGATGCAAGATGTGTTACTGCTTCATTTATCTTACAGCTATTCTCAATGATTTCTTATGAGAAATATTGTTCCTGTAATATACTTGGTATGTCTATCCTGTCAAAAAGGTATTTCTCTCCAGCCAGGAAATGAAGACCGGCCTCTTGGACTGTGGTTATATTTGATACATATAGGTTCTGTTATCTGGCATGATACTGGGGGCACCGTGATATCTGTATTAGCTGTGTGGCGTTAGTTTTGTTTCATATTGATTGAATATTTCTTTGAACAAGCAGCTTTTCACATGCAACAACATCATGAGCTGATTTCATTTTGTTTTCCCAACAAATGGCAGCTCTTGCGGGAAACTATGTCAACTTTGGCGTATTTGAATTGTATGGTGATAGAGCTCTCTCAGATGCACTTGACATTGCTCTGAAGATGACCCTCTCAATTCCTTTGGCTGATATATTGGCTTTCAGGAAGGTATGGAGCATCTAGGGATCGTTTGGTATCAAGTTTTGATTGCTGTTTGATTGTTTCTGTGCAATAGTTGCTGTTTGATTGTCACGTCATCAGGCACTATTTTTTACTTCACCATTGCCATTCCACTCGTCTTGAGCTCTATAGACAGTACTTGGTGACTGACATCATTTTACCTCTGTTCTCACTAATTATAAAGATTTTCTTCTTATCTTAAAGGTTTTATTTTCTCTGTGCCTTGAATTACTTACACAGTGGTTGCAACCTCCAAATCTGTTCACTCTTTACCCCCCAAAAGAAGAAAAATTAATGCAAACAATGCCAGAGTTTTCAGATTTAGGAAAGAATTATGATGATGACGGTGTCGTTGCCAGAGCAGTCTTTCAATTCTGGAAAATGACATCGGGGCATAAAGATAGCTATACTTTCTTGGGATTTTGTCATATTAATGTTCTGTTAACAATAAGATATTTAGAGCAATGAAGTTAAGTTTTCACATTCCTTAAACCATGGAAGTATATATGGTGTGAAAGATACCTGAATCTATTAATAATAATGCTTCTAGGATGATTTGGAGCAAGTTAAATGTGTGTACTTGGTACCTTTAATGAATCGTTTTGATTGCAGATTACTTTGTTGTTTAGTTTGTATAGTTTCTGTTTCTTTGCAGTTAACGAAGGCCTACTTTGCATTCTTGGAGGTTTTGTTCAGCAGCCACATCACATTTATTTTGAATTTGAATACAAACACCTTTATGCATATAGTTGGTTCCCTTGAATCTGGTCTTAAAGGTCTGGATACGAATATCTCTTCACAGGTATGTATTACCGTTAAATCAGATTATTTCTGATCCATCCTCTCTTTCCTTTGAAGGTGTCTTGTGTTAATTTTTTGAATGAGGTTTCCTTGATGTCTTTTGATGATATGGTCCTTTAGCATTAATTTTTTACTGCTGTCCAGAGTACATTTAGACCATGTTTGCAACCTTTTAGGGTGTTCTTATTTTCATGAATGACTTCCCTAGTTTGCATCCTTTCTTTGTAATAAAAGTTTCTTTGTTTCCTGTCAACAAAATTAAAAATAAAATAAAATAATGCAAAGTAGTATTTAAACTTCCCTCTCTCTCTCTCTCTCTCTCTCTATCTTCCTCTTTCATTTTTGAAGTGCCAAGAATTAGTTGGTTCAGTAGAATGCAAAAAGTATGGTTTTTTCTTTGGTGATATTTTTTTTTTGGGCCCCCCTTTACCAGAATTGCTAGTTAATAATGGTAAACTTCCATTCTGTCTTATGAATAGGACTATAGGAGGTAAGGCAAATAGAATGAGTTCATATTCTAATCTTGTGTATTTCTACATAACTAAGTGAATGTATAATAAATACATGACCTCTCACTTTTATAAATCTTCAGTCTGATTATTATAGTTAATGTACCCCTGGCATCGGATCATATCATAATGGATCTTTTGGGAATTTGTTAGAATTTTCTTTTTTCTTCAACTGGGAAAAAAAAAAGATACAAGAAATAAGAAGAGTAATAAAAAATAAGAGACAAGATAGTAAAGAAATGGATTATCATATATATATTTGATCAAGAAGGATCAATAAGCATTTCATTTGGTTCTACATTTCTTGAGCTTATATGCAGGTATATGCCCAAAAGTGGCACCAAGTTATCTGTTTATGTCCTTTCCGGTTTTCATTGGAATGTCTTGTTTCAGTGTGCTGCTGCTGTGGACAATTTGGCTGCTTTCTATTTCAATAACATAACTATGGGGGAAGCACCCACCTCACCTGCTGCAATTAATCTCGCAAGACACATTGTAGAGTGTCCCACTTTGTTTCCAGAAGTAAGTATAGAGTTGTTTATATATATATATATATATATATATATATATGTATATATATATTAATGTTTACTAATAGAAACAAGATATCCATTGTGATAAAAAATTAGTGGCATACATAGTAAAGCAGTTATCTACCTCAAAATACCTGAACATGGAAAAATAGAAAATAAGAAAAATAGAAACAAGAGCTAAGATCTTAAAAATCAAAACCAAAACAGCATTCCAATTTATAATTTTATATAAAAGCCCCCTTTGTAATAGCCTCTTAAAAAAACCTTTAATTTTTGTCCATCCAGCAAATTTAGAAATAGTCAACACACCATCTCCTTGTAACTTAAGCCCAAAAAAGCTAAGTGAATGATTTCTTTTGTTGTGTTTTTAATTCAAAGAGTCAAAAAAGCTTTTATTAATGACTAGAGGGTGAGCAGGATGTCAACAGAAACTAGGAACAAGCGGAAGGAGCTCAAAAAGATCTAGACTGTATAAATCAGCTCTTACAATAACTATAAGCAACTGACCAATCTGAATTAAAACACAAAATGACCTGAAACTCCTCAGCAGTTTTAGTGCATAAAGAAATATGAGGTACCCTGGAATCAGCTCACTCCACAAAACTTTCGCAACTTGTCTATTACTGAGGATGTGAAAGTGTTTCATGAGAAAAGAGCTTCAGTGTGCTGTAGTGATGCACCAAGTTTGCACACATGAATTAGTTTATACCGCAAACTTAAAGCAATGCTGCAGTGCAAGGACAAGGATAGTCTAGTTAAGACTTAGATTTCTCTTTCATTTAAGTTCCTTAAACAGTTGGAGTGCCAGTTAACCGTAGGAAGCTGTGGAAAAGCTGGGTGAATGGTTAAGGAACCAATTAATTTTAAGGTGCTGAGTTGGTGGACGGTTTCTGAAATGAGAATAAAGAAGGCATGAATGTGGCCAATATGGTTTTGTTTTTTCTCTCTTCATTTTCTTTATTTCATTCCAAATTCAACTATACTTTGGGGGACACAGGCTGTTTTTATCTCTCTTTCGCTTTGTTTACAACTGAGAATTTTGTGAATTCCTCTTTATTCTTCATTTTGCAAATGAGAATGTTTTCAGATAGTATTATGATTTTCTGTTTGTATTTCATATGTGCCGTTATTCTTTTTATGACTTTTAATTATCTATCTTTGGCGGTGGATTGCTGGTTCACCTTAGTTGTAGAACAAGTTTTTATTGCTTAAAAAAGAATTTTTTTTTCCCTAAAGAAATTAAATTAAATTAAATATATCCAAATTCAACTATCTTGTCTGAATTTTACTGGAGTTCGAGTGGTATTTTTAAGTCAGATGTAACATGACAAAAACATTTACCTCATAGTACATGCTATAGCCAAGAAGCAGCCAGCCATTTCCCTATGGCCTTTCATCACTGGATGACACTGAATGCTTTGTAAATCAGAATGTGGAGTATATATTCCATATAAATTATATATTTTTTTTTGGGAATTATGGATTGGATATACCCTGGAAATAGGTTTGTTCGTGCTAGAAGATATATGAGCACTAGAATGAGTTGAGTTTGGTGTTGAGAATATCTCTTTTGTCAACTTGCTTTTCTGGTTTATATATAATTTTGCGATGATTAATGTAACCATGGTGCATTTTATATTATTTTTCCCTTTCTTTTATTGCAGATTTTGTGCTATTACCCCCTTTTTTCTCATAGTGCTTCCTTTTATTGAATCTCTGGGTGAACTAATTTCTTCTCTATACAGATATTGAAGACCTTATTTGAGATTGTTTTGTTTGAAGATTGTGGCAACCAGTGGAGTCTAAGCAGACCTATGTTAAGCTTAATTCTTATTAGCGAACAGGTGATTGTTTATAGCATCTAACTACATAATTTTCTTTTACTTCCTATGTTACTCTGTACACTTCTGTATCATAAAGATCAGAAACTGCTATTTGAATAATTGATTTGTTTAATATATATAATTTGCCCATATATGCTCCTCATCGAACATCATAAAATTCCTGTCATTCAACAGTGGAATGACAAGTTGTATTGGCTGTCTGGTAGTTCTTATGTATGTCATTTTACATGCATCTGCGTTTGAAGTCTGGCAGGTTTGCATACCTCATGTCACTTGCATCTTGTTCCAATAAGTTAACCTTTTTCATAATAATTAGTAAAGAAAACTTGGAAAATGATTATTAGGTAAAGCGGTTGGACAATTTATGATTTTTCTTAGTTGGTTCAGACGACCATGCAAGACCTCAAATCTAGTTTTTTAACAATATAAGATGATGACTGTTTATACAAGGCTTATGGTAACCTATAGTCATAGTCACAAACCTTGGTATGGTAGTTACATGACCTCTTAAAATGGATGGGTAGAATAGCAGCACAAGACAAATTTGTATGCCACATGACATGCATGTTTTATATGCATTCTTGCTACTGTCTTATTCTCTACTTGACTGTGAGAACTAAAATTCACCTGCAGGTATTTTCTGATCTGAAAGCTCAAATTTTGGCTTCACAGGTAAGTTAAACAAAACTATTTATATGTTGAAGGATTGGTGGTATCGATTGCTTTTCCCTGTTCCATTATTGTCTAATTCTTAACATGATTCATTTGCCATGTATCTTGCAGCCAGTCGATCAGCATCAACGTCTCTCTGTTTGTTTCGATAAACTAATGGCTGATGTTGCTCGAAGTTTGGATTCAAAGAACAGGGACAAGTTCACACAGAATTTGACCGTATTTAGGCATGAATTTCGTGTAAAGTAGCTCCAAACCATTTGTGCAGTAGCTACCCGTTTTGTAAAATGGAAGTGAAATGTACTGCTGATGATGTTTGATTAATCAAATCCCTCTCTTCAAGCAAGAGCTTCATGTCTTAAGTACTTCAAACTATAGACATGGATTCTTTGGGTATGGACAGGAGGTCCAGCACGGTGTTAGTTTTGTTGGCCCAGCTTGAGGACGGCAGGGATTCCTCGCAGTCTGTTGGGGTGACATTGGGATAAGTTTTGAATGAAACTTTTTTTGGTGGTGTTTTGTAGAATTATTGCATTTGAAGGGGGCAGTGTACCAAAAGAAAACTTAGCAGACAGGTACTGCCATTCCAAGATGTGACTCCCAAGGTTAGGTTTGCAGAAGTTAGCCATAGGGTGTGAAATTTGGTTGGGGATGGCCAAAAATGCAACTGGATTAAATTCTTTTTAGAAGAAGATAGATGTAAAAAAAGAAAATCATTCTTAGGAGGCTTATCGTGTTTGAGAGATCAGGCCAGTGGGAAGTAAATTGTCTGTAAATTTAACCTCTACACAATTCTTTTGTATCTGTTGATAATAGAATAGAAAAGAGAGGAAAAGAAAATTTACTTGAATGTTGGCTCTTTTTTTTGGGGGAAATTTTCATACTATCTTCACCCGTCTCAATGCGGAGACACCCACCATCTTTATTTTTACCCAAAAATGTTCGCACTTTTATAATTTCCTCACATAAAATCCCCAAATTGAACAGAAATAAAACCTGATCATCAAACGTAGGAGATTGGGTCACCCTTGAGTTTGTTTACGGTATGTTACAATACTAGGCGGGTTAGAGAACGGTCCTAATATTCTTCAGTGCAGATGTTGTAAAATGTCTACAATTAATTTGTTTCGCAATTTAAATCAAACTTGTTCATAAAAAAACATAGGAGCTTTTATGATTTCGATCCCAAGAGAATCAATCATGAGCAAACAATTGGGATATTTGTAGATATGCCATTATGTGTCATTCATCGATTAATTTGTATGTTAATAATTAATAATAAAATCAATTAATATCACACACATAAATATATATAGTTAATGGGGCATCAATAAGTATATTAATTGAGTAAACATAATATTATTGATAAATCATAGGATGATGGTATTTCCGCTTCTATGCTTAAAAATGAAGCTTTTTCAATTGATTGCATTTAAAGGTTGCATTTGCTAATTTGCTGTTCTTGATGTTTACGTCTTAATAGAAGTGCTTTTTTTATCATCTTAATGGCTATCAATTCACTTAATAAACGTGACTTTCTTCTTGTAATCGCTTCTCCATTGCGCCAATGAAATGTGCAGTAAGTCAGAACATCATAATCAAGAAACAATCTGGCAATGGACATAAAGAAAACTAGCATTTAATGGCCTAATTCAAGTGGAGTTATTCATCAAAAAGCAGAAACTGCAAAGACAGTTAAATTTGATGATTTCAAGTGCTAGTAAATAACTGGCAACAAAGGTCACAACCTGGTTGTTTTACGCTTAATTACATGGAAGTTTTCACAGATGTGTTAGGAGTTGGGATCACCCCTATGATAGGCTATTTCAATGTTTCAGTATCAAAAGATTTCCCCATGGCCACAAAAGTGGAGAAAAATTTACGAACATTTCATCTACGGACAATAAACTGATCTAGGTTTCCATCGAAAACCTTACCCTTTTACTAGAACTTTTACCTTCTTTCTCAAGGACTCTGGACTTCCTAAGGCATGATCTTATGTTGAATCCAGACAATTCTGCTGCACATGACGGAGAGGAAACAAGATTCTTGGATTCTCTCTTATCTTGCAAAGGATCAAGCCAAAATTTGACATCTGCTTTACCAAAGGCAATCTTCTTCCTCTTTGCATATTGGTAAGCCGCCATTGCATCAAGCTGGTGTAAGAAGACTACTTGAGCAGAGCCAGTGTAGAAGTAGACTTTTGTGTTCAAACAATCTATCATACCAAATGGACTAAACTTTTTTACCAGCTCCTCCTTGGATGGCAGACTAAAATCCTTTGGGAACTTCATCAACAAAGATCGAGAAACAGCAAGAGTTGGAACTTCTGATTGCTGTCCCACTTTTGAATTGACCGCTGAAGAAGAAGTAACAGGTTTTAAGAGCTTCTTCTTCTTCTTAAAGCTGTACTTGGATGGCACACTACTGCAATGCATCATCTTGAGTTCGTCAGCAGTAGGATGAGAATGTAAATTCCAGGTTCCTCTGGTTACAGTAATTGTGTCATTAGTATGAATTCCGATTGTGTTATTTGACATGGATTGAGCAGGAGGAGTTTGCATCAGCTTCTCAGTAATATCATTAGCATAAGATATCAAGGCATTATGATTTTCCATAATGGATCCACAATCTTCTGGCTGCTGGACATTGGCAGAAGGTATATGGGTTCCACAGTTGTCAACTGTCTGAACAGTTTCATCTGGATTCTGAACTGTAGAGATTTCAATAATCTTCTGGTTGCTACAATGAGATGTTGTGCATTTTATTAGGGAAAGATAGAGCAAATTCAGATCCAATTCCTTCAAGCTACTTGCTGAAGTTTGAGCCACACTAGCAGAGGGACTTTGAGTCTTGAAGTCCAGTTGGGATCCGGAAAACAAAGACTTGAATAAGTCTGACTCACATCCAGTTGTATTTCTTAGAATATGACCACAAGCT
Organism: Citrus trifoliata; assembly: GCA_018350135.1. NCBI lineage: Eukaryota > Viridiplantae > Streptophyta > Magnoliopsida > Sapindales > Rutaceae > Citrus > Citrus trifoliata. The sequence goes on along the minus strand of VKKW01000118.1, from coordinate 281,650 downwards.
TCAGTGAAAGAAAAAGACATATTTGTTGCCATGGTATTGAATAATTCACAAAGACTGGAAAAAGCATTTCCTAAAGTGGAAGTATCAGAAAGAATGGCTTTGGATCCTTCATTACTTCTCCAAAGATAAGCATCAGCTCTATTTAATGAGAAAGACAAAGAATTGTGTAGCTTTAGAGGAGGTTCAAAATCAGAAGAAGATTGATCAAGCTGCCTCTTTAGACCTAGGCAGTTAATAGGGCTTTCCAGAGAAGGTTCAATGGGAAGAGTAGTGTTCCCTTTTCCTCCACCACGAACCTTAATGTCCTGCCGAAACATAGTATAGCCAGGATTAAAAAGTCGAGCTTCATCCCTTTCAATCAAGTTGTGAGAGGTACTTTCACAGGACAGACTTCTAAAGCTAAGAAAGTTCCAACTTCAAAGTATTCATTCAGACATTCCCCATCTATATAAAATGTATATCTAGAGCACAAATTTGGAGTTTTACCAGCATGTCTTGAAATGGTTGTATCTTCTGTCGTTCAGTTTCACTCGTCGAACAGACTTCAAGCTGATCTTTGCCCCAACGGCTTAAAGACACTTCTGGAGAAATATCGGATATGTTGCTTCCATTGGTCGAACAAGCTAACATGTTATCTTCCCCTTTCTCAGAGAATTCCCGACAATCATCGCCAGCATCCAAAGCAGCTGGATCTGCTTCTACACATGAATAGATAGGTATTCACACAAAAGGAACTTATGAACAGCAAAATCTATTGTACACTGTCATTCTGCAGAATATCCTTAGTAGAAAATAAAGCTTCAAACTAATTGACATAATTAATCAATTTGTTGTGTCATTTATCAAATGAATTTGAATCCATTTTCGGTCTCTTTTATATAGTTTTTAGTGAAAAAATTAAAATAAAAAATAAGAAAAAAAATCGCAAACCAGAAGCTGAGCTGAAAAAATGACGGCGAAAAGCAGTAAACTGAGCAAAGGCATTAGCAGCGTCAAGATAATCGACAACTTCGATCCAAGACGAAACCGCCGCGCTGCGAGCAAAACCCAAAACCTCTCGAGGTCGAAACAAATCGGAACGACGCCGTTCTTTCAAGCTCGACAAAACATTTTTGCCGGACCGCTTCAGGGCGCGATTCAGCAAGTCGTCGTTCGTGCACTTGCGGACGAGGGACTTGAAATTGGGCTCGAAAGAAACCACTTCTGATTCGATGAAATATCGACAGCGAGGGCAGTTTTTGGAATTAATATTGTTGTTGTTGTTGTTGTTGTTGTTGAAAGAGAAGGAGACTAAGATGCCGAGAGAGTCTTGTCTGATGACAACACCAGGCCACCATTGGTGAGGATACACTACTCTTGCCCACACCATCTCTCCCCTCTCAAATTTTGAATTTCGCTCCTCCTCCATATTTTTCCTTTTCTCTCTAATTTTTCTTCCCTTTCTTCTGTTCTGTTTCTGAAATTATTTATCCATTCATTCATCCCATTGCTTTTAATTTGGCGGGTATTTAGAATTTGCCGATTTGCCGCCGAATTGAATTAGAGAAAATAGCTATAATGGGCCGCTGCTGTGTGGCCCACCCAAGCAGCTCAACTATAAACAGTACATGTAAGAGGAATTCTAGAGTATATCTTACCTAACATAACTAACTAATTAATGTATAATATGTGTAATTAAATTTAATATAATTATAATTCTTTAGTAATTTTTTTAAAATAAATGCATATATATTATTATATTTTTTACTTATTATAAGACTGATATAGTACCTTAATGTATTCTAAAATTTATGTTATCATACATATATGTATTTAATAGGATTAATTTTGAATTACTCTCCTTTAACTATTTTTAAATAATTATCCTTACTTTTAAAAATCTAAATCTACCCCTATTTTATTAAAAAGATGAAAAAATTTCATTAATTCAACCTCATTTTTGCATAATCTTAATATCTTTGACCAAATTATAGAATAATTTAAAATTTAAAAAAATAAGTAAAGTAATTTAAAAATAATCAATTTATACAGGGGTAATTCGAAATCCACCTTCTTTAATTCATGGGCTCTTTTCCCTCTCAATTCTTTCTTCTCCTCTCTACTCTTTCTCATTTTCTTAACAAGGACAAGACACAAAAAACCATTCGAAGGAAATCTAACAAAGTAGTACCAAAGCTAGGTTCATGTTATGGGAGAAATTAAAAATGTGGCTGTGATCAAGACCTATAAGAAAATCATGTTTTACTAATGTTCTTTTTTTTTTAAATCAAATTTTCCATTCTTGAATATAATTATTGAAAATAGAAGTTTCAAATTTAGAATTAATATATATATATATAAATCTCTGGCTTCTCCCTTGTTAAAAATATAAGAGCAGTCTGAGTTTAACATTAGTATCTAAAATATAAGATTTATTTAATTATAATCATTTAAGTGAGCTACTCTTTCATATTGTTTCAAACAAAACGGAATTACGATTTTGGTGGATATGCATTTCACGCCTGAAGGATGTAAGTAGAGTAGAAAGTAAAGAGAGAAAGAAATATGAGAGAGAAAACATTAACTAATAAATACAGAGGAAGAGGAGAGTGAGAGGCAACATTAAATTAAAGAAATATTAAAACAAATAAGAGACAAATCTTATGGTCTATATTTTGTAGGTAAAATTACATATTCTTTTCCAAAATATAAGGTAGAAAAATTTATACATAAATTTAAATGAGCCGTGACATTTACCATGGCTCTTAAAATTTAAAAAGACTATACTTAACACTCTTATCCTAATCAATTTAATTTATAACTTATGCTCTTTTTGGTACAGCTTATTAAATAGAACTTATAATAGTAGAGCTTATAGCAGTAGAGCTTATACCAATAGAGTTTTTGGACAAAAAGTTATTAGGTGTTTTGTTGTCAATAAAAAAAGTATTTTTGAACCATTAAACTGTGTGATATTTTTTTATTATATATTTTTAGAAAATCTCTCTAATCTCTACTCCCAAAAGCTCAAATTTTGGGCTTTTACTAGTAGAGGTAAATTAGCTTATTTAAGCTAATAAAACTCTACTAAAAAAATAACCAAACATCATAAAAATTTTTAAAAAGTGCTTATACGATTAAATAAGCACTTATGCCTCTTAAATAAACTATACCAAATAGGCACTTAGTTTATAATGAAAAAGTCCATTTAATTTATAATGAAGAATTCCATATCATCCACAATCAATTTAGATTATTTTACAGACAGTAAACAACCATCAAAATAAAATATTTCTGTGCGTGATATGACAATATTATCCTTGTTATGTTAATTAGTTAATGTATGTTCTGTTTGTTTAGAAGTTTGCCATATACATAGGCTGTTTGTATATTAGCTTTGCTTTAAAGTTTTATTGCATAATAAGATAATTTCATTTTATTATTCCATTTTCATCACATCATGAATTATATGTTAGTTTTATTTATATAAGACAATCTATTTTCTCACTGATAATATATAAAATAAGTTTCACCAAATTTTCATATACTGTATTGCCCAATTTGTTTACATTTGTCAATAAAAGTCAATAAAATATGAAAAAAAAATCAAAAGAGGTAAAAAAGAAATTACATAAATTAAGTAATTAGCTCAACTTACTAACAACAATATTGTCATAGCACGTACATAATATTTTGTTTTCATGGATGTCTACAGTCTGTAAAATAACTTAAATTGATTAGGTACAATATAAACTTTTTTATTGTCAAATAACTTAAGTAGTTACCATAAGAGGGTGAAAATGTAGCATTTTTTTTTATTTAATTTGAAGGGAGTAAGTATCATAACCCCTTTGTATTTGAGTGTAAGTATTTTCAACTTATATTCGAGTATAGGAAATGTGTAATTTTCCCATATATTTGTATCAAATCTTGTATTATAAAAAGGCTAAATTTAATTATTTATTATTGTTATTAATTGGGAGCGAATTTTCCCGTATTGCCACCAAATTGCTGCTAATTGGGCCGGGGTCTCTGACCCAATTATTAGAGCACATGCCCACATGCTATTACTAATTTTTTTTTTCCAAAGCAAAAATTATTACATAGAGCATAGATTATCTGTTACTTTTCAACTACAGACTTGCAGCTGATGTAAATTGTAATATACATCTCTTGCATCTGATGCTTTGGTTTGCAACTTCTCTTGGGCAACTCTATGGGACTGCTGCATATTTTATAACTTGGAAGGCCATAGCATCGCTGCTACTTCATTTTACTATAAATTTTACTACATTGGTTCAAATTTCTCCAAGGTTGTTTGATATGTATTTTTAAAATTAATTGTATTTTTAATTTTACTATAAATTGTACCCCAGCTCGGAGGCCAAAAGAAGAATAAAGTTCGCTATAACAATTAGTACAACATCTCTAAAAGACCTAAAAAAAAAATAGTCTTGTAGTGAAATTTTATTTTGTTATATTGTAAATTTTTTTTATCCTGTAACAAATATAAATAAATTATTGCTGGGTAGACTTTAGAACATTTCGTTTCATCCAGGAATTCGGGATCTCAGTTAGTTTCCGATTATGGAACTCCATTTTGCCGTGGGTTTCATAGTTTGTAGCTTAGTTTATGCACCTCGATTTTGTTATCTTCAAATAACAATTTTTGTGTTTAATTGACAATCAACCGAAGTACTTGTGTTTTCCTGAGTTTTCAAGTATCTTCTTGTGCTTAAATCTATTCATTGGAGGCCAGCAATCATGTGGTCTCATGCATCAGATTCACGGATGAGTCTCCAACTTAGCATCTTTGGATTGAGTTTCGCTCAAGTAATACTGTTTTTTTACATCACCCTTTTCATAGATTTTTTTTTTCATTTTATTACTATTACTTATTACCATTATTATTATCATCACCAAATGATCTTCTTGAGTCCAAATCAGCTCTCATCTGTTTAAACGCACAAAAATATGAAAATGAATACGAGAATATTAATGTATTTTATTCTAAGAAAACCAACATTAATTAAGTCTAAAATCACCTTTTCACGGTCTAAAATTAACTTTTTTACAAATTTTCTGTTGGCCAAAAATATGCATGATGTTTCGGTGTTTCGGTTGGTTAATGAATCTGAGTAAAAGAGTGCAGATTCAGAGACTTAACAAAAAATTCGAATTGGAACTTATTATCATAACCAATTCCAAGACGATAGATACACAACCTCATCAACATTAGCAATACAAAACAATTATTAACACAGAAAAGCAGAATAACTATGCCGCCGCAGAGATAAAAAGGGGGGGAAAGGAAAAAGGTAGTAGTACACAAAAGCCTGTTTCTTACAGTAGTGCAACTACTAGTTACAATAACTAAAAGCTACAAGCATCATAAAAAGTGACCTGCGAAGTAGTCGATGAGATCACTGTCAACAGCCTCAGTGTGTCCTCCCTGGCTAGGTTTAGGGACAACATACAGAGTTTTGTGCCTACTTAACTGGTGACATTGCACCCAATAGCTGGCGGCAGGCAGAGTTTCTTCATCAACAGGAGGAATTGACCACTACATCCTAAGAATTGTATGAAAAGTTAATTAGTCAATGATATACATGAAGACAAGAAATCGAGAGATTTTCTCTCTTGTAGATACATTCAGTGCATCTTGGGTGCCCAAAAAAGGCAGAAGAAGCTTCTTCAAGACAATAGATCAATCAAAATGGTAGTATAGCAACGAATTGGAGAAATAAGACAATAGATCAATCAAAATGGCTTCAATATTGACTAGAAGACGCAAAATTTCACCCTAACATGAAATATAACAAAATGTCTAATGAGTCTGGCAGTATAACAATAGGCTCAAATTATTATGAGCAGAAATTCAGTCATAAAAATAATCAAACAGAAAAAGTATTATCTATTATGACAAAAGTAATACTTGAGCTTCATGAATTACTTTGTATATTTAAAGAAGGTATGTCTGTCTGCCGTACAAAGAAACAGTTTGCATAGAAGAGCAATTCATGAACAAGCAAAGATTTGTTGCTTCCAACAATATCATATAAAACATTATCTTGAGAAATTCATGTTTATAACAATAATATGTGGCCCAACTAACAACTTCTGCATGCATGTGTGCCACATGGATAAAATTACTCTCATAATTTTGGCATAAATAATTCATATTTGTTATCTAATAAATCAACAATAACAAAAATCATAAGAATCTCTGAAAACATCATATTTCATGGTAACAAGTTCATGAAAAACAACATAAGTGAGATTCTGACCTTTTACAGTGCCAAGGTTGGCAATACCATTCTTTTCCACTAATCAACACGCTTTCAACATCATCCAAAATAACCTCGGCATTTCAGTGTTCCGCATAAGCATTTCTTTTTCCTGTGGGGTTCATAATTACCCCCATCAGACTTGGAAATCCCATAATCATATGTCAACTCTGTCATGGGAGGAACATGTCTCATCGCAAAAAATGCAACGTGGACGAAGGATTCATTATTGTTTTCAAATATAATCGGCTGCCAGAAAACATTTGGAGAGCAACTGTGATTCATGAATCGAGCAACATTCCCAACATTCTTGGCACTTATGACTAGGGGATATGGTATGTCATATTCCTCAGTAGTGTCACTAGGATCATCATCTTCAATTAACCCCGGTTCATAATTCCACTTGAATGAGTCATAAGTACGGGTTGTATCAAAAACATAATCCTCATTACTGCCTTCCCCATCTTGCCTTACCTTAAATTTATCTACTACTTCACCTGCATATTCACAAATGAAAGTACCAGCACGAATAGGATCCAAAGATCGCAGGCCCCAACCCCTATCTTTCGTTTTAAACACATCCAACCGAACTTTTAGACCAGTCTGAGACACTCTGTTTTTGCAGTCGCGATTGCATGGACATGATGGACCACATTCATATATCAACGGCTTCCGACTTACTAGGACCCCATTAGCAGTATATGGAAAATCACCCCCATTTTTCTGGACACAAGAGCAATTTGGATTGCCTGGGCCACATGCACTATAACAGTTGCAGCCGAAAGAAGGCTGAGTTAATCTGAATGATTTAGAATACTTAACAGTGGTGAGATAAGTGAAATACGCAGGCCCTTTCTCATCATCAACATCATTTATAAGTGCAATGGGTATAGCCTCGGCCCCAGACGAAAGGTCTGGAAGAATAAGTCCAACCCTACCAGACATGCCGTCCTTCCACCTCTGAATCAATTTCCAAAGAGCAAAAGCACCAGGCTGCCCAGGTATTCTAACCAATTTATACTTGAAAATATTGCAACCTGACTTCCCCTTTTCAGTCCACGACTCTTGAACCGTATAGAGTCCATCATATACGTAGACCTTTGAAGATTGGTTAATAGCATCTTTCATTCCCCGAATGACTCTTACTTCACTGGCTCGGCGCAAGCTCCTTTCTAATGCAAGATTACCCCTTTCGAGCTTCTGATCAGCTGCTTGCTCACCCTTCCTATTAGCATTCCCACCCTGGCCACTATATATCAAGATATCACTATCCTCAGCATCGTCATCGTATCCTCCGGATGATATAATGCTTACAGCCACTGGTTCTTCGTCTAAATCACTCCTTGTAATCATATAATCAATTCCGGCCATGGACTGGGAATGCAAACCGATCAAACACATCTCCATCCGAAAGAAGAAAATATCACCAATTTCCACACCTGGAACAACTCCAAGCCTCTTCCTCATATTGGTACGTACTCCTTTGCTCATCAATATATTGCTTGCTTTCAAATCCGCACGCCTAATCAACCCAGTAGAAGTCTCCTTAGCATCCTCAATCTGACTAATTCTTCTTCTAAGGGCATCAAATCTCATCAGCACATTATTAACAACTTGCCTATTACCATCATCTCGCTCAAATGAACTAATCCCCACAGAAAAATCAGAGTCCTGAACATTCTTGGGCCTCTTCTGCTTGTAACTAGAAGCGCGACGTTTTTTCCCATCTAGAAACCCATCCGAAGACCCCAAATCACCATTAGACCCATCCACAAAATTAACATCCGGTGACCTAAATGACCGAATGGGGGTAGCAAACGACGTTGGAGGTGTCTGTGTGTTGTTGTTTTGGTTGTTGTCAGGAGTAAATTCCGGCGTACTAAAGGGGTAAAATGGAGAAAACCCAGGTGGGAAAGGGCCAAAAGGAGGTGCACAAACAAAAGGAGGTGCTTGAGGACTTGACGGTAACACAGGTCTCAAACTACGCAAAGGTTTTACATCCAACACTTTTGTTTTGTCTAAAGGAGCTGAAGGAACAGTGCCATCCATCACTAAAACAACCTAACTCAAAAAACACACTAAACAAAGCTTAAATTCAACAAACCCAGAATTAAACACACTAAATCTTTCTTTTTTCACAATCCCATTTCCTTAAAGAAGCTCAATTTTAATTTTTTTTTTCTCTGCAAAAAATAAAGATCAAACAAGTTTTAAATGGTCCTAAAGAACAAGCAACTTAAACTGTAAGATCTAACTTACCGAACTGACAAAAAAAAATTTACAGATTAAAATTAAGAGTATTATTATTACCTCTGGAGATTGCATGTACCGTTAGTTGTTAGGGTTTGAACTAAGAAATGGGGGGACTTTGGCTGCTAAGTCCATTGAAATGAAAAGCCTGCTTGCTCTCCGCCCAATGCGTTTCACCTTTTCTAGTCCGTCCACTTCGAACTTGTTCTTACACTGTGCACAAACACGTGCTTCATTAATGCATTCTTAAAGGTTGTAGGTTTCTTAACTAAATCCGATTTGCTTAATCCGTGGTCCATATAAATTTAATTTGTAAAAATTTAATTGGTAGATTAGTGAATTAAATAAATGATGTGTTTATTTGAGGGTTTAGAATATAAAAATAAAGAAATGAGAATGGAATCGATTTTTATTTGGTAAAATAGAATTTAAGAATATGAATAAAATATGTGGGTCTCACACAATTTAAGAATAAAAAATGATAATTTCATTCCCATAGGAGGTTGGTAATGGGAATTATTATTCTCTGAATTGATTTTTATATCTATCTAATTTTTTAATATTTTTAAAATTACCCTCGTTCAAATTATAATTAATTTTATTATTTTAAATATTATTATTAATTTTATTTTTTAATTAATATCATTTTTATAATGAATATTTATACATGTATTTAGTTAATGAAAATTACATTATTTAATATATGGATATTTTGATAAATTGATTCTCATTTACATTTCTCATTCCCATTTATTTTGCTAAGTAAACACATCAATGACATTCTAGCGCATTCCCATTCTCATTTATTTTTACCAAGTAAACATTAAAATCTCAATTCCATTCCTTATTATGATTCACAACCCATTCACATTCCATCTAATTCTCATTCTATGAAGTAAACATACCATAAATTAAAGATTTAAAAATCTACTATAAGTGGATTAGATATAAATTTAATTATGTAAATCCGTAAAAATTTACGAATCTGCAAAAAAATTTATCTAATAAAAAATTAATCTTGTAAATATGGCATTAGTACTTACTAATAAATAAATAAGTTAGAATATAGTTATATTAAGACCATTTATATCTTATCAGATAATAATATAAAATGAAAATAATTAAATAAACAAATATAGCTTATTAAGTAGTTAATTTTCATGTACTAATATAAACAAATGAGTTTTTTTCATTTTAGTGTGTTATATTTTAAAACTTTGAAAGTATTTTCTAACTTTATTATTTAAACAATTAATTAATTTAAATCTTATTTAATCTTGAATTGATAGGTAGGAAAATTATTTTTATATTAATTTTTTATTTAGTTAGTTCGTGGATAGAATAGAATTAAAAATTTTTAGCCTGCAAACCAATTCGCAAAATGGTAGATTGTATATGGATTGAGTCAAATCCGCATTCATTCCGCAAACGTATAGATTGGATTTGAATTGAATTTCACTAATTTGTAAATTAGATTGGATTAAAAATTTATATCCGCAAAATTATAGATCGGATATAAATTAATGTCCAATTCGTAAAATTTGATATGCAAACACCCCTACTTAAGGTCTCTAACTCTCTTTCAGTCCTAATTTTTGAGTAAATTATGGTGTTCTTGCAATTATTTTTCATCTATTTCATATAGGTCCTTACTACCGGCTATTGTAGTGGATACCCATTTTGCCCATCCATATTCCTACGGATCTTCAAAACTTGAGAATGCTTTGGGCTTGGACAACATTTTAGTTTTGGGTATGAAATTGATTTTCATACTTAAGAAATTATAATCCACAGTTCAATCGTCTACAGGACTGAAATGATTGAAATAAACGAATTGAAGCAATTTTTGATATGATCCAATCTGTTTAAATTCAAATTTGAATTAGAACAGAAAAAAAAATCAATCAAGGTTTGAGTAATTATTGTGACGTAAAGCGGAAGCAATATTAAATTTTATTATAGCGTACGTCTTGAAAACTCAAGAAAAAGGGCTCTCGCAAAAGAAAAAAAATATCTCAATTGAGAAAATACTGAATATTATTGATTGAGAAGCTTATGTAAAGAAACAAGCATAACAAGCCTATTTATAATAGTTAGAATTATCATATTCCTAATAAAATTATGATTCTTTAAAAGAAAAGGAATATGACTTAAATAAAAAATAAAAAATTAAATCCTAATCAAACAAAAAAAAGGAAATTAAATTTATACTCATACTATAACTCGAGTGTCCTATATCAGTCTCCTCTCTTTAGAACTCAATGATATGACAATCATGCAGGTCCATGATACTTGAACAAATCTTGAACATTGAAAGTTTTGGAGATATTATGGTTTGTTGGTAGGTCCACGACATAAGGATTGTCATTGATTTTCTAAAGAATGCAAAATGATCTAATCTTCTTTTTCTTGAGCTTATTGTATTCTCTAACATGAAATTTGTCCTTTTGTAGATGAACCATCACTTGATTTTCTATGGCAAAGGTTTTGAAGCGCCTATGCTTATCTACATTTGCCTTGTACTTAGTAGCAAATTCTTCTAGTTTCTTCTTGACTTCCTCATGAACATTTTGATTACTTTGTCTACCATATGATCAGCAATGATGCTCATTTTAGGTAGTTTAGGCAAATGCACTAAAACTAGGACATGTAAGTGAGGTTTAATGCAGATAATCTCAAAAGTTGACTTTCCACTTGATCGATTGGGCATATTATTATAAGTGAACTTTGCTTGAGGTAGAAGATAATCCCATTGGCGGGGATTTGCCAAATGTGCGATTAACAACTTTAGTTTGTGCATCTGTCTGTAGGTGACAAGTTGAAACGACCCGCCCCGCAACCTCCCCCAGGGCGAGTCTATCTAAACTCGTAAAATCGAATTAATAATAAATCTATAAAAATTTCGACAGAGTCTCCCTTAAAAAACCTCTCCCAGGGCGAGTCTATCTAAACTCGTAAAATCGAATTAATAATAAATCTATAAAAATTTCGGCAGAGTCTCCCTTAAAAATAAAACATATCCAACCCTACAAATTCCAAAATAACACTCCCAAAATAATTTAATAACCAACATCCTCCATAACCAACTTCTAATCATCCGAAAAATTATAATACAACGATTATCTTAAATAACATAAAATAATAACACAAATCCCAAGTATAATAATAACAAAATCCACGGCTCCTAGCACCATCATGTGACCACAATATTAAACTAACGTTCGCTACTGGGTTGACTGATGTACCTGTAAATCTCCTGTGGGGGGGGGGAGAAAAATATAATAAAAGAGGGGTGAATATAAAACTCAGTGAGCTCAGTGAGTGGATAGTAGGTGCTGACATTTAAATAAATTATTTAAAATCATTTAATCTTTCGCAAATCAATTTCTCAAATCTTTTCTTAAATCAATTTCAATTTCGTAAATCAACTCTCAAATAAATTTCTCAAAATATCATAAACTCATTTAATTCAAAATGCATAACTGCAACAATAAATCTGCATAAACTCGATGGAATCATCATACTCATATCAAATACTGAATATTAAAAACTGTCATCAAACAAGTACCCAGGGGATAATCTGATCATATCCGGACCTCGACGGACAGGCAATGACGTACTATCTGGGTAACGCCATGCCCCGGAGCTACAACGGATAGATGGGGAAGATCTCATCTCATATCTCATATCTCATATATTTGTACTGTGCATACATAAGCCCCCAAAAGGCAAAAGCGCCCGAACACACGGCCCAAAGCCTCTATGTGTGTCCTGACGGGCCCCAAAGGCCTCTATCTCATCTCATCTGTATCTCTTTTCTGTATCTCTTTTCTTTATCTCTTTTTATCTGTATTTCTGTATCTGGAGAGAAGGGTACTGTCTAATGATTTCAAAACTAACATTAAACATATGATCCCATCTGAAATCTCATTTTCTTTCTATTCAACATATCTCAAGTCTGCTCAATTCTAATATCATGCTTTTACTTAAAAACGATAATAAAATCATAAATCAAACTCATTCTCAAGAATAATAAATATCAACACATAAATAAAATCAATTCGCTGGAAAATCATTAAATCGACGCATTAAATATTATTTCTCAAACATACTGTACTATATAATAAAATCAGCATATACTATGAAAATAGGTTTTGTATATTCCACTCACAGTGATGATGTCTAGACTCAGTATCAACAACGTCCGCGGGGAGATTCTCGTTCGCGGATGCGGATCCTCCTAATCACGGAAAACACCATAATTATTCTCCGTAAAAACCAAGTCATTTATTAAATCTCGAAACAAATATCTGTTAACGATAAGCTATGCCCGCATATATAAAATTACCAAAATGCCCCTACAGGCCAAAATTACCAAAATACCCCCAACATAGATATTTTACCGACTTAACCGCAAACGTCATTATTTTACCAAATTATCCTCATATCGTCAATTACCAAATTGTCCTCAATTCAGATTACATAAATTAACCACATTGTCCGAAATTACGAAATTACCCTCAGTTCGTAAAATTACCGAAATGTCCTTAACGAGTTAAATTACCGGATTACCCTCGAATTCACAAGTTCCTTCACTGCCCTCAACCAAAATTACCAAAATATCCATTATTTACATAAAATTACACAATCACCCCCAAAAGTCCATGAATTTACCGAATTGCCCCTCGCCGGTCAACGGTGACCGGACTTCAGTCAACGATGACGGGGAGCTTAGGTCTGCTAGTTCCGGCCTTGGTGAGTTCAATGGTGCCGGCGGTGTCCTCCCACGCGCGGCGGCGACGGAGGATCGAAGCTCCAAAATTCCGAAACTTTCCGGTGATCGTTCGGCGATTTCCCGACGTCCACGATGATCTTGGTTGGTCGGAACTTGTTGCTGGGGATGGGGGGAACCAGTTCCAAGTGGTGGCGTTCCAAAAATCCGGCGGAATCAACGGCGGCAAAAACGGGTCTAAGCCGCGACTTTCCGAGCTTGATCGCCGGCGTTCTGGCCAGTTTCCGGAAACGATGACAGCAGAGATGCGACGGTCGTCTTCCAAGCTTCAGATCGGTACCAACGTTGCCCAAAACGGTGGCCGGAAATGGAAGTTACGGTCGGGTCACGGTCGCGGGTCCGGGTCGGGTTCTCGGGTCAAAAATTTTACTCTTCTCTCTCACTCGGGTTCTTTCTCAAAATGAAGCAACCCGTTTTCCTCTTTTCCAGTTATACCATGCTGCTTCTTCTTTTTTTTTTTTTTAAAAAACTTAATACAAATTAAGCTCCATTCGGACCCGTGACGAAATAAAATCCGACCATCGACGCGTATAATCGAGCTCAATTTATCTCAATTAAACTATCGTGACGAAATTAAAAATTAATAGAGAAGAGGAAAAATAAAATCGGCACTTTATTAAGAAATTCCAAGTGCGGATATTACACAAGTACTATTATATTTGCAAGGATGTATCTAGTCTCCTCTATAAGGTCTTCCAAAAGTAACTTAGAAATTTACTATCGATCAAAGACAATAGTCTTAGGTAATCCATGTAAGCGAAAACCTCTTAAAAGAAAAATTGTGCAATATTCCTCGCGTCAGAAGTCTTCTTGCACGGAATGAAGCGCACCATTTTAGAAAATCGATCAACAACCACCAAGATAGAATTTGTTCCTCGTTGAGTTCGTGGAAGTCTTAATATGAAATCCATAGACAAATCTTCCCAAGGAGCCTTAAGAATAGGGAGAAGAGTGTATAAACTCGTATTTTGTGCATGGCCTTTAGCTATTTGACACGTGGAGCAATGTTTAATGAACTTCTCAACATCTCTTTTAAGATGTGGCCAATAGTATCGTTCTTCTACTAATGCAATGATTTTATCTCGGCCCATATGTCCTCCTAATCCTCCGCTATGTAGATCTCGAATCATATGCTCCCTTAAAGATCCTTGGGGAATGCATAGGTGATCTCCAAAGAATAGGAATCCATCATGTATCTAATAATTGCTTGAGGCTCTTGAGGTACATTTGTTCCATCCTTCTTTAAATCTTCATAATCTGCATAGAGATCTTTTAGGTATTCAAAACCAATAATTTCACTCTTTACTACAGTGAGAAAAACTGCTCGGCGACTCAAAGCATCAGCTACTTTGTTCAATTACCCTAACTTATGCTTAAGAGAGAAGGTAAATCTTTGAATGTAGGCAATTTATTGAACATGTATGATTGACACTAAAAAATGTAATTTAATAAGGATATAATTATTAGTTTTTCATTTATTGTATCAATTAATATGCTCATTATTTCTAAATTATCTTAATACTCCCCAAAAATATTTTTATGTTAAATTAATTCGCAATATGCTAATTTTTATCTTGTAAATATTTTTCAAGAATAAAGATGAAATTGGAATTGAAAGTAAGAACAAAGAAGGATTGTTGGAGTAATTTGGAATGCATTATTAAGGAGATGAAATAAATAAATACTAAAAAAATAAAAAGTAAAAAAATAAAAAAGGGAAGAAAAGAGCAACAATGCTCGTGATGGTCAAGTGGCCATCTTGGCCACCTAACCATCACACCTTTCAAAAAGATATATATTATAAAATAAAATAAAATAATAATAAAATAAATAAAGAATTATGCATTCCTTGCCTATATAATTCCAATCATACCCTATCGGCTTGTTGATGAAAAGTCTTACCACTTACTGGTTGAACTTGAACATAATTTATTTTGGGTCATTAAAGCTTTTAATTTAAATCTTAATGATGCCGGTAATGTGCGTAAATTGTAATTCAATGAACTAGAGAAATTAAGGAATGATGCATATGATTATTCCAGAATTACTAAGGCAAGAATTAAAGTTTTTTATGACAAAAGAATTTTTCGGAAAACATTTGAAATTGGTCAAAAAGTGTTGCTTTATAATTCTCATTTTTATTTGTTTCCAGAGAAGTTAAAATCAAAGTGGAATGGTCCATTTGTTGTAAAAAATGTGTGTCCATATAGAGCCGTAAAAATTGAGAATCCAAAGGATGGTGTCACATTTAAAGTTAATGGTCAAAAATTGAAGTCATATCTAGAATACCAACCATGTGAAGCAAACATCGAAATCAATTTGAGTGACCCACTATATCTTGATTAAGCATTTTTTTTCAACTTTTTGTCATTTTGTTTTACTGTTACTTCATCGTTTGAATTGTTTGATTTTTTTTTCTTTTCCCTATGTCTTGGATGAAGTGCATTACATTATTTCTTGTTTAAGTGTATTGTTTGACAATTGTGCTTTAGCTCACCATTTTTTATACATGTCATGAGTACCTCCATGAGAATGATCATTTTCAAACATGTTAGAGAGCTTTTACATGTAAAATTTCACTTGAGGAACTTGCTCTGATTCTGTAAATCACATCTTATTTCGGATCTACAACCACCAAAGTTAGTATCCCACGTTAAAGATTTAGAAAGACAACTCAAAGAAATAGAGGATTGTATTTATGATCTGCAATTGGAATTAGAGGTAAATTCAATAAAAGGATGAATGTGAGTTATATTCATTCTGTGTTTTTATTTTTTTTCTTTACTTTGATTTGATTTTATAGATTTGATTTGTTTCTTTGATTTATTTTGATTCACTCTCCTGCATAAATAGTGAATAATGGTGCTCCGTAACTTTTAAGTCGGTATTTTTAGTTTCCTACAATAATTAAACCCCAAAATCAAGCATGGAATAAATACAACATAAATTGCATAAGTGTTTTCCTTCTTTCCCTCAAAATGCTCTTAAAAAGATTTACAAAGCTCGTTGTGAATGATTACGTTTGTTAATAATCAATGTAATTCCTACTGACATTCGTTGGTTAATTAAAGCAAATGTCCGACTGACAAGTGAGTTTTTTAATCCATTTATTTTCTACATGCCTGGTTTTGGTAAAAGTACATTTGGTAAAAAAAGAATAGCAAAGCGGCTTGGCTCTAAATGTCCTAACGGTGTAAAGCTTACTTGCAAAAAATCATGTTGTAAAACTTTAAGAATGATTTCTGTAAATCATGAAAATAAAAATCAAATTCATTAAAGATGACATGAGTAAAGAATTGTTGGATGATATCTTACGATCTTTTGAGACACATCCGAACGGATATGTTCAACATGAAATTCATAATTTATGGAAGTTGTTCCAAAAGGAAAGTGCACAATTTAGTCTTTGGAATATGACTCTAAAAGATCATGTTTGCCAATTTTTAAGAAAACCAGGGATGAGAAGTCTATCCTTAACCTATAGAAGGTGTTCAAACCGTTACTAGATATAAAACTAGAGGAAGATGTGAGCCACAATCACAACTACTAGTAAATATCTTTTTATTTTTTCTTTTGCATTATTATTATTATTATTATTTTGTGTGTGATTTTATATGTAATAATTGTTTGTTTTTTCTTTTCACTGTTTGCCTTTGAATTATTGAGCCAAAAGTTTCACCCGTCATTTGACAAACACATCATCCCATTTATAGATGTGTATCATTATGTCCGTCACCAAAATCCTTAAATAGAAGCTTTTTTTAAGCACCCACAAATTGTTTCTTTTTTAGAATTGCTCTAATGGCAACAATTTCAAGCAGACAACTTAAGAACATTTGTGTGTTTTTTTTAATTTCGTTATGAAAAGTATAAGGAGCTCGTTCAGGCAGTCATAGATCTTGGTCGTACTGTAGTAGAGGGCAACTACATCTTGTATATGAAGGAGGTGATTGAGGGTTATTAAATTTTTTTTCTGACGCTGCTTTCGTTCGAGGAAGCCAAGTGCTAGGTATTATTACAAAAGGCTTAAAATCTTTAAGATATCTACCAGACCCACCAACTGGAGAAAAATTAGTTGTCTCATGCATGTAAGAAAGAATATCTAAAATGTTAAATCATGCTGACACTTTCATTTTCTTGCCAGGAGATCGTGCAACTTTAGAGGCACTAATTAAATTTACTTCTTTGGCCTATTTGAATATCCATGAAAAACTCATCGGTTTGTTAAATGTTAATTAACTTTTATGATGGCTTAATAACATTTCTTAATCATGTTCAACCCTCAGCGAAAAAATCTTTATTTGTGCTCCTACTGTCAACGAGTTACTTGATCTTTTGTAAGCTCACAAACTAGAACCGGATCTCATGACTTTGACATTGGATTGGGCAACTGATGATGATGGCAGTAACCCTCGTAAAAAGTGTAAATTAGATTTAACTCTCCATTTATAAATATTTTCTAGTAATGGCCAGATGATGTCTTCTGAATTCTACTCTTTTATTTTTTAGATATTGTGGACAATGTTTCCTTCAGGTTGGAGGGAGAGAATAGTTGATAGTTGTGGATTGTCTATATCATGGTGATGTTTTTAGTAATTTTTGTTGTAAAGACTAACTTTGAATAAAAATTTGAGTCGAAAATAATAGAATATAGAATGTAGTGTCTCTAAAAACGTATCTTCTTAATTTTAGTGTTTTGTTTAAAAAAATTATTTTCTAACTTCTTTTTTCTTTCTTTTTCTCTTAATCACCTCCCTTAAGTTTATGCAATCAATTCTAATTTTTTGGTGTCTTCTTTAGCTAAAAAAAAAAATTTATTTTTCAATGTGATCTTTTAACATTGGATAACATGATGATTTTCAAATTTTTTTATTTGTATTATCTTTGGTCTTGAGTTATGTTACACTATGTTTTCCCCTGTGCATGATGAAACGTAAATTGAGAAATTTGATGAGATTAAGACATTTCAAGAAATGCATATGTTATGAAAAGTTCAAGTGAGTTTTTGAACATATTATCGTTAGAGAGTAATCATGTTTGCCTATACAGCTTAACAATTTATTGTATAAGATCTCTATATTTTCTTTAAAGTTAAAAAAAAGGTGAAAAAAAGAAAGTTTGTGCAGTCGCATCTAAAAGTCTATTGAACTAGTGGATATGAAAATTATTTAGAGTCCTAAAAGATGAAAGAATGTCATTTTTTATCCGTTTGAGCCTTTCTAGTCAACCCTATTATAAAGTATCTATAGTTCACTCATTTGAGCCTTAAAAATTTTTTTTCTTTGATAATCTATCATCTTATCCCACTTGAATGTGGAGTATCACCTTATATTTTATATTTTTCACCACCCAATTATGTTTAAAAATAGGGATGATTATGTATTCATAATATAAAAAGAGGATATGTATAAATAAATAAAATGAAAAAAAGGAAAAAAATTCCA
Organism: Citrus trifoliata; assembly: GCA_018350135.1. Taxonomy (NCBI): domain Eukaryota; kingdom Viridiplantae; phylum Streptophyta; class Magnoliopsida; order Sapindales; family Rutaceae; genus Citrus; species Citrus trifoliata. Next base: position 262,898 of record VKKW01000118.1, on the reverse strand, counting down.
AGCACGTTGTAATATAAAAAAAGTCTCATATTTTTCAAACATATATTTTTATTTTTCCTATTACCCTTTTTTGTTAGCCATGACCCTAGCTTACATTATGTCATAATGAAAGTCTTTCTCGATTTTAGAGAACTATAGTCTGAAGTAAAAACTAGTAATATGAACTAAATGATGTGGTGATGCATAAAAATAAAAATATATTTTGCTAGTAATTCCTTGCACTTGAGATCATTTTATTCTAAGTTGTGGGCATTATTCTTTCATCTTGATGAGAGCATGTGGCATTATTTTACTATTTTCTCAATTTACCATATTTTAGAGTGACAGTCTTTCTGGGGTATACTTTTTTTTGAGAAAGTCACACTTAACCGTGAAGTTTTGGGGCTTCACATATTTTTCTTAAAAGTGGCTTGATTAATGTAGCTATGATAATTGATCATTTTATATGATTTTACTTAACTGATTTATGTGGGTGTGATTTTCTCTATACTAAAGATAATGTATATACTTTTATTTAATTGTTTTCATTAATATGATGAAAGTAGTAAACACAATTTTAAAAAAAATTCAATTTGGTGTTGAAATTTTGCTAAATTTTAATCTCTTAAATTGCTAGGGCCTGGCAAACGAAATAAAGTTTGTACATAGTCAAGAGGTAAAAATCTTTTCCTTAGGATGTGATGCATGCGATACCATGTCTTCACCTTTTATTTTCCTTGTGGCACACAAGAAGTTTGTATATTGTTCTACCAAACTGCAGCAGTGCCTTTTAGTTTATAAGCTACTATCTTGACTTTCTTTGATTCCGAAAAGTCCATTGTTTCAAAAAATCGTTCAACATCTAATAACCAGTCAAGAAAGTCTTCAATGCCTAGTTGTCCATTGAATGAAGGGAGATCAATTTTGATGTAATAGTCAATCTGATGTGTTTCTCATCGCGCATCTTCTATCTTCTCTTCATTTGAATCGTCGAAACTTGGAAAAGGTGGAGTAGCTTTTGTATTCCTACTGGAGCTACATATTTCCTTTATTTAATTGGTCTTCTTTTGCTCACTAAAATTATTTCCTAACTCAACAATGTCAATACCCTTTGCATCTTGATTACCTCTTTGGGCTAGTCTAATCTCTTTTAATTCTTATATCACGCCAAGTAATGATTCTTCTATTGCCGTAATAAGAGTTTGTATGGACTATAGGATTGTCATTATTTTGCGCCATGCTTCTCCTGAATGAGTTTGGGATTGTTCGAGTCGCTCTATCTCTTTTGTAATTCGAGCCTTAAATGAAGTACTGCTTTCTCTATAAACTATTTTTTTGGTGAATTTTTTTCTTTTGTTTTTTTTGTTTTTTGGGTATTTAAAAGAACTGAAATTTATAGGGTAATAATGTAATTTAAGAAAAGTAATGGGGCAAAATTATAAATAAGCAAACGTTTGTATTGTCGGTGATAGTGTTTGGAATATTGGGCTAGGATAGGTGGATTTGAAAGATTTGATGGTGTTGAGTGTGATGGTGGTATTGGTTTGTCTCGAATCGTTGTAGATTGATCAGAAAATTGAATTAAATTTGCGATTAGGTGTTGGTTTCAATTTCCAGTGAACTGGCCAGCGGTGAACAACGAGAGTGGGCTGGAATGGTAGGCCTGATGATGGTGAACGAATTGCTGGTGGTGGAGGCTGGTGAATCGAGGTAGGTTACGGTGAATCGACTGGGGTTTCGTGCGGCAGTTTGGTAGCAGTTTTGGTGTGTTTCTGGTGGCTAAAGCGACATATCGATGGTGAGATGGTCCGGGTTTAATGATCGGCTTCTTCTGGTTCTAATGGTGGTGGAGGTTGACAGAAAGGATAAAGAACGGCGTTGACGGTAGCCAAGCACAAGGGCAGTGACGGTGGTTTCGGGTTTTGCTGGGTTTATAATTTTTTTTTTAACTTGATGGAATTAATGGATGGTGGGGGAGGGATATGTGAATGAAGGGTGGTTGGCGATTAGGAAAGTTCTGCTTGATACAGAGAAAGACTCTAATATCACTTGTTGCAAAACAGAAGTGATATTAGATTTCATTATAACGTACGTCTTAAAAACTTAAGAAAAAAGGCTCTCAGAAAAGAGAAAATATCTCAATTGAGAAAATACTGAATATTCTTAATTGAGAAATTTATATGAAGAAACAAGTATAACAAACCTATTTATACTAATTAAAATTATCTTATTTCTAATAAAATTACTATTCCTTAATAGTAAAAAAATACGACTTAAATAAAAAAATTAAATCTTAATGGAACTAGAAAAAAGGAAATTAAATTTATACTCCTGCTAAGACTAGGGTGTCCTACATCATACTGCCTCGCTTTTCTTGTTGTTAATTTTTTCATGATTCAATTATGAGACTTAAAAAGGTAATAAGTAACTTAATTAAACAAATTCTCACAATAAACCAATGAATCATATAAGAAAATATGAATTAGTGAACTCAACTATTTGTTTCATTTATTAAATGAGATGATGAAGATTCAACTCATTAGCAACATTTTTGTTATTACTTTTAAATTTAAAAAAAAGCACACTAGAATTTCATTAAACCGAAAATAGATTATATGATAAGAGATGAACTTATTATGCGTTTATTTGTGGGATTAGAATTTAGAATGAGAATAATTGATGATTTTTACTTGTTAAACTAAAAGTGAAAATCATAATAAAACATGTGAGTCCACATGTTTTCTGAATTAAAGAATAAGTACTTGATTCTAGTGAAAGCTTGAGAATCAAGTTCTCATACTTTCACCTATATTTCATAATTCTACTTTTGTCCTCAATTAAACTACTATTATATTATTGTTATCGTTTTTATTCTTATTCTTACAATTGATGTTAATAATAATGATGACGATGATGATAATTTTAACCATAATAATAATCATTATTACTTTTATTGTTAAAACTATTATTATTATTATCAACATTTATTTTGAATAATAATAGTAATCAAAATTATTATAATAAATAATGATAATAATCAATGAAGGTCGTTTTATTGACTTCTAACAATCTATCTAATTTCAAAGCAAAGTAAACATCGATGATATTATAGTTCATTCCAATCTTGATTCCTACAGATAAAGTAAATGATTTATTCTAATGCATATTCCCTATTTGGATTCCTAGAGAAGACAAAATCATCCATGAGTTTGGAGCCCAACGGGCCCAACCCCAAAAGGGGTGAATTTTGAATAATTTTTGGGGAATGAGATGGGGATGAAAGAAAAACAATCTTGAAATTCTAAATAAGGTGGGGTTTGGTTTTGTACTTCTCACCCATCCTCACCTCAATCCCCATTATATATGATTTTTTTTTTAAATTTTTGTTCAATTATTTTTGCTTTATCAATTTTCATGTTGGTTAATAATTTTCTTTTCATTTAATATAAATATGTTATAATTAAAAGAAAACCCTACATTATAATTTTGATTCAATCCTAAAGTGTTATGTTTTCTTTTATCTCTCAAGGTGCTGCTCTCTTCAAATATTTTTTAGTATTGATATTATTTCAAGATATTATTTCAACTTTTTAGTGATTTTTTAAATAATTTATATAGTTTATAATATGATAATAATTTTAGTTAAGTCTATAATTTTTAATTTACTAAAATTATTTATTTGTGCTTACTATAAAATAAATAAATGAAGAATGGATAGGAGATGAGAAAATCATTCCCCACATGATAAAGTTTCTTAGGAAGATAGAGGACGAAACAATCAATTTACTCTTCGTTCTTAGCAGTTGTTGGTTTTGAGTTTGAATGCTTGAAGATTATGATAAAGTTTGATAAGCCCACACAAGAATCTCTAAAAATAAACTTCCACGATTATAAGGGAGTAATGTATTGACTAACTCAATCAAAATTTGGTATATTTAGTAATTTGAGTTATTAATAAATCTGTAATTAAAAAAAAATTGATGGGGTTTGATGAGATACATGAAGAGGATCGAATAGCACACTCAAAAATATATTTTAATAAATTCGCCCAATAAATTTAAAAAAAAAAAACAAATTTTGTTCTTCGTAGCAAAATAAATTATTGTAGGAGTTGGAATTATAAATTCCATATCCATCAAGCATCATGCTTACGTGTAGTCACGTGATAAATGTTATAAACTTATCATCCAGTGAAAGGACATCTGACATATGTCGAAATCGACAATTGACCTACCGTAACAGGTTCCAGGATGTGGCAAATTATTGCCTTATTGGCACCAAAATGATAGAAGGTTGGTGACTTTACTTGATGAATTTTATAAAAAAAACAATGATCTTCTTTTCTTCTTGTCATGAAAAATATAAATTTTAGGACTTTTTAAACAATAAATATAACTTCTTTTTATTGTAAATATAAAAAGATTTACAAAATATGTTCTTGTATATATGATGTTGTAAATACAGTTAATGGTATTATACTTAATATCGATTTACAAATTTATGTTATTTTAAAAAATATTTATTTTATTTATAATTTTAAACACTAATTTACTATTTTTATATTAATTTACGCAGTTTAACTTTTATTTACTAATTTTATATGGAAATTATAAATTTTATGTTTATCACGACATTGATGCCTTAATTTTAGTAACAGCGTCAAAAAATTTTCCTATAATTAAACAAATTGGCATTAAGGCGTTAGCTATTAGTTGAGGTCGTAAGTTCAAATCTTTAGTAAGACAAAAACCATATCTTCTTTCCACAAAGGAGGCTTAACACGTATTCTCTTCAATAAATATAGGTAAGGAAAAATATCTTCCTAAATATTATTAGGGATAGAATCTCAAATTACTCTTGGTAGATCTCTATATTGTACTATATATTTTAGATCTCTATATTGTACTATATATTTTAACCAATTAAAAAAAAAATTAGTTGAACAAGTTAATAATATCATTTTGACAAGCAAGAAGGAAAAAAAATGAAGGTATCATATTTATTATCTATAAAAGATAATTACACCCTATGTGAACACAAAACTTTATAAGTTATGTAGTGTTTATTTTTTCAGCACCAACATTCACACAAAGCTCAGCACAAAGCTTTGCACAAAACGGTTCGTTTTGTGCAAAGTGTAAAAGCCATTTACACTTGCAAGCAACAACACCACACACGCACGGATCAAATCCTCTAGGAGTGCAGCAACGTTTCTCCTGTCTCTCTCTCTCTCTCTCTCTCTCTCACATTCTCCCTCTTTTATCCCCCACCACACAGCAGTGCAGCAATCATACTAATGCTCATGATGTTACCAATGATACAAAGCTTCCCATTCAAAGGAACAATTGCTGCAGTCCTTGGCGAGTTGGCAATCATAAGCAATTTTGAAGAACATATTAATTAATCTATGAGGCCTCAAAAACATATTAATTAATCTTTAACAATTAAGCAGTCTGCATCTTTAATTACAAATTAATCTTTAATCAATTAAGCCGATTGTGTTGGGGGATAGAGAGCGATGCAGCTGCAATCGAAAGAATGAGGGACAACGGAGCCGAGAGAGTAAGGAAGATCGGAGCCGAGAGAGTGAGGGAGATCGGAGCCCAGGGAGCCAGCTAGATGCTTCAAGCGAGAGACAACCGTTTTGTGCAAAGCTTTGTGCTGAGCTTTGTGAGAACATCATTTTCCTTATTTTTTTCTTTGAAATCTAAATAGGCTTGTTTTTAACTAAACTCGGAATGATTTTGAATACAAATATTTGAATGTCATATTTATTTTTTTTTTTTAATATCTAAATAAAAGTTGTCTTAAACATGGTTATTTAATATTTATACCCTTGCAAGTCAAAAAAATAAGAAATTAAGTTTTATAGTTTAGGAAATAAGTATATTTTTAGTTCTTGTTCAGATCTTTTCTTATTCATTAGTTACAAAAGTTTATTTTTCTATTCTAATATAAATGTCCGAAAATCAGACATAAATTACAAAAAATAAATTAAAAAATAAAAAATTAATAAATTTTTAGACTTTAAACAAATAACAAACAAACTGTTAATAATAATCTTTGTTAATCTGTTAATTTTTTTTTTCAAGGTTTAGGGGACAGGACCCTCTCAAAAGCCCTAATTTAGTTCCAATACTCATCGCATTAACATAGGAGCCCATGTGAGCAATGGGCCCCGCAAAGTCTTTTTTTACCCCCCAAAAAAATATTATTTATAAATTAAAACCATATTTTTATTTGCCTCCGTAGGATTTGATTATTTGTGGGGATAGATTTTCGATCTACTACTCAATAAACGCGTGCACTGCATTACAACTATAAGTATATACATATATTTAGAATTCTAATAAATTTAAAATTGTAATAGATTTATAAAATATTATCAAGTTCAATATTTATATAGTTCTTTCATAGTGAGAACATCATTAGTTTAAGTAAAATATAAAAAAAAATCATATATGAATATATTAAAAACTATATTTTTGTATCTGTTAACGTATTAAAATTTATTTATTTTTATATTTTACTGATATTTCCGTTTTAAGAAAATGAAGTATGTACTCGTTTCTGTTATTATATGATAAAAACACAAACAAATCAAACGTATCCGATATGCATGTTGATACGTTACTTGCGTTGTAAGCCCCACAACTGCTGCATCTGCCAGACTTGCTGATTGACCATCGTGACATCCTGTGGCTCAAAAGGCCTTATCAATTTTGTAATAACCAAAAAAGACAACAATCATCAGTCCCCTTCAAATCCAACCTTCAGAAATTTCAGAATCATGTGGTTGATGTGCAATTTCATGGCGGGTGGTGGTGGTGATGAAGAGCCTTCTCTTCAAAATGTGGAAACTAAACCACACAATCACACATGTGGTTCCTCGCAAATGCCAAATCCCAAACGAGAGGTCAAGAAAAATAAAAAAAAATAAAAATTGTCATTTTGTAAATACATGCGGATCGTGCATTTTGTTTTGATTCGGGCAAGGCCGTAACGTCCTAATATTATATAATTGATTGATTAATTAATTAATTAATAAGGTGGGACCGTTTCTGTCGCTCTCAAGTCTCAATCGTCTGTTGTTTGTCCCCGCTGCAGCGAATCGATAATGATGCCCCCACTCGGCAACAATATTTTCGGTGAAGTTAAAGAGATGTTATTCCAAACGCTTTCTTTTTCATTTACGTCACCGTTTCGTATAGAAGTAGAGATTGGTAATATTTGGTATCTCTTCAATGTATTGAAATAGTCAAATAGAGATCTCGTCGTTTCGTTGACCTCAATTTTAAATTATGCTCCATAAATGTCTGATGGATGTCGAGAAAAAGTGGATAAATTAAATTTAAATTCAATCTGTTCAACTACGTTACAAAGTGGTATCACTTCTTTTGTCTTTAATGATAACTTTTCATACAACTCCTTTCACTCATTTTAATTTAACATCTACCTCATAAGTATTAAATTAATTTTTATTTGCATCCATAAAAACATTTCAGTTAGCACTTTACACTATTTCATATTTTTCAATGGTCACATCAAAATAACCCACCCCCAATGGCATAGTCCTTAGTTTCTCTTTGAATTCCGGCTTAAAACCTTCATCATATAGCTAAAATCAAAATTCATTTAGTGGGAGTTTTTTTTATGATAATCTCTTTCAATCGAACATTGGTAATAATGAATCTTAAAGTAATACGGTGAACTTTTTCGTCAATTTCAAACTTCGACGATCAATTCTAATAATGGCTTGTCTTTGGATTACAGTTCTACATCTACGGGATCAAGGATTTTAGATTATAATGCTTATACATATGACGATGATGGTGATGATATTTTTGGATTGAAGAAGGCCAAAAGCGACGAAGTTCCTGGGTTATTTGTCTTGCCTGGATCGTTTGTCTCGCCACCAAAGAAGAGTGATTGAATTGATGATTTGTTGGGTGGTTTTGGTGTTGGAGCTGATTGGAATTCGAAGAGTCCGAAGCAAAACGAAGCTGGTTTTGATGATTTGGTACCTGGCTTTGGTGCAAGCTCTTCTCCCAGGGGATGGGTCTTTTCTTGGCTTAATAATTTTTTTTGAATAGTTTAGCTTAATAAATTTACTTCACCTTTGAGATTATAATTTAGTAAAACTTTTTACTCTTCATGTATAATAATAAATAAAAAATTTAATGATATAATTTCAGTCCATACTAGATAAAATTAATTCAGCACCCATTTAAAGATGATAAATTATTATTTGCAATAGCAAATTAAAGGAGAAAAAGCAAGCGGTGTTACACACACACACACTAATTTTCCCCTACTTTAATAAACTAAACTATGCAATCAGATGTCTATGCTTAATATATAGACAATCAAATTAATAATAAAAATTCATTGCAAAATCAATGGTAATTCCAACCTGTATGAATATGTAATTCTTAATTGTTCTTTTATTCTGGTATAAACTGATAAATAAAGTAAAAATATATCATCGATCAAAAGAAAGAGGAAACACAAACTAATTCATATTTATATTTTTCTTGATGCACAAATTTACATAAGATTGTAATTAATAGTAGTAATAATAACACGACACCAAGACTTGCCACATTGTTTGCATAAATACGACTATCAAATCGATAGAGTAGTTGAGGAACAAATTAATTATCATAACTACTATTTTCTAATAATAATAATTATATCTACTAATTATTGAAATTTATTTATTAATAAATTTAAATAATACTATTATTATTATTATTGTTGTTGTTGTTATTATCATTGCCAAAATATGTAGCAACTTACAACATGCTATGAGTCCATAAATATTGCAAAATATATCCAAGAATAAATAAAATTAATCCAAATCCAAACCAGGGTAAAACAAGTATAGGATTATATGAGGAATTGCATGATAAACCATACAAAACCTAGAAAATCTAATTGGCATATCTAAAAATATAACAGTGAATGGCACGTGATTACTAACAAAATCACGAGCCCAGAGGTCAAATATAGCAAAAAACAGTTAGGTACACACTTGAGTCAAATTTGCAAGAAACATCAAGAACAAGAAATAACTTTACTTATAAAGAATGATCAGATATAATTCGAATCGTTAGCTTATTTAAATTATGAGCCAGACTATTGAAAGGCTTTTTACTACACAATCAAAGGATTTATTTCCCTTCATATATTGTAATAAAAAGTTTTTATTAATATAATGTCAATCCATACTATATTAAATATTTGACTAAATTATAGCTTAAAGCAACTTAATGCGATAAAGCTTAATGCAATGCAACTTAATACAACATATAATGACGAACTAAATGCAGCCAAAAGATAAGAATACTTGAATTAAATAATATGATAAAAATAAAAGTATGAAAAATTATAATACTTTTTGTAATAGAGCTATTCGATTAAGAAAAAAAGTACCATAAGATTTATAAAAAATTGAAACAAATAGAGTGTAAAGTGTTAAATGAAATTTGATAATGAGTGTAAAAAATAACCTAATATTTAAAAAATTATAATAAAAAAAGTGTAAGGTTTTAAATTAAACATGTAAATGATTCAATTTAAAAATAGTAAAATGGGGGTACCGTGATACAGGGGCAACATTGAGTAAAATATTTATAAATATTATATAACATAATGTGCTAACTGAAATGTACCTTTGGATGCAGGTAGAAATGTTAAATAAAAATGAATAAAAAGAGTTATATGGAATTTTGTCACAAAAGACAACAGAATTGTAACATAACTGGACCCGTTCTTCTTATTATTATTATTTTTTGTCAGATTGAGGACAATTAGACACATGCTTATGAACTTTACTTGGTGGACCCCTGAATTATTTGTAAGTACTTAGATTTTCAAATAATAAATAGGACCTATCTACCTTATGCACCACACATGTCCTGCAGGAGAAAAAGCATGCAATTGTTTTTGTTTGGTAGCTAGCTAACCAATCAGGAGCTGGCTAAGTGGGATCTGTATGTTACAGAATCTGTAACTTAGCCAGCTCCTAATAAATATTTTTTTTTAAAATGTTATTTTTTTAAAATATTTTTTTAGTGTTGATATTATTTTAAGATATTATTTTAAAAATTTAAAAAAAAATTTAAATAATTAAAATAATTTATTATATGATAATATTTTTATTTGAGTCTCTAATTTTTAATTTACTAAAATCATTTATATGTGCTTACTATAAAATAAGTAAATAAAAAATAAAGAAAAAATAGAAAAATCATTGCCACATAATAAAGTTTCTTACTAAGGTAAAGGACGAAACAATCAATTTACTCTTTGTTCTTAGCATTTGTTGGTTTTGAGTTTAAATGCTTGGAGATTATGATAAAGTTTGATAAGCCCACACAAGAATCTCTAAAAATAAACTTCCACGATTATAAGGAAGTCTCATACTTTTCATTCAAAAGAAGGATATATTGACTAACTCAATCAAAATTTGGTGTATTTAGTAATTAAAAAAGAAGGATGTATTAACTAACTCAATCAAAATTTGGTGTATTTAGTAATTTGAGTTATTAATAAATCTGTAATTAAAATAAAAATATTGATGGGGTTTGATGAGATACATGGAGAGGATCGAATAGCACACTCAAAAACATAGTTTAATAAATTCGGCCCAATAAATTAAAAAAAACAAATTTTGTTCTTCGTAGCAAAATAAATAATTGTAGGAGTTGGAATTATAAATTCCATTTCCATCAAGCATCATGCTTACGTGTAGTCACGTGATAAATGTAATAAACTTGTCATCCAGTGAAAGGACATCTGACATAAGTCGAAATCGACAACTGACCTACGGTACCAGGTTCCGTGACAAATTATTGCCTTATTGGCACCAAAATAATAGAAGTTCGGTGATTTTACTCGATGAATTTTATATATATATAAAAGAAAAGATCTTCTTTTCTTCTATTCATGAAAAATACAAATTTTAGGACTTTTTAAACAATAAATATAACTTCTTTTCATTGTAAATATACAAAGATTACATAATATGTTCTTGTATATATGATGTTGTAAATATAGTTAACGGTGTTACACTTAATATCGATTTATAAATTTATGTTATTTTAAAAAATATTTATTTTATTTATAATTTTAAAACACTAATTTTCAATTTTTTTATTAATTTACTTAATTTAACTTTTATTTACTAATTTTATATGTAATTTATAAATTTTATGTTTATCATGACATTGATGTTTTAAATATCTTCCCAAATATTAGGGATAGAATCTCAAATTACTCTTGGTAGATCTCTATATTGTACTAAATATTTTAACCAATTAAAAAAAATTAGTTGAACAAGTTAATAATATCATTTTGACAAGCAAGAAGGAAAAAAATGAAGGTACCAGATTTATTATCTAAAAAGATAATTACATCCTATGTGAACACAATGAATTCAAACTTTATAAGTTATGTAGTGTTTATTTTTATTTTTTTGAAATCTAAATAGGCTTGATTTTAACTGAAGTCTGAATAAATTTAAATACAAATGTTTGAATGCCATATTTATTCTTTTTTTTAATATCTGAATAAAAGTTGTGTTTTAAACATGGTTATTTAACATTTATGCCTTTGCAAGCCAAAAAAAAAAAAGAAATTAGGTTTTATGATTTAGGAAATAAGTATATTTTAGTTCTTGTTCAGATTTTTTTTTATTCAGTAGTTACAAAAGTTCAATTTTCTATTATGATGTAAATGTTCAAAAATCAGACATAAATTACAAAAAAATAAAATAAAAAATTAATAATTAATAATTTTTTAGATTTTAACTTAATTTTTTTTTTCAAGGTTTAGCGGACAAGACCCTCTCAAAAGCCCTAATTTAGTTCCAATACTCATCACATAAACATAGGAGCCCATGTGAGCAATGGGCCCCGCAAAGTCTTTTTTTTCTCCCAAAAAAAATATTTATAAATTTCAACCATATTTTTGTTTGCCTCCGTAGGATTTGATTATTTGTGGGGATAGATTTTCGATCTAATACTCAATAAACGCGTCCACTGCATTACAACTATTAAGTATATACATATATTTAGAATTCTAATAAATTTAAAATTGTAATAGATTTATAAAATGGTATCAAGTTTAATATCTATATAGTTCTTTATAGTGAGAACATCATTAGTTTAAGTAAAATATAAAAAGATCATATATTAATATATTAAAAACTGTATTTTTTTTATCTGTTAACGTATTAAAATTTATATTTTGTATATTTTACTGATATTTTCATTTTAAGAAAATGAAGTATGTACTCGTTTCTGTTATTATATAATAAAAACAAAAACAAATCAAACATATCTGATACGCATATTGATACGTTACTTGCGTTGTAAGTTGCAAAGCCCCACAACTGCTAAATCTGCCAAACTAGCTAATTGACCATCCTGATATCCTGTGGCTCAAAAGGCCTTATCAATTTTGTAATAACCAAAAAAGACACAATCATCAGTCCCCTTCAAATCCAACGTTCAGAAATTTCGAATCATGTGGTTGATGCGCAATTTCTTGGCTGGTGGTGGTGGTGAAGAGCTCTCTCTTCGAAATATGGAAACTAAACCACACGTGTGGTTCCTCGCAAATGCCAAATCTCAAACGAGAGGTCAAAATTAAGGATGACAAAAATCCTTACGGGATGAGTATCTTTGGAGATTTTTTTTTCATTTAAGTAGGATACATGAATAATTTTATATTTAATTTTTAAAATTTTTTCATTTAAGTAGGATACATGAATAATTTTATATTTAATTTTTTATTTAAAAAATGAATGAAAAATTTTTTTTATCTAATTTTTTATTTAGAGAAGGGATGGAAATGAGGTACAATCCCATCCCATCCTCATTCTCCCATTTTATTTTTTTATTTTAAATTACTAGTAAATAACTAATAAAATTTAAATTATATTATAAAATTATAAATATTGGTAAAAATAATAAATATTAAAATATTAATATTATTAAATTTTTAGGTCTAATTAACTAATTAAAGTCTTAAATTTTTATTTAAGACATTAAAAAGACCGGGTGGATTTTATTAGCCTAAAAATTTTATTTTATTAAAAATATTAATTATCTACATTTATTTCATTTGTTTTATTGTAGGATTATCAAAATTAACAAAGATAATTATTTTGATAATTTATATTTTGCATGTGACTTTTGTAATGAATCAATATTAATGTAAAATTTATTTTTATTTAAATTTTTTTATTTTAATATAATTAACTCAAAATTAAAAAAAATTAATTATTCAAAAATAAGAGATTTTCGGAGATTTCCTGTTATTATTTAGGAAAAAAATATAAATTCTCTTAAGTAATTTTAACGAGTAATTTTAACAGAGATAGAGAAAAAAATATGAAAATATGTAAAATATCATAGACTGATGCGCGAAGAAATTGGTCTCCTCCCCTTCCCACTGCCATCCCTAGTAAAAAAAAAAAATTATCATTTTGTAAATAGTCGTTCGTTTTGTTTTGATTCGGGCAAAGCCCGTAACGTCCTAATATTATATAATTGATTAATTAATTAATTCCTAAGGTGGGACCGTTTCTGTCGCTCTCAAGTCTCAATCATCTGTTGCTATGGCCCCAGTGCCGCGATTCGATAATGACGCCGCCCTCACTCGGCAACAATATTTTCGGTGAAGTTAAGAGATGTTATTCCAAACGCTTTCTTTTTCATTTACGTCACCGTTTCGTATAGAAGTAGAGATTGGTAATATTTGGTATCTCTTCAATGTATTGAAATAGTCAAATAGAGATCTCGTCGTTTCGTTGACCTCAATTTTAAATTATGCTCCCTAAATGTCTGATGGATGTCGAGAAAAGTGGATAAATTAAATGGGTAATTTTTAGATACCTCTCCTGAGATTTGTCCTTATTACATTTAGAGAGAATGTATACATATATTGACATATAGCACCCCTAGACGTATATAATCGTTAGGATGCCGTTTGCTCTGTTGATGAAAGTACAATAATACCCTTCATTCCACTGCACAACAACTGACAATACTTGTAGCAATGCAGAGTTGCAGACTTGACAATACTTGTAGAAATGATGCAGAGTTGCAAACCGTCTGTTATTTTTTAGCGTCAAATGCATAATAACAGTGAATATGTATTTTTTTCATTCGCGAAGCAACAGCACCACCAGATTCTGGTACCCCGGAAGTGTTGGTGATACCAGATGAAACACTATCAGTATCATCAGAAGCTACAAGATCACAATACTCATTCATCAACAAATTGCCATCTTTATTTTGCTTAGCATTATTTAAATCCAAGCTCAATCTACTCTCATTTTCAATAAAATATTGGTACCACTACTTAGCCACCGCCCCATATCCATACCCAACGAACTTCTTACCCTCAACACTAGAATCTCTCACTGGAGTCCCTCTTCTTGTCTCAGGAGTTGCCTTAGTTTTAGTCTTACTAATAGGAAGTGAAAAGGCATCACCTTGAAACGAAACAGATAGGCTCCTAGTTGAAGTAATAAGCATCCTTGTTATTGTTGAAAGCTCTTGACTTGAATTGCTTGCTTAGAGCTTGGAACTAGGGTAATAGCCCTTGGACTAAAACCAATCACCTGCCTCCTTCTATCAACAGATTGTGATCTTTTAGTCCCCAAAGCTGGTAAATTCGATGAATTTATTGAACGAGACACAAGTAGAGAAGAAAATCTCAGGCTCTGACTCTGACTTTTTGCTGTTGCTATTGCTGTTGTTGAAGATGAAGATGAAGAAGGAAAATGTGACAAATATCTTGAAGAGACAAATCTTCCTTTAGGTTTCCTTTTACCATTAACAATAGGAACATTATGCGCATTGTTTTTTCAGAAGGCAAAAGGGGATGCCTTGACCTTGTCCTTGGGTTCTCTTCAGAAATGGCAGCCACCATTATCAGAGAAACTGTAGAAATAAAATTAAAAAATAAATCTTTTTTTTCCCTTCACATTGCCTCATCGTGAAGTCCAATGTTACTTTATCAATCATTTTTATTTTTCGCACTTTAACCCAGAAAGCATTTGATTTTGTTCGGGGCAAGAAACTGCTGAAAAAAAATAAAACAAGCCTGAAAAAGATTAAGAGATATGGGAGAAACAGAAAAGGGCGGGTGAGTTTAATCTTATTTTCAGTTAATGAAATCTTGATTATAGTTTATCAAAGTGTATTTATGCCTTTATTGTTATTTCAACCCAATAATTTGTCTTAAAAAATTCAACAATTATTAAATCATTTAAATCATTGTCTTATTAAAGAAAAAGATACTTCTTTTTAACATTATACTTCAAATATATTGATAATATAATACGACATTCCGCAGTGCAGAAGCTCGTAAATTTTAAGATGTAGATTTGCTCTATATATATATATGTTATAGTATATTAGTATTTTTATTATTTTTTGTTCAATTAACTAATACACTTGTATATAGTGAAATACATATTTTAAAAAATAAAAATATTTGTACTTAAAAATAATTATATATATATATATATATATATAAAATTTGTTGAAACCTCCTAAATCACTTGTGGAATAACATAACCCAAATATATAAATTCATAATAAATTGGAGGTGTTTATGATCGTGCTAGTGAGTCATTCCTAAGAAGATGAAATAATTTACATCAATGATAGAACAATACCCAAAATTATTAATTCCAAATTTTTCTTAAGGTTTACAAAAAATTTTATCACCAACACTTCCGGGGTACCAGAATCTGGTGGTGCTGTTGCTTCGCGAATTAAAAAAATACATATTCACTGTTATTATGCATTTGACGCCAAAAAACAACAGACGGTCTGCAACTCTACATTGCTATAAGTATTGTCAGTTGTTGTGCAGTGGAATGAAGGGTATTATTGTACTTTCATCGACAGAGCAAACGGCATCCTAACGATTATATACGTCCAGGGGTGTTATATGTCAATATATGCATACATTCTCTCTAAGTGTAGTAAGGGAAAACCTCAGGGGAGGTATCCAAAAATTACCCTAAATTAAATTTAAATTCAATCTCTTTCTCGAGTTCAAGTACATTGCAACAGTAATATCATACCAGGTCTTTATCTTTTATGGTAAATTTTCATATAACTCCTTTCACTTATTTTAATTTAACTTTATCTCATAAGTATTAAATTAATTTCTATTTGCATCCATAAAAATATTTCAATTAGCACCTTATACTATTTCATATTTCCAATGGCCGCATCAAAATAACCCACCTCCAATGGCATAGCCCTTAGTTTCTCTTTGAATTCCGGCTTAAAACCCTCATCATATAGATAAAATCAAAATTCATTTAGTGGTGGGGCTTTCCCGATAATAATCTCTTTCAATCGAACATCAGTAACAATGAATCTCAAAGCAATACGATGAACTTTTTCGTCAATACTTCTACGATTAATTATAGTAATGGCTCGTCTTTGGATTACAGTTCTACATTTGTGGGATCGGAGATTTTAGATTCTAATGCTTATACATATGACGATGATGGTGATGATATTTTTGGATTGAAGAAGGCCAAAAGCGACGACGTTTATGGGTCGTTTGTCTCGCCACCAAAGAAGAGTGATTGAATTGATGATTTGTTGGGTGGTTTTGGTGTTGGAGCTGATTGAAATTCGAAGAGTCCGAAGCAAAATCAATAGTAAGTCAAACCCGTATGAATTTGTAATTCTTAATTGTTCTTCTGTTCTGGTATAAACTAGGTGAATAAAGTAGAAATATATCATTGATCAAAAGAAAGAGGAAACACAAACTAATTCATATTTATGTTTTTCTAGATGCTCAAATTTACATAGATTGTAATTAATAGTTGTAATAATAACATGACACCAAGACTTGCCACATTATTTGCATAAACATTAGAGTAGTTGAGGAACAAATTAATTATCATAACTACTATTTTCTAATCATAATTATTATATCTACTAATTATTGAAATTTCTTTATTAATAAATTTAACTACTACTACTACTACTACTATTACTACTACTACTATTACTACTACTACTACTACTACTACTACTACTACTATTATTATTATTATTATTATTATTATTATTATTATTATTATGTTGTATTGTAATTGCCAAAATATGTAGCTACTTACAACATGCTATTAGTCCATAAATATTGCAAAATATATCCAAGAATAAATAAAATTAATCCAAATCCAGACCAGGGTAAAACAAGTATAGGATTATATGAAGAACTGCATGATGAACCATATAAAACCTAGAAAATCTAATTGGCTTATCTGAAAATATAGTAGTGAATGGCAAGTGATTACTAACAAAATCACGAGCCTAGAGGTCAAATATAGCAAAAAACAATTAGGTACACACTTGAGTCAAATTTGCGGAGAAACATCAAGAACAACAAATAGCTTCACTTATAAAGAATGATCAGGTATAATTCAAATCGTTAGCTTATTTAAATTATGAGCCAGACTATCAAAGGACGTTTTACTAGACTATCAAAGGATTTTTTTCCCTTCATATATTGTAATAATTTTTTTTATTAATATAATGTCAATCCATACTATATTAAATATTTGACTAAATTATAGCTTAATGCAACTTAATGTGATAAAGTTTAATGCAATACAACTTAATACAACATATTATGAAAAACCAAATGCACCCAAAAGATAAGAAGACTTGAATTAAATAACATGATAAAAATAAGAGTATGAAAAATTATAATACTTTTGGTAATAGAGCTACTCGATTAAGAAAAAAAGTACCATAATATGTATAAAAAATTGAAATAAATAGAGTGTAAAGTGTTAAATGAAATTTGATAATGAGTGTAAAAAATAACCTAATATTTTAAAAAAATTATAATTAAAAAGAGTGTAAGGTTTTAAATTAAACATGTCAATGATTCAATTTGAAAATAGTAAAATGAGGGTATCGTGATACAGGGACAACATTAAGTAAAATATTTATAAATATTATATAATATAAGGTGCTAACTGAAATGTACTTTTGGATGCAGGTAGAGATGTTAAATAAAAATGAACGAAAGGAGTTATATTGAAATTTGTCACAAAAGACAACAGAAGTAGTATGATACTACTATTGTAACATAGCCTAGATCCCTCATTATTAATTTTTTGTCAGATTTTGGACAATTGACACATGCTTATGAACTTTATTTGGTGGACCCCTGAATTATTTGTAAGTACTTAGATTTTCAAATATTAAATATTATAATTTACAGCAATGCTATTTTGTCCGTGGTGCTGGTGTCTGATTGCCGTTTTAGTTTGGCCTTTTGGGCGCCGCGCCACCACACGTAGGATAAAGAAAGCATTATTTCCTTAAATAATCTTTTACATAGGTTACTATTTTTTAATTTTATTATATATATTATTACTAATATTATACAAGATATTATAATTATAATATTTATAATCATATTAAATAATTAAGACCATCACTACATATTAATTTATTAAAATATTTATATAAATATTTGAAATATTTTTAATATTTAAAGGGTGTTTATTTTATTTATATTTTGTAAAAAAAAATTATTTCACTCAATTAGTTAATAATTAAAAAAATATTAAAATTAATCTTTATAATACTCTTATAAAAAATTAAATTTTATACTCAATATTATAAATATAAAACTTCTATCCATAAATGAAAGGTGCATTGGTACGTAGATTATTCCCAATCGTCTGTTCCGGTCTCGGTCAGGTCAAAAAATCAAATTATGTTTTTGCTTCTTTTTATCTTTTAACTAAGCAATCGATGGCGAGTTTCATTCGTAATTTGCTTCCTCCACTTGCCGATCGGTTCGTGGCAGGTTCGTGGCATTCAGCCAAATAATGTTGTTATTATCACCACATCGTCAATTGATTTTTTTTTAATACGGCTGTTTTGAGTTTGACGCCCGCAATGATGTCAGTGCTGTGCATGTGCATGAGTTGGCGCCCCCATCTCTTTGCAATATATTGCTCCATTAATTTTTGAACACTTTTACAATTTTGTTGGGATACCACACAACACCCATACAGGTAAGCCTCCTTAAATTACATTTAATATAAATTACAGCTAATAAAATTCATCAACCGCCCCATTTGGCTCCACGGCTCTGTTACTCATTTTTACACTGAAATTTTTTATTGTAACTTAAGAAAAGTTCATACATATATTCATAGTACAGTTTAAAAATCTATTCAAAAATTTTCTTCCACACTAATAGTAGGGAGATGTTTACCATATCCAAATATTTAAAAGGACAATAAACCCACGTTGGAGATCAAATTCAAGTCTTCCAAATGGACGGCGTTACTTCTACCACTAGGTCTTCGCCCCGGTCGCTCAATGGATGCTCCATTAATTAGACCTCAATTGAACATCACCTTTTTCAACAGGAGTGATGAAGAAAAGAAATATAAAAAAAATCAAAACCAAATTTAAAATTAAATTATATAACTCGATTTGATAGAATCACAGGACATGAGAATCACGAGACTCCAATTTTTTTATTTTACTTTTTGTAAATAAAAAAAAGTCAAAAAACACATCTGGCTGTATGCTTTAATAATTGGGGGGGATGATTTGTTTGCTTGGTCATTGCCAAATTGACATTTGATACGGCTTATTCATCTACGGTCCACAAGAGTGACCACCACATTTTTTTTCCCTCGCCAATTACTTGCCATGTTTTTTTTTTTTTACACAATAATGCTAACGTTAGAATCTTAATATTTGAATTTAAAAGATCTCAATTTTTTTTACTAAGTACTAATTGATATGATATTTCAATTAAAACTGTCGCATTATGTAAAATATTAATAACTAATTAATCTGATGTGGTACTTATAAATAAATTGTCTAATTATCAATTCTTTTTTTTAGATTGTCTAATTACCAATTCAAAATCACATTAAAATTCAGATAAATATTTTTTGTCACACATTTTTAAAAGCATGTTGGGGATTTCTTTTGGAAGGTTCGAAAGTAATTTTAAAAAATTAAAAACTAATTTTAGTATTTTGTAGATTTTTTAAAAAATCACTTTCAGTAAAATCTCACATCTTATGGTAGATTTTGAAAAGTAAGGAACATATAACTTTTTTTATTTTAAAAAAAGGAGTATCATTTTAAAATTTGATTTTAAGATACAGATTCATAATTAAAACAATTGTGCGTGTATTATAAAAATATAAAATTATCCTTTTTCAATTAGAAAAATAAAATTATTAAATTTAAAGAGATTATTGTTATTACTAATTATATTGAAAGAACAAAATAAAAGATTTATTTTAGTTAATCATTATTATATATGTATATATAATATATGTTTATAAATATGTAAAAAATTTATTCAACATAATATCTATTTTAATTATTTACATTTTTACAGCTGTTTAATAATAAAATTTATTAAAAATATATAATGTTTTTAAAATTTATTACAATATTTTAAAAATAAATTTTATTAAATATAGTTAAAAATGTTTTTATCTAAAGGTACAATATTATTAAACTGACCCCGATCGTAAACACAAAATTACAGTAATAATGAGACGGATGAGTCATAGAAGTTTCTAGTCAGTACAAGTTCCCCCCGCGCAATCTTGATGCCACGTTTTTTTGTTATATATAAATACGCACACACATACATATCTGGTATTAAATAGATGGCATGCATTTTTATTAACACACGGTAACAAAGCAAAATCATCTGCGTCTGCGAGTGAGAAGAAGAAGAAGAAGGAGGAGAAGGACAAGGAGAAGGAGATTCTCTTTTTATGTATGTATGTTGTATTTTATTAATTTTTTTTTTTTTTTTTGCATGAGATGCCATGTGAGACGTGACGATACGAACATATTCTGACATATATATATGAGTATATAATTGTTACACATTTTTAATGAACTGCTGATGAGTTGTATTTGTATTTTGACAGACGCAGAAGAGTTTGTTGAGCTGAGATTCAATGGCTGCAGGGGAGGAGAAGTTGAGAGAGCCATTTTTGAAGAACGAGAAGAGATATTATGAGAATTGCCCAGGGTGTAAAGTTGATCAACTTAAAGAGACGAAAAGCGGTTTGCCTATTACGGAACTGTTTTCTATATGGATTATTGTGCTTTGCACTGGTAAATTTTGGCCTTTTGCTTTAAAGGGCTGTTTTCTTTTTTCCTTTTTTCCCCGGTTTATCTTGCAAATTTATCAAGTTTTAATGATTTTTTTGGTCAAACAGGGGATCGGTCATTTTTATTTTCTGCATTACATGTTTCTTGGAGTGTAGTGCTTTTGGCATTATTATTGTGGTTGGTTTAGAGGTTGTGAGTGAATTGGGCTCATTGAAGGAGATTAATTGAGTAATAAAGCGAATTAAGACGATTTCCTTCAAGTTTGAGTTCAAATTTCTACCTCAATTTGATAGTTTCTACCCATTAGGTTCTAATAAAACTTAGCAGAGGTAGTTGGTATTACTCCTCTGGGTTTGGCATAACAAAAGCTAAGCAGAAAGGTGGTGGTTCCTAGTCACCGTGATGACAATTTTTTAGCTTGCTATGTTAATTGAGTGATTGTTGTGTACACTGCATAAAGTGTTCGAAACAAGTTCTGTTGTTGATTTAATGTAGTGTCTCTTTTTGTTTATGGTTGTTACTTCATCATTGCAAGAACTCAATGCCCTGTTGCAGCACTTTGTTGGTTTGCTGAATCACTTGTTTGAGTAGCTGTTAAACTTTTCTTACATTGTGTGATTAATGTTGTATATACTATCCCTTATACCCTTCTTCTGTTCAATTTTTCAGCGCTGCCGATATCATCACTCTTCCCGTTCCTTTACTTTATGGTGAGTTAAACTGCTTTGTTGTTCTATATACAGAGCAGAAGAGGTAATCTGTTTCATATTTTTCTATAATTAGTTTAATAATGTCATTGTTCTACATTTGATCTCTTTTCCTGGACAGGCTTTTCCGCATTTAGTAGGATCAACTTTAGTCTTATTGTATTCTCAATGATTTTGCTTCTAGTTTGATGCAAGGGTTCATATAATCTGCTGCAATGCTTTATAGAGATCCCTACATTAGACGTGAAATTATTAGCTTGAGAAGCTAGAAATATAAGAACACAAAGCTTAATCTGTCATATATGATCATTGATTGCACTTTTAAAGTAGTCTTTTTGTTTATTACCTATTTTCAGATTAGGGATTTTCAAATTGCGAAAAGAGAGGAAGATATTGGCTCCTATGCTGGCTATGTGGGTGAGCTTGTTTTCTGTTCTTTCTCTTTCATGACACGAAATCTAATACACTACTGTGCTTATAGCGTCATTCATTATCATTTCTCAGTTCTTCAAGAATTTATCCTAACAAACCTTTTGATACCTTGTAGGGTCTTCATTTATGTTTGGCAGAGCTTTGACATCTGTTTTCTGGGGATTAGTGGCTGACCGCTATGGTAGAAAACCTGTTATAATAATGGGGACTGCCTCAGTGTAAGTGACTGCTATTTTCATATCAAACTGAAAAATGATACTTTGGCAATTAGTTCTGGATTACTTTATTTTCAGACACCGCAGATCTATTCTTTCTCACAACGTTCTGACTTAAAATGGTCTCAGGGTTATTTTCAACACTCTCTTTGGGCTCAGTGTGAATTTTTGGATGGCTGTAATAACAAGGTTTCTTCTTGGGAGTTTGAATGGCTTACTTGGACCAATAAAGGTATTCACAATTCGTACTGTATGTCATTTCTTCATTGGTTTTCTGATTTCCTGTGAATATCTATGCTTAACTTCTTTCATGACCAGGCATATGCATGTGAAATATTCCGTGATGAGCACCAAGCTTTAGGACTGTCGACGGTGAGCTTACAGGTCAATGTATGATTGAAGATCTTAAGAAAATTATTTCAGCGTCGGAATTGAGAACTATGTGTGATTGATTCAGGTTAGCACAGCATGGGGAATAGGATTGATTATTGGTCCAGCACTAGGTGGTTTTCTGGCTCAGGTACTCCAATGCTTTGATCTTGTGTGCTGGCAAATACATGTGGCTGCATCCTTTTCTTTTTCCTCCTTTTGCAGTATAGTTCTAATGTTTCTCTTAATTTTGGAATCAGCCTGCAGAGAAATATCCAAATTTATTTTCAAGCGAATCTCTGTTTGGAAAGTAAGTGAATTTTTACTGCTTAGTTATTCTTTTGAACTTTTTTCTGGAGGGTTCTTTAGGGATGATGGTCTTCTGGAAAATGTTGTGCAGATTTCCTTATTTCTTGCCTTGCCTCTGCATATCACTTTTTGCTTTTGGGGTAACCATTGCTGCTTTCTGGCTTCCGGTATGTTAATTTTTGTTATTTATTTCTAGAGAAATATCTATCAAATATTTGTCAGGCTATAGAATTGTGGATTTGACCATTTAGTTTACTTAAGTGGGATGTACTATTAAGTTACTCTTTCATAAATATCAAGGTTGTCTGAATGTGTAATAACTAGTGTGAGTTTGAAGTTGATCTCATAAGTTATTCTCCGTCAGCTTCTTCTTTGACAGCTAGATGTGACTTTTCTCTGCCTTAATGTTTTGTGAGTCTCTCATGAGGTAAAGCGTGTATATGCAGGACTGAAAGGAGTACAGTAGGAGTTATATGCACAATGACCTTTTTTAAATAGGAATTTGCTTTTCTGATACCTTACCCTTGCCTGATCTATCTTCACACCTCTCACTATTCCTCAAGACTTGTAGATCTTTGATATTACAACAATCATGAACAAAATTGTAATATATTTGGGAGTGTTTAGCCTCTAATTCTCAATTTCTCTAACGTATTACAATAATTACCCAAAAAAGTTGTTTTCTCTTCATTTATGCTCAAGTTCCTGATTTTTGATTTGCATAAAAGATCCATGGGTATCTTGGGGTTAGAAAGGTTATAGAGAACCATTAAATTTTAAAACATCTTTGTTCATTGTATGTTGAGTTTTTGGAGACATATTAATGTTTGTGTTACACATGCTTGTCTCATATTTACTAATCTGAAACCATAACATGTTATCAGTTTGTCCTAAAATATGTTTGGTTATTGCAGGAGACATTGCACAGGCACAATGATGATGATTCATCATGTGATGTCTCATATGATGCTTTGGAATCTGCGTCTGCAGAAGCTAAAGAAGAAGAAGGAAGAGAGGCAACACCTAAGAAAAGCCTCTTAAAGAATTGGCCCTTAATGTCTTCTATAATTGTCTATTGTGTTTTCTCACTTCATGATATGGCTTATTCAGAGGTATAATTCTACTTCATTTAATATATTTTTGGCGTATTCATTGAATTAGCTCTTAGTTATCAATATGTTGTTTTTTTCTTCATTTTTCCCCATGAATATCAGTGTTAAAATTGAAATGCCTTTTGTTCTGCCCTTAATATTGATCTGTATGTCTGCATCCATTTTTAGATAATAACTATATATGGCTATAAGTATTTGTCCTACTTGTGATGTGTTGGATATTGTCACTGTTTACATAATCTTTCAAAATTTGATTTCTTATGACCATTCATGCTACTATTTCATATCCAAAGCTTCTAGCTATGAAGGGGTATTAATACAACTGTAGTTGCGCTGAGCTTCATATGCAAAAAAACTATATTTCTATTTCTATTGGTTATCTTTCTTCTATCTGTGTACATTTTATTTTTACTGATTATCAGACCGGCTAAATGTTGTGACTTTTTTTCTTCTACAGATATTTTCATTGTGGGCTAACAGCCCTAAGAAGCTTGGAGGTCTGAATTACTCAACTCAAATGGTTGGTGAAGTTCTTGCTATAACAGGTACAAAAGTGGACACTCATATTCTGCCTTTTAAAATTGATTATCGTATTTTTCTTTAATTTTTTTTTTTACTATTCAAATCAACGAGCTCTCTTAGGTTTGCAGACCACTTATGAGGAGGCATTTTCTGTGCTAGCAATGTTTTGTTAATGGATAACGGATGCATTTGTTGTGATAGATCACTGATAAGATGGACATTAATAAAAAATGAAGAAAGACATTACAGGAGTAGTTAACATGCTAGTTCTTTTGTTCTTTCTTGCTCGAAAAAGACAATTAACTCCTTGACCACCAATCTCTGCAATTATCAATCTAAATTATCACTGAAAAGATGAATTCTATCATCAAGAATCAGTCACATGATGAGTCAAAAAAAAAAGGAAATCAGTCACTTGTACTGACTTGAACTACTAGCCTTTTGATCTTAGCTGTGAAAGTGAAACCCTTCAATCCATGTGTTTTGAACCCTTAAAACTGCCACTGTCTCTGTCTTCAATAGCTTTCCTTTTAGTTCTGTGAAAGAAATATTGTCAGCCCTTTTTCCTTCAGCATTTCTTCGTTTACCATCTCTTTCTTGACATTCTACGAGAACAATCTTTGTGAAAAGGCAGAATCTCTTTTCATGGAAGGTGTCGCATAGAGAAGACAAGGACCTTGTTAGAGTCTACATACTATTATTTTCTTTTCTTTTTGAATTTTAGGGCTTAAATACTATTATTGGGCCCTTACTTATGGCCTTAAGCTTTTATGTAAAGTGGCTCTTGACATGGAATCAAAACTAGCTTGATTAAGTGGCCTTGTATTTTAATCCTTCTGCCACGTTGATTAAGTTAAATAATAGGTTGTATTTGTATTATTGTATCTTCAAGTGCTCTTTTCTAAGTTTTAAAATTTATGGATTGCTCTACAAATATGCTTGACAATGGTCCTCTTATTGAAATAACAGGTTTCAGCCTCCTTGTTTTCCAACTTTCTCTATACCCATTTTTGGAGAGGATTCTTGGGCCAATAATGGTAGCACGCATTGCAGGGGTAAATTTTGAGCACAGTGTAGCATTTATTTAGTTTTTTTATTTGAAAGAGCATTTAGTTAGTTTAACATATATGTTTGAAAACTTTTTTCTTTATGCTATTGGTTACGCAATTTCTTCTTCACAGGTATTGACCATTCCTCTTTTGACAAGTTACCCTTATATAGCAATGTTATCGGGGTTCGGCCTTGCCTTGTTGTTAAATTGTGCTTCTGTGGTGAAGAATCTTTTATCCGTAAGTTGATATACTTCTTAGACTATGATTATGCTGTGAACTATTTTCTAGTAATTGACTACTGATATCAAGCAGTTCTAATTGGTGAAAATTAATGGGGTTAATTGTCAGATGTTTACAAACTACTTGTTTCCTCGTCAAATAATTACTGCGCTCTTAAATGGAATATAACTAGGTTATACATCTTGACATCTGTATCTGTAATTTGTACTTCAGTTGATTAGTCAATAAGAGGTGTGATTCTTCTGGAATGACTAAATTATACTTTCGGTATGCTTTCTGAGCATAGGTCTGTAGCAATTAGATAACTATAGATTGTAGAAAGTGGATGTATTCCCCTTAGATACGTTGATTATCTGGTTGTTTCGTTGCAGTAAGAATGATTATAAGTTATGAAAATGGGAACATTTTCCAGAGCAATTCCCACTCATCACACAATGAGCATAAATTATAAAAAGTAAAATTATATTGGACAATATGTATCCATGCATGAGGAAGCATATTTCACGTTGGTGAGAGGTCTGCTAATTCTCGACTTATTGATCTCACTAGAAGTCTGGAACAGTGTCTTTTCATCTTTCTGGACTCAGAAATCGGAGTGATTTAGTCTGTCAATAATGCTCTGAATTAATTCAGATTCCATATTTCTAAAATCATTGCCTTCGTATCTTGTTTATAAGTGTTTGTAGTAACTTTTCAATTTTTTATAACTAGGTATCTATCATAACTGGATTATTCATTCTGCAAAACAGAGCAGTGGTAAGAGTTTTAACCTATACTTTCAGTTGTCATTTCTGGTTTGTCAAGTTATGGTTCGTCTAAAGTAATATATATATATCGAGTTGATCTGAAAACATATGGCTCAACAGGACCAGGATCAAAGAGGAGCTGCTAATGGAATTGCTATGACTGGAATGTCACTTTTCAAAGCTGCTGGTCCAGCTGGAGGAGGTGCTCTGTAAGTGTCCTATTGATTTCTCCCAATTGTTTTAGGTGATAATGAATCTGCTAGAAATGATTAAACTGTATGTGGACAATGTAAATTAACTCGTAAGTGCATTCCTAGCATGAACTGATTAAAGACACTATCAATATGTCCTGTAATGATTAAAGACTCTACCTAGTTGGAAGGGAGCTTAACTCCAGATATGAGATGAATCTCAATTTTATATATGTTAGCTATATCCAATTTTATAGTTAAGGCTCAGTTATACTATTGTCCTAGGTTTGCTAAACAGTTGCATTATGTGAGTCTTATAGATTCTTTAAGCCTGAGAAACTATTCAAGGTCGAATGAGTAGTTAGATAGCATTTTCCCTCTTTTTCTATCATAAAACAGACCATGAGATGCCTGTTTGTAAGCAAACAATTGTTTTGGTCGTTTCGCTTACCCTTAAATCAAGATATGTTATTTTCTTAAAAAGAATGTAACACATGATTTGATTGGTCATGGTTATATAATGTGGCTTTTTGCAGATTTTCATGGGCACAAAAGCGTCTGGATGCTTCCTTCCTCCCAGGTATGATGCCAAAGAAAACTCTCATTATTAGTCCCATGTTGGCTAAACTATAAAAGTGAACTTGAATATATCCTGAAATAGAGCACTGATTGTGTGGTTTCCGAGATGACATAGATGTAGGACGCAGATTTAGACTTGCGTGCCGAGTTTGTTACAATGTTGCATTAGGATATTATGAAGATCGAATTTCTTAGTTGCGTAAATTTTGAGTGCAGGTTCCCAGATGGTTTTCTTCGTTTTAAATGTGGTCGAGGCAATTGGAGTATTGATGACATTCAAGCCGTTTTTAGCTCAACGCCACGACTAGGGGAAGATCTTTTAATTTTCAGCCATTTTAAGTTTTGGGAATGCTTCAACCAAATTGATTCGTTTGGGTTCCACATCAGTTTTTGGGGCGGCTATAAACTTGCGATGATGATGATGGTGATGATGGTGCTCATACCAGTTGATTTTATTGCTAATTTTCTTTGTGCTGATTAGCTAGGCTATTCTTATTGCCATTTTTACAATGTTACTAATATTTGTTGGTATAGAGTGCCCATTCATTATTGTTTAGAGCCTCTTCATAGTAGATATGAACTCCTCACTTCTGTACACTCAAATATCAATATTATAAATTATGAGGGTAATTGATTGAGTAAATGCTCGTTTCTTCCTTATATTTTGATTTAAGTGTTTACTTATTCCCTACATTTCAAAAAATATATCAAACACTTATTATTAATTATGTTATATTTTTATCCTTATTTGTTTATTTTCTTTTACAATAATATTCTTATAATGATATTCTTGACATTAATTAATTTATTTACAAAAATATTAATGACCAAATTAACCAATAAACATAAGTACAAAAGAACTTATATATTTTGTATTTGTCAAACAACCTTACTAATAATTATTTATAAATAAATTAATATCAGCTAACTTAAAGAATATTTAATATGTTTACAATAATTTTACTAATAATTATTTTGCCAAATTAATCTTAAAAGTAAAGTAACAATATAAAAGTTTTCTAAGGGTATTATTTTAAAAGGAAGGGAAAAATAAGGGTATGAGTAACAAATTTAACAATAGGGTGTCTTAAGATATTTTTTTAATGGAAAATTATGCAGCGTCTACCTATTTGTTTTGCCTTTTTTAAAAATAAATAAATCATTTTTTCTTTTTTAGTGTGCCACCTGAAGTTTGCCTTTTATTACACTTGTTCACTTCCGTCTAACCACTGTTAGAATGTTGCTGACGTTAGAGGGGTAAAATGAGCATTTCATTCGAATACCTAACATTATGCTATATTATGCTCATTTCTAGCATCTACCTTTGCGTTTTACTTTGTTGGTTGAAAAAACTTAAATCCAGCCAATTTATCTCCAGTTTTCATTTATTTTGGGTTAAATTATAATTTTCCTTTGAGAGGCAAAAAGGTAATTTTATTAATATTCTGTTAAATCTACTAACGGAGATCAGACGAAAGTGAACAAGTGAAATAAAAGGTAAATTTCAGCTGGCACTCTGAAAAAGAAAAAAATATTTGTGTATTTTTGAAAAAGAGAAAACAAATAAGTAGACTATGGATAATTTTCCTTTTTTAAATATAGGACTAAATGGATACTTAAATCAAAATATATGGACTAAACTAATTTTTACCATAATGTTTGGAAATGTCTAAAATGTTTAGGGTCATCATGTCTAGGGGTGGCAATTTAGGTCATGATTCATTTATTTGATTTAATTTGAGGCGAATTAAACGAGTTTGGGTTTGAAAAAACTAATTCGTTTGATAAATGGATGAATTCGTTTTTATTCGCTAATCAAACAAATTGAATCTGGGCCTGAGGCTATTGATTTGTTTATTCATTTAGAATCCGTTTAATAAATGAGTTATAAACTAATTGAATACAATCCATTTGTTTATTATTAGCTTAAATAAATTACTTATAAATGAAAATAAGACAAAATATATAAATTAAGATTCATTTATTGTTCATTATAGGATAAATGAATAGTAAACATATCAAGATTCGATTCAATTGGCTTATTAATTCTACCAAACAAATTAAACAAATTGAACCAAATATTCATTTAATATAAAAATCAAGTACGAATAATTCTAAGATTTGAATTCATTTAATAAATGAATTGAATTCGAATCAATAGAGTATTGACTCAATTGTTTACGATTTGATTCGAATTAGATTTATTTATCCATTTTACTGCCTCTTATTCATGTCTACAGAAAGGACAAAAAATTAAAAAAAAAAAAAAAATAGATATCAAGCTCAATAAGAAGCTCCCAGAAAAAAAGGTTTGGATTGAAGTAAAAATTAATAATCATGTTCCAAAATCCTAAATTTGATTTGTGGGACAAAAAATTAATTCAGCATTCTTTAGATAAAGGAAAAATCATTATTCCATGTTTTTATTACAGTTCTACGAAAGAACTGAAACAATTTCCTTGGATTCAAAATTCAAGTTCGCGAATCATGTAATGTTGTCGTTTTTAAAGAATAACATTTTGTGGCGATCAGAATTAACAAGCACATCACTTGTTTGTCACAATGCCCAAATAAATAATTAAAAAAACGTTATTTTAATTCTTTCTTTTCAAGTATCCTAATTCCTTTTGCAGTTTGATTCCTCTTTTAGTCTTTTTCTGAATTTTGTTCCTTCCATTAAACTAATAATTTATTTAAGGGTAATTAAGCGTCAGCCCCTAATTGTTTCGACATTTTACACTGTATACCCACATCTTTTGCCCATGTAGTGCACCCTCATTTTCATTAAAAAATCAGCTAATTCTAACTGTTTAGGCTATTATAAATTTAAAAGACTATGCTACCTCTATTTTGAAATGAATCTAGTACATAAGTACTAAAATACCCTTACAACTTACAAAATTTACATCAAAAATAAAATTTATTATAATATTTTTGAAATTATACGGAAACAATTTTTTTTTTTGGGGATAATGAATTTTTTTTTTTTGGAATAATGAACCCAAGGTTATGAACCCAGTAAATTACAAAATCAGAGGCAAAGCATGATTCCAATGTGAAAGAAGAAGATCAAGCACAAAATCATCAGAAGACTTGACAAAAATAGGGATGTGGTGCACATGGTTGAAAGATGTGGGGCTACAATACAAAATATCTAAACAATTGGGGGCTGGCGTTGAATTACACTTTATTTAAATCAAATTATCCTAATTGTATTTGTTTGTGATTGTGAGATTGTGATCGGAACCGTGACAATCACTTAGTACTTTTATTAATTAATTAATTAACAATTAGTTTTATCATTAGACGGTACTGTGATAGTTTTGTTACTA
Source organism: Citrus trifoliata (assembly GCA_018350135.1). Lineage (NCBI taxonomy): Eukaryota > Viridiplantae > Streptophyta > Magnoliopsida > Sapindales > Rutaceae > Citrus > Citrus trifoliata. Next base: position 231,937 of record VKKW01000118.1, on the reverse strand, counting down.
TGTTTGTTACCATCTCTCAAAAAAATTACTTTAAATGTCAAATCGGGTAACAACGATTTAATAAAAAATTAGAAAACATCTTGAGGCTCAACAGGGTGATCATGAATATCCCTTTTATAATATATAAAGACCTCTTTTTGTATTTAAAAATAGTTACATGGATCCTAAATTTGTGTGTGCCTAAAGAGATTTTCATAATTATTTTTCAAAATAAGAGATTTTTGTGACTATTTTGCCACATCGGAGGATGTTACTCTCCTTGTCCCTAAAAATCATTCTTATAAGAATCTAGATTAATTAGACACCAAGGTAGGCACCGGTTAGGTTGGATAAAATTTGTGAAAATCCAACCCAACCTACTATTGAATGAGTTAAGGCAAAATCAATGAAACCTAGTTAAATAAAAATATTTAATTCAATTCAACACAATTCTTAAATCATCGAATTGGGTTAGATTGAGTTAATCAAATTGAAGGTCAAATTAAAATTAAAAATTAAATAAAAAAGATATGAAACTTGAAATGAAACTTATTAAAATTGAATATAATTATAATATAAAAATTTCATTCATTGTCTAGTGTCTTATAAAGAAAGCTAAAAAGTCAACTATCTTAAAATTAAGAAAATTTTGACAATGAGCTTGTAGACTTTATTCCAGACTTCCCACATCTCTTTTTTGAATTCTAAATTGAGACCTTTTAGATAATTAGCTAGCATTATGCCAATAACCAAATGAAAGTGATACATAATTATATACGATTAATTATTTGCTATAAAATAAAGAGAAATTGAAACCAACTTACTTTTGAAATTAAACTTGTAAGATAATAAATTTATTTATATGAAATAGTGATTTTAGTTTTCAAATTACAGTATACAACAACAGATATGAGAATGAAATGGTCTTTTCTACAAAAAAAGAAAATGATAACAAAAAGTGTTAAAAATTAGGTTAACCGTTTATGTTTTTAAAATTTTACAATTGAGGATTAATGTATTATTATTATTTACGTGGATTGGATTGAGTTAGATGGGTTCATCAGAATTAACCAAATCCAATTGGATTTGAAAAAACTAGTTCAATTAACCCACAATAATTTACTCTAACCTATCAAAATTAGATTAGAATGGATTGTGTTGGATAATTTTGCCCACCCCTAATTGGACCCCAGCAATGAGCGCATGTAATGAAAAAAATTTTGTTTTGCATGGGATACAATAATTTTAATTACCATGTTGGTGACAGACCCCGCTGCAAAATCAACTGATTTTACAAGTCTATTGAAAATTCTTTAAATGATCACTATATCTAGTTCTACTATATCCTTAATCTTATTGATTCTCTTGTATTGATTTGTTACTTATTTAAGCATTGAAATTGGATTGTATAGGCAACGACGATTACTTGAGCTGAAAATTTTGCAAGCATGGCGGAGGGGAGAGTGAGAGAGCCGCTGTTGAAGAAGAAATATTATGAGAACTGCTCAGGCTGTAAGGTTGATAAGCCCAAAGAGTCAGAACGAGGCTTACCAATTCGTAAACTTCTTACAATTTGGGTTGTTGTGCTTGCAACTGGTAAAGTTTTAACTTCAGCTAGATATAATGATTTTTGACACAACCATTTACAATTATTTTTGCCTATTGTGCTCTTTTAGTTATGTCCTTAATTCTTTTGTGATTTGCATTTTTTTCAGTTCTGCCGGTCGCATCTGTCTTTCCCTTCCTTTATTTTATGGTGAGTGGATTGTTGTTGCCTTCAGCGTAGTAGTTATTAGTGAGAAAATTTATATTTTCCTATCATGCTTGGTGATTTTCTGAGAAATATAAGAAAAGACAAGTTTTATATGTCAAATAATTCATTGCTTTCTCACAGCAGTCATTTATGATTTCTTTTCAGATTAGGGATTTTCACATTGCAAAAAAGGAGGAAGGTATTGGATTCTATGGTGATTACGTGGGTGAGTTATTCTATGTTTTTTTTTATCGTATTTAATATATGGCACACAGTATGGAGTCCGTCTTGGGTACGAATGTCCACACCTTATAAAGTGCTGACTCACGCCTTTACAACTCTGGTAAGACATTCTACCGAGACTTTACATCACTGTAAACGCACTGTACAAGAGCTTTACAATACGGACCCGCGTCTTTACAACTTTAAAGGGCCAAGTCTATGCTTTAAAAAGTACATATGCTCGCACCTGGAAACTATTTACATATGTATGTATATATGGATGTATGTGTATGTGTGTATATGTATGTAGTGTATGTGTGTGTGTGTGTGTATGTATGTACGACCAATAAAACAGTTCAAATTCCTCGAGATGTTATCCTAACAAACATCTTAATACCTTGATGAAATTGAAGGGTCTTCATACATGCTTGGCAGAGCTCTAACATCTGTTTTGTGGGGAATGGTGGCTGACCGCTGTGGTCGAAAGCCTGTAATAATAATAGGAAGCATCACAGTGTTAGTGACTTCTATTTTCATATGATCAAGCTTGAAATTGATGATACTTCGGCAATTTCTGGATTTCTTGTCTGTGTTAAAATGCTCACAGGGTTATTTTTAACACTCTTTTTGGGCTTAGTGTGAGTTTCTGGATGGCCATAGCTGCAAGGTTTCTCCTTGGGGCTTTGAGTGGTTTGCTCGGACCAATAAAGGTATTGATTGGGGGTATTTGTTGATAATTCCAATTTAGTTCCTGCAAATATTTGTGCTCAAACTTCTCTTACACCACGAGGCATATGCATGTGAAATATTGCGCGATCAGCACCAAACTTATTACGAAACTAAAAATGTTACTTGTTTTCTGTACTTGCTTTCGCATGCATCACCCCCACAAAACTGCTTGACGATTGTCCTCATTTTGAACTTACTATAGGTTTCAGTCTCCTTGTTTTTCAACTTACTCTGTACCCTTACGTCGAGAGGATTATTGGGCCAATAATCATAACACGAATTGCAGGGGGTATTATTTTGAACACCTCATGCGGCATTTGGACCATTTTATAGTTTGTTTCAAACATATCTGTTTATAAAATACTTTTCTTCATGGTTTTGGTCCCATAACTTTCTATGTATGTACAGGTTTTATCGATACCGCTTTTGACAAGTTACACTTACATAGCAATGCTATCTGGGTTCAGCCTTGCCTTTTTGATAAACTTGTGAGACTATCTAAATCACACAGACTCGATGTCTTCAATTTGCTGAAAACAATCTCTTGTTTTGAATTTAAATTTGGTGCTCCATCTTCTTCTCCGTCACCTATTACCACCTCTGTCATTGCCCTGCATCCAGCTACCTTCATTGATACGAGCCGCACTAGACTTTCTGCTGTAGTGGACGGATGTTACAATTCCTTGCAATGGAAAACCAACAGTTCTGTTAGATTCCCAAAAGATATAGATGATCATGGGAATAGACTTAAATGCTTGTAAATTAGTCTTAGAATGTCAAGATATTTAATATGGAGTCCAGTTTGGAGTTGCTTCAATGATTAAGTCTGGACAGGATTAACCATTTTATCAGTGCCTACTTCCCCACTTGTTTCTAGCAGTATCCGGCTTGATTTAAGAATCGCTTTGTATGAACTATAACCCAGTAGGAGATATTACCAAAAAAAAAATAAAAAAAAATTATTATTTCAAATGATGCACAGGAGAAGAGTTACCTGAATCTTCATCAGCATCCAGACATTCTACAATCACAGAGTAAAGAGTTCTAACAGGAAAAACTGAGAAAACAACGTTCTTCCATACTTCTCATAAAACTAGACCAAATTAGTCCCTTTCTTGGTATCCAACGTTTTCAAACAATATTTCCACAATATAGTTTTTCATAGCGAAGAGTTTTGCTTTGATGGTCTAAGGATTTGTTCTAGGCATAATGCTCTGATTAGATTTTGTTTATTTTTAATTTTTTATCCGATGAATGATTTTCAGCTGTTCTTAATTATGTGTTCATAGGGAAGAGCATTTGGAAAGATCATCAAAAAAAAGAAAAAGTTTCCAAAGAAAGATAGGTGTGGAGCAAACCAAACCAAATGAACAAACTAAAATAACAGAACAGCAATGATGTTTTCAAGGAATTATAAAATATGAAGACTTTTAATGAAATTTTATCATACAAAGTATGCAAGGAATTATAAAATTTTAGAAAACAAGGGGAACTCTCAAAAAAAGAAAAAAAGAAAAAAAATACTCAAATTAAACTAGACTAGAAGACATTCAATGATGCAAAATCTGTCCACAAAAGTCTGAACGAATCATTAAAATTGCATTCCAAATTTAACAGTAAGCCGATTGACCCATTCTAAATAATTCAGATGAAATTGCGAAACAAGCCATGAGATCAAATAAATGAAATAAAAATTAACGACCAGCTGAGGCTTTCTTCTAAAAATTCACAACTCCGAAGTCATAAGAAGCCTATGAAATTAGTCGTACTGGGTAGAGATCGCCGACGGCACCGCCAACAGCTGAAAATAAAATTCTTATTCATCAATTTAAACTTTTATTTTTCTAACAAATATCTTATCTATATTTTATTAAAAACAAATTTGTAAAATGTTTCCATGGGAGATAGAGAGTACTATGTATATCCGTACCTTTTCAGCATGTAATTGTTGTATGGTTGTGTTTAGATCATTATTGGTCCAAAGCAATCGATCCGCTGTCTCTCCATACCAGACATTTACTCTTGGAGGCGTGATTGATTCTCCTGTAGTAAAAATCTTCATCTCGGGACAACCAATCACATGCAAATTTTGTAAAGATAGGAATTTGAAGGTGTAATTGGCAGAGCAAAAACTTGTGAGGCTATCTAAATCACGCAGATTCAATGTCTTCAATTTGCGGAAAACAATCTCTTCTTTTTCAACTCCATCTTTGTCATTTATTACCACCTCTGTCATTGCTCTGCATCCGTATACACAAAGTGATACGAGTTGCACTAGAGTTTTTGCTGTGGAGGATGTTACCAAGTGTATCAATCCCTTGCAACCGAAAGCTACAAGTTTTGTTAGGTTCCCAAAAGATACCGATGATGATGGCAATAGAATTAACAGACTGTGACAATAATATACTCCTAGAATTTCAAGATACTGAAAAATGGGGCCAAGTTTGGAGTCTTGTTTGCACAGCTGCTTCAGATGATGGTGCCAATGCAGCTCTAATTCTTTTATCATTGCCAACTTCCCCACATGTTTCTCTAAGCATCCTTCCATCGAAAATAGCTCTTCGTGGGATGAAAAATAACACAGTATGAGCATTTCGAGATTGTGAAATCTCTCCAGTACGTTCCAGATTGGAAAACAAGCTGAGTCATCTCCAGCAATCTCTAGTTGTTTAAGACTGCCAAAAAGGTGTTGTGGGAAATCGGCCTGCAAAATCATCTTCACATCTTTTCCACTTAGTGATAGTTCCTTCAAGTTGGGTACGATCTGATCATCATCAATCATAATAACTAATGAGGTCAATTGATGATTTACGGTCACACGCAGTGACTTTATAGTATTTGTTTTATATTATATTTTTAAAAAAATTGAATTATTGATAAAATTTATTTTATATGTTAATTTTAGAGGTAAAAAAGAAATTAGGGAAAAAAGGTTGATTTATACTTGCTCGAAATTATTTTATTGCACAATAATAAATTACTAATTTATTTTGTAAGTTCTTTTATATGGAAAGACTAAGGATTCTTTTATAAATGCTATACCTAAAACAGTTCATATAATTATTAATCTACCACATTGATCCCTTAGTCTAGACTAACAAAGATTATTGTATAATAAAAATTTTTAATTTATTGAGTATTAATTTATCGATGCTTTTGTCATATTTTTCAAATTTAAAAATAAGCTATTGATAAAAAATCTAGAAAATGGCTTCATACCTTTTCCAACGGCAATGGGGGCTGTTGTGCAGGAATACCAAGTTGATTATTCTCATTATTCTGCGATAAATCTGCAGCGAATATCTTTAATTTGTCACAACGATACACTAAAAGTATTTCTAGCGCGAGCCAACTGAATTTTTATAAAAAGAGACATACCATGTGTGACAAAATAAATTATTATATGATAGCTTTATTCCTTGAAGAAAGATTGATCATTTTTTTTTTTTTTTGTTGTGCTAATCAAGTAGCTTTAATTTAGGACGACTCTTTCAAAATTAGGCTTCTACTTTTTTAAATCAAATTATGTTGAACCTTGATTTAGGCTTCTCACATTGGCATTTCATCTTCACGTCTAATAATGCTACATTGCATCAGGAATAAATTGAAGAGATTTATGATATTTATGTGTTATTCAAATTTCAGATTCAATTTTAAACTTTTGATACGTGCATTGAAAGCTTAGACTTGTTTAAGAAATTATTAATAGACACATGTTTTATTAGTGTCATCTTTGGATGATAGTGAGGATCATATGTCTATTAATAATTCTTGAATTGTCCAGGCTTGGACAGTTTGGGAATGCATAGTTCACTCTGGTAGCTAGTAGCTGAAGTTTTTTCCCACGTAAAAATGGGTTTTTCGGTAGCTGCTCCTCATGTTCTCTGGGTACGTACTAGGTGAATGGGTGTCATGTGTTGTTTTGGCATAACGTATAAACACTTATATAGCTATGTCGTGTGCTTGGAGAATTATAGGGAGATGGTGCCGAAATTTTTATAAACGTGGAAGAAAACTTTAGGTACTTGAGATTGAAGAAACTTATGCATTCTTGAGTGGGATATGTAGGATTACTTACCTTTTGTAAATATGAAGGGAATGTTGGATATATTGGGGATAGTGTAGGAGCTGAGTTGGATGAATGTAATTGGTGATGATTTTGCTGAGCTGACCTTGGTTTTGAGCTTGTAATTTTGTTTGTAAATGGAGTGCTATCTCCAATGTTGGTTTATAAAAATGTTTCAGGACTTGCTGACCTAATTTTTTGTTTCTAGGTTACAGGCTTTATATATCTGTAATTGATAGCCAAGTGAAGTTCTCAGCACTTGGCAAGGATATTTCTTTACAGAAGGTATTGGAAACTGTTTTTTACATTAATTATCGTTGTTTATATACTTTGATTGTCACATCTTTTTCTCTGATTCTTGTGGCTTTGCTTGCTTTCATATATGTAAATTCTAATGAAATTAACCATAAAATTGTAAAATGATCTTTTTATTATATTTCAAAACTGTGCACACACGAAAATATCTTTTTTAGTAGTAGAAATGAAGAACTAATTTTTGTAGCGCATTAAAAGGAGATAGTCATGGACAAGTGTTGGGTTGGTTTGCCAAATAGATGTCCAAGTCATATACTGATGGCGTTGAAAAATTTATAGATTTTGTATTTGAGAATGTTGTTGGTGGTACAAGAATTTATTGTCCTTCTTGATAAGTGTTGTAATCTATATTTCGTTATAAGGGAAGTGGCTGATGATGATATGGTTGGAATGATACACTGCAACACGTAATCAAATGTTCAAGTTACACGCAGCATTGTTATGAACTATCAGTGGCAACTTGTCTGGGTGGAGTATTAAAGGTAAATGAGCATGTCTTGTTTGCCAACAAAGCACTAGATCTAATTGGTTGATACATAGTAGAAAATTTTGTCACGTGGGTCACCGTCGATTTTGCCCAACAAATCATAGGTTTCGAAAATATAGTGTCTTTTGATAAAACTAGAGAGTAGGGACCAGCACCTTCTCGGTTGTCTGGAACTGAAGTGAAAAAGCAGTTTAATATAGTTACTGAGTATAAGATTGAAGACTTGAAAAGAGGAGAACGAATAAAATGAGAGAAATGATAAGATTACTTGGAAGAAGAACAGCATTTCTTAAGATTACTTGGAAGAGAAATGATGTGGAAGATGGCTATAAAATATACAAGGAAAGGCTTAAAAAGAAAAGCCATGCCTGTCAAAAACAAAAAAACAATGGCAGCGTCAAATTTATAACAAAAATCGACGAAGCCGAAACCAAAGATGAAGCCCATCAAAAGCATTTATAGTGTAAAAAGTATATTGTGGAAATGTCTGGTCGGTAATACAACTATTTCTTATAGTGTAAATGATACACTAATTTGAATTTATATGCTTTTATGATTATTTGATTATCAAGTGGTGATCATATGTGATGATAAACTTAGGTAGTACCTTTATATTTATTGCCTTAGTTTTCTAAGCGTTCACATTTTGATGAGTAAATTAAGGATTTCTAGATGAAGTGCATAATTAGATTAATGCTAAGGAACTGAAGTTTGATCAACTGAAAACGAAAATAATAATGAAGGTAATTAAGAAAATGAACAATGCAGAAGCGGTCCTTATTAGGACTTCTAGATTTTCTCTTGGGCTTCCTTATTATTGTTAAAAAATGACACGAATAACTGAGTTTAAAAATCTGGCCCCGATGCCTGGTAGCCCTCCAACATATGAAGCACTAGATGTTTTAATGAGAAAATGACAAGACCATTTATCAAATTTCTTGTGGATATAAATACATACACATAGACGTGACCAACCTCCTCAAATGAGAATCAGAGTGATTACACGACCTTGCAATGGGACGATAACACACCATCAAATCTCAAAATACAATAGAAATTCATGACATATGTATGATAAAAGACCTCTCATTGAGTCATATATATATTGAGAATAAAAATGTTAAAATACATACAAAGAGCTTAGCTAGAATAAAATGTCTTTGAACTTGCGATGATCAAACAAAGGAAACAGACAGGTTGTAACTCACACTATCACAGATGTAGCGACACGATGCAGTGAATCACAAGAAGATCACGAAGATGGAAACGGGAACCCCTCAGAATGTAAACTTTGAATAGAGGAAAAAAGACAAACGACCTTATTTCAAATTGTGCACAGAAGAAGAGTGACTTAAATCTTCATCAGTATCCAGGCATTCTGCAATCATAAAGTAGAGAAATTTTAACAGGAACAACAGAGAAAATATTATGAATATGCTATAGACCAATATACTTGTTCATAGCTAACATTTGATGGTCTAAGGATTTGTTCTAGGAATAATGGGCTGATTACTTTTTTTATTTTAATTTTTGTTAATCCAATGAATGATATTCAGCTGTTAATTATGTGTTCATAGGGAAGAACATTTTCTAAGTACTTTCCTTGCCTTCTAACTTTCCGAAAAGCAAACCCAATGAACAAACAGAGCACAAACTAAAATAAAAGAACAGCAATGATGACAATAAATAATTGGCAAAGAAAAAAAGGAAAAAGTATGCAAGTTTTCAAGGAATTATAAAATATGAAGGCTTTTAATGAAATTTTATCATAAAAAGTATGCAAGGAATTATAAAATTTTAGAAAACATGGGGAGCTCTAAAAAAAAAAATGAAAAACTCAAATTAAACTAGACTAAAAGACATTCGATTTTGCAAAATCTGTCCATAAAAGTCTGAAAGGATCATTAAAATTGCATTGCAAATTTAACAGTAAACCGAGGGACCCATTCTAAATAATTCAGATGAAATTGCGAAACAAGCCATGGGATTAAATAAATGAAATAAAAATTAATTACCAGTTGAGACTTTCTTCTAAAAATTCGCAACTCCAAATTATAAGAAGACTATGAAATTAGTCGCACTGCGTAGAGTACGACGACGGCACCGCCAACAGCTGAAAATAACATTCTTATTCATCAATTTAAACTTTTACTTTATAACAAATATCTTATCGATATTTTATTTAAAAAAAGCAAATTTTGTAAAATTTTTCCATGGGAGATAGAGAGTAACATGTATATCCGTACCTTCTCAGCATGTAATTGTTGTATGGTCCTGTTAAGATCATTATTAGCCCAACGCCGTTGATTCGATGTCGCTCCACACCAGACATTTACTCTTGGAGGCGTGCTTGAATCTCCTGTAGTGAAAGTCTTCATCTTGGGACAACCAATCACTTCCAGATATTCCAAAGATGGGAATTCAAAGGTGTAGTTGGCAGAGCAGAAACTTGTGAGACTTTTTAAATCACGCAGGCCCAACGCCTTCAATTTGGGGAAAACAATCTCTTCTTTTTCAACTCCATCTTTGTCATTTATTACCACCTCTGTCATTGCTCTGCATCGACGTACTTGAACTGTGACGAGTTGCACTAGAGTTTTTGCTGTGGAGGATGTTACCAAGTGCATCAATCCCTTGCAACCGAAAGCTAAAAGTTTTGTTAGGTTCCGAAAAGATACCGATGATGATGGCAACAGAATTAACAGACTTTGACAATTTTTTACTCTTAGAATTTCAAGATACTGAAAAATGGGGCCAAGTTTGGAGTCTTGTTTGCACAGCTGCTTCAGATGATTGTGCCGGCGCAGATCTAATGCTTTTATCATTGCCAACTTCCCCACATGTTTCTCTAAGCATCCTTCCATCGAAAATACCTCTTCGTGGAATGAAAAATTAAACAGTCTGAGCATTTCGAGATTGTGAAATCTCTCCAGTACGTTCCAGATTGGAAAACAAGCTGAGTCATCTCCAGCAATCTCTAGTTGTTTAAGACTGCCAAAAAGGTGTTGTGGGAAATCGGCCTGCAAAATCATCTTCATATCTTTTCCACTTATTGCTAGGTCCTTCAAGTTGGGTACGATCTGATATCATCAATCATAATAACTAATGAGGTCAATTGATGATCTACGGTCACACGCAGTGACTTTATAGTATTTGTTTTATATTATATTTTTTTAAAAAAAATTGAATTATTGATAAAATTTATTTTGTATGTTAATTTTAGAGGTAAAAAAAGAAATTAGGGAAAAATAGTTGATTTATATTGGCTCAAAATTATTTTATTGCTCAATAATAAATTACTAATTTATTTTGTATGTTCTTCTATATGGAAAGACTAAGGATTATTTTATAAATGCTATACCTAAAACAGTTCATATAATTATTAATCTACCACATTGATCCCTTAGTCTAGACTAGCCAAGGTTATTGTATAATAAAAATTTTTAATTTATTGAGTATTAATTTATCGATGCTTTGTCATATTTTTCAAAGTTAAAAATAAGCTATTGATAAAAAATCTAGAAAATGACTTCATACCTTTTCCAACGGCAATAGCGGCTGTTGTGCAGGAATACCAAGTTGATCATTCTCATTATTCTGCGATAAATCTGCAGCGAATATCTTTAATTTGTCACAACGATGCACTAAAAGCATTTCTAGCACGGGCCATTCCAAAGTATGCATTCCAGGGTACAAACATCTAAGTTTTGGTAGATCTTGGAGTCTCAGAGTGGTGAGCTGTGGAAAGACAAAATAAGGGATCACTTGATCTGCTCTGTTTTCAGAAATGATCTCTTGTAAATCCTCACAGAAGCGTATATCTAGGCGTTGGAGCTGCTTAAGGCTTCCGATCATAGACGCTGAAAATATGTATTTTAGTTTGTGACAACGCCACACAATCAATCGTGTTAAACTTTGAAAGCGAGGAAACATGACTGTAAGATGATTGTAGTGCCAAATCTTGTCGACATTAATTTCATATATCTCCAAAGCCTCCAAGTTAGGCAACGCAACCTAAAAAAATAAGAATTTCTCATTAGATCCAATATCCATATGGGAAGCACTTGTTGAAATTTTCTTCTTTGATTACAAATTAATGCAAGTCAGAATCAATTTCCAACTGACTGCTGAGTTTGATGCATTCTAATTCATACTACTTTTTAAGAGCTCAATTAGTGAGCGTGTGAGATTCTTTTTATCCTTTTTTCCATTTTCTTTCAATTCTTTAAATGATTTAATTATTTTCCACGTATGACATCAAAAGAGAACGTTATATATGAATAAAATCTGTTATATATGAAGAAAATGTTAGCCTACGCACCTTCTCGTTGAAAAGCAGAGTTGAAGTATCCAAAGTGATTTCGCTGGAGCAATACGTAGTCGTCGATTCCTCTTGCGACGCTGGTCTGTTCGGTGATGCTGAAGGAGTCTTTACTTCACGGCAGAAATTTGTAACCTCTGGAAGATTCCCCAGACTCAAAGATCTTAATTGAGCAAACTCTATCTTCTCAATTGCATTATGATCAACTTCTTCCCCAATTGAAAAAATTTCTTTCATCTTGCTGCAATTAATAACTGCAATTCTCTCAAGTCTTGGAAGGCATTTTGTAGTAGAGAGCCAAAAGATATTACTCAACTTATTACAACTATAAGCTTCTATGGTTTTGAGTTTTTTGAAAGACTCTACTTTGAGCCGATCAATACATATCCTCTCCATGTTGATCAAATTGTGAAGGATAAGTGACTCCAAAAGAGGAAAGGCACCACAAGCGACCATCGCCCTTGAATCGACGATACAAAAGAAGTCAGGATTATTTTGAACGCAGAGGACCTTCAATTGTGAAAAGCCCTCCGTGTCAAAATTGAAAAGAACATTCTCGATGCCTTGCAGCTTGTCCAACCATAAGCATTCAACGTTATTGATGCCCTGCAATTTCATGGAGCAAATGTCCATAAAATCAAGCTTGAGCTTCAATGCTCTTGAAATCTTGGGATTACTGTCGATCAAAAAGTGCGGCCAACTTTTAAACCAATTTTGTCCAGAAAGCATGGGATGCATGAATGACCCATTTCCAATAGATATTTTGAACCTTTCGAGCTCTCTGGCCAAAAAGCTTTTTGGTAACATACTCTCATTTTTAACATCAATTTCTAGAGTGGTTAGCCGACGTAAATGCATCAATTCGTCAAGGCTAGCATTACTTCTTTTGCTGTTGGCTATTTCAACCTCCCATTCAATGGAGCAATTATACATATACAATTCTTCTAATCGGATTAAGCTTGATATGACATTTGGAGCAATAACTTTTAGATGGAAACAGTCTGTTAAATCTAACAGCCTTAGCTTAGTCAGTTGACCCAGTGCTTTAGGCAACTCTACAATATCAGATTGCAAAAAGCTGAGGATTTCTAGATTTTCCAACTTTCCAATAATGGCTATGTCTATGCCTCCCAAAATGCTTTGATTAAGACAGAGTGTCTGAAGATTTACTAGAAGACCAATTGAAGATGGCAATGACAATAACCGCATTCTAGTCAAATCCAAAACCCGAAGCTTTTTCGTCCTTTTGAAGAAGTTCTCAGGAATATTAGGCACAGCAAAAGAGTTCTTGGGAGACATGACTAGAAGTTCAAGTTGTAGAGATTCGGACCCTTCAGGAATGTCATTAATAGTACTATCTTTTAAAGAAATTGCAAGATATTTTTTTAATTCATCTGCATTTGGCCATTTCCAATCATCCTCATTTCTCACCACAAATCCAATTTTGTCACGACATGCAATTGAAATGGCAACATCGCGAACAACGTCGTGCATAGAAAAGTATTTACTGCCACCATCCTCAAGCAACAAACAAGAGTCTCTTAGTTGATGGACCCATGCATGTAATTTGTTATGTGCATCTTCTAGCTTATGGACACTTTTAAATACACCCAAGCCCATGCTGTATTTGAACAAATCCATAATTGGTGCTGGCGTAATAAGACTACACAGTAAAAAAGTTTTCTTGAGTTGCTCACCTCTTAAGTACTTGTAACTCAGCTCAATTGTAGAGTATGCCTTTGCTGGTACTCCGTCGAAGCTCGCCTCTGAAGGCGTTTGGAGTTCTTGCAAGGCATTCTTCCACACAGGCAGCTCTTTTTTTCTCAGTGCCTTTGCTACTGTGGTTAGGGCAATAGGCAAACCTCCGCATGCCTTGGCTACACTTGTTGCTGTAGATTCTAACTCACGATTTTCAACATAATCACCAGCCATTATCTTGAACAATCTCCAGGCTTCTTGTTCATTTAAAATGCCAATCGAGAAGTTTTTTTCAGATTCCATCCTTAACAGCACATCAAGATCTCTTGTTGTGAATAATAATTTGCATCCTCTGTGCTCAACTCCAAAAGGAATTCCAATAGTCCCCAAATCAAGAGGTTTCCAGATGTTATCCAGAATCACAAGGATCTTCTTCTCATTCTTCACTCTTTCATATAGTCTACTAGCTCTTCTAGACTCAGCTTCCTCGGACAACTGTAGGCCTAACGTTTCCGCAATTTCCTCTTGGATCTTTTTTATGTCTGGACTTTGGGTAACCTCCGAAAAAGCCACCATATCGTAAAGCTTGTCTTCAATGGCTCGCCTTGCAAACTCCTTCACCAGTGTCGTCTTTCCAATGCCGCCCATGCCGTAGACCCCAATGATGCTGACATCAACATCGATCAATGCATTTTGTATGGCCTTCAAAGTAGAAAGTCTTGATTCGAAGGCCTCGTAGCCTTTGTGAGACTTGAGCCATATATCCTCCGGAACGGTACGGTAGGAAATTCTATCATCAAATCTCCCAGCTTCTTCTCGGAGTTTAAAAAGGGCCTCCTTCTCTGTTTCTGCTTTCTTTCCATGCTGATAGCGAGTAATCCAATTAGGAAACAGCCCCATGAGACATCGTTCATTTGCTTTCTCTTCGTCTAGAATGAATTTGGCTGCCTGCTCAATGCTCTTGTTCGCATTAACCAGCCATTTCTCAACCTTCTCTTCAATCTTTTCACTTTTTCTTTCAGCCTCAGAAACTCTGCGCTGAATGCTTTCTCTTTCATCCTTGAGCCCATCGAGTTCTGCCTTGAGATTCTCAAAGTTGGCAGCGGAGTTATACCAATAACTAAATTCGCGTTGTGCGTGAGGAGACAAGCAGTTTACAACTCCTGGAACAATGCTTTTCAAAATGTCCATTTTTTTTTTGGGTTGGGGGGGGGGGGGAGGGAACGAAATAGAAATAGAACAGAGTCAACGGCCGCGCAATTGATAATCAAGTAGAAGCAAAACAAGGCAAAATTGAAAAAAGGGAAAATCAGTGTAACAGAAGAGAATCAAAGTGTTTTTGAGATCAGAAAATTGAATCAAGAAAAGGGTTGCTTGATCCAATGAAAATGCAAAGAGCTGATGGAAAAAGGGAACAAAGATAAATAAGAAAACGGCTAGCACGAGCAGTGACCACGATAAATAGAAGCAAAGTGTGTATGAGATCAAAAGACGAAAATCAGGAGAGGTTTTCTTGACTGAGAATTGAAGGCAAAGAGTAGGAGCTGACGAATACGGGGATCAAGAGGGAAAAACTGCTTGCTCGTAAAACTACTTTCAAGCGAATCTTATAAAATTATTTCAATACTCGTGGGCCACTCCTTTTTAAACTGCAGAAGGAAAAAAAAAAGTTCTGAATTTCAATATATTAATCTCGTAATCAATGATTAATTAGTAGATAATCTTTCTAACAAATATGTGTTGAATAGATATATTTCTTGATTGTTAGTAGGTTAGATATATTTTAGTATAGGAATGAAAGTACAAGTTGTGTCATATTAGAATAAAAATTTGACCTAAAAATATTGTTCTACGACCTTTTAATTATTTGTCAGCAAATAATTAAGTCATATAAAAAAATTAATAATCTGAATTAGTCTTTAAGTATTATAAATATTTTTAGATTTTAATTATAATATCATTATTTAAAAATAATTGCTTGACTTACATTAGTAACATTACGATTGTCATAAAACATGTGATCCTCATCCAATAACCATTATTTGTGATCCTTAATCAATAAAATATCTAACAATATCTAAAAATATTTTTAGACATGTGATCCTTATTCCACTGCGTCAAAACAAGGAGAAAATCAGTGTAACTGAAGAGAATCAAAGTGCTTTTGAGATCAGAAATTGAAGCAAGAAAAGGGTCGCTTGATCCAATGAAAATGCTAAGAGCTGATGGCAAAAGGGGACAAAGTTAAATAAGAAAACAGCTAGTGCTAGCAGCGACCACAATACACAGAAAATTTGAGATGGATTTACAATATTTCTGCCTTTCTTTATGCTTTAACAAATATTGCTCTATCAAAAAAAATATTTAGCATTTTATTATTGGAGTCACAAAAGACCTACACAATATAGCAAGTGACTAGGAATAAATAAGAATATATAACTCTCTCTCTAATTCTCACTCTAGCTTTTAATTGTCACTCAAAACCCAGAATTCATCCTTAAAGTGTAAGCAAATCAGAGATGACAGCGTCTGGTTGTCACACGTGCCTTTTAGTTTTCGGATGACATGGCGTACACTTCTTTTGTAAACCGAACATGACATGTCGTACTCTTTGTTTTGAGATCATATTTCAGACTCTTCATGCTATGAATGAAAGATAAACTACAATCATCAAAATATTTAGTGTTTATTTGGTAATGTAACGTCATAATTGTTGTGAATTGAAATTATTTCTATAAAATAAAAGGATTTGGGTCATCGTTCGTTATTTTCTACAATATTGTCTGGTCGTGACTATTTGTTAAATATTAAAAAAATAAATTTATATTTATTAAGTATAAAAAATAAATAAACAAACAAAAATAAAAGAAAAAGTTTATACATTACATAAAATAATAAGAACAATATCAATATTTCACACTCTATAATTGAGTGATGTGTTGTCCAACTGCCACACATTGGTCCCAAACGGAGACTTAAATATTAAAGTCCAAAGTTATTGTGATGATGACTTATAATCGCAAAACTTGACATACGGGTAATCATGCATTATAAGGTGTTGATTTCTTCCGATCGAAACCTTATTTTTCATTTACAAATAAATAAATGACGTGACTTAACGGGTGGTGGGGTCCTTTGTGCCATTTGTGTATTTCACTGAATAGTTGATTCAACTATTCTGATCGGAAGATTCTTGGAAGTTGCCATTTGCCAATGCTACTAACATTTTCAAACTTGGAAAACCCTTCAGTCAATCTTTTAGTGGTAGGCTCTGGTAGCTTGGTTTGATTATGACATATGATTATTTGATAATAAAGTTAGAGGATGTATTAATATAAAATTTGTTTATTGGTGTTGAAGTTAATTATCTCATTAATAATAGTATAAAATGTTAATTACTAAGAAACACATAGCAGTATTCTGGGATATAATTTTATATCATAACTTTGTAAGTGTATAATTACTCATTAAATTAACAAAATTATTTTAAAATATTTAGTTAGAAAAAATAAATTATATTCTTTTTATTTCAAATAATCAAGTTAACTCAAAACATAATCAAGCTGAGAATTAAAATAATGCTACTGTATGAGAGGATTTTTATTTTTTCCCGAAGTTTCACTAGGAAATTATTGATATATAGCTTTATTCGGATCATCTCAATTCAAACGACAAATAATTGAAAGACTAAACTAAATAGACCAGCCAACAACTTTGTACAACAGAGTTCAAAAATTAAGGTCATGGAATTGAGGTGTTCTGTCTTGAAAAGTACGGCATAATGATAAAATAAAAACTATTAGTATTTGATAAGATATGATTTTTAAATAATAATTTTCACAAAAATATGAAGAATATTTATAAAGTACTTCTATAGTGAGGAGACCCTCACTTTGTTAAAGTGAAAATATCAATAATATACAAGAAACATATATTTTAACACATTAAGAACTGTATCTTTTTAATCTATTGGTGTATTGAAATATGTGTTATTTAGTTTGTTAGTGATATCATCACTTTGTTAAAATAATGATATCAGAACCATTATATACACATATATATAAAGTGCTTCTCTCCAAAATCTAGACTTTATTAAAATTTAAGAAAGCAAATATATTTTGTATGGTATAATAGTGTAATAACATCACCCGAGTATATCATATAGAGTAATAGTTTTTGGACTTTAATAAAGTTCAAGATTATAGAATGAATGATTTATATATATTTTAAATTTTTTATCATAAAGTGGAGGACAAAGTAACATATTTTTCAAATTATAATAATTATTTATCAAATAATTTAACATCGTAATTTCTCCTAACTAGTATAGTAAATACGACCTAGGAGGTACATTCAAAGCATTTCATAAGTTAATTGTTAATAATAAATGATACATGCAGCTCCAACTATTATTGTACGGTGAGTAATTTCAATAGATTTTTTATGGCTTAATAATAATGAACATTGAATGTCAAAATATTAATGGCCAAACAGACCAGCTGCCAACGACTTATTCCAATGTGAATAGTTCACAGTGGGTACTGCACATGATGCTTGTTTCTCCTTTTGCATCTACTTTTGTTGTTAACATTAATTTCAATAGCAGCTCGTTATGAACGCAACATTTCAAAGTTAATCCAAAACAAAAAAAACAAAAATTAGTTCAGCTGACTAAATTTGAAAGCATGGATTTGCCGTCGATTAAAAATCGTTTTGTAGGGAAAAGTTTTGGATTGCAATTTTCATACAATACATAGAATTATCATAATCTATAAATTATTTTTTTGCTTTTCTGTGGTAGTAAGTCCGACTCCTTAGTGACAATTTAAATTGAAAAAATAAAATCATAAATTAGAATTATTTGATAAGAATTAAAATAATTGATAAAAATTTGAGAGGAGCAATTTTGGAAGATTCGATTTCTAATAGAAAGGGTGAATTTTACAGCCTTTGGTGAGGAATCCAAAATGCACAATTTGATGAAAATTAAATTTCAATAGAAATTGAATTCCCATTTATTAGTGAAAACCAAACAACAGAAAAGTGAAAGGAATTTGAATTCATTTCCTTCCTCTCCTCCCTCCAACTAAACACCATCGAAATCCAAAGGTATGGATTGGGATTCCATATTGATTAGAATGGGATTTGTCCATATTATTAGGACCAATTTTAAAAGCAGTCGGAGTTTCGAAGTTTAAGATTGAAATTAATCACAATTGTTGATTTGGGACTAGATAAGAATTTATCTTGGAACTCCAATTCTCAAAAAAAGTACGCTAGCTTCGCCACTGCACTAGGGACATATTAATCAGGTGGGTTATATTACAACCAGAGGATTTAAATTTGATTTAAGATATGTGGGGTCTGCTTTTGGATTTAGAAAATTTGCTCATTAAGAGTTGAACCCAAGTGACCTACCGTTAGATTAGATTAATAGTGATTTCTTGTAGTAAATATTTGTGAATTTGAAATATGTGAATTCTATCCTGGTGATACAAAACAAGCTTCTTGTACACGAGAACTATTTATTTTTATGATTTGGAAACCAATCTATAAAGATGAATTAAGTTGGCATAATGGTACAAAGCAACTTTAATTTTTCAATAAATTCAAAAGTTGGCAAGTTGGTTATGATTATTATCTTTTATTTTTTACTATTTAAACTACAATTAATTGAATCCAAAGACTAAAGGGTTGGATCGAGAAGAAACTAATTTTAAGTAGACATTCCGGCGAAAATCACTCCCATGATCGAGACACTCATGCAATCAATACAAAAATGGACACAAAAATTGTCTACTTAAGTTTGGTTGAATGATTTTAAAAATAGTTTTATTTGTTTCACACTCGAATTTGTATTTTGAAAAAGAGTGGGAGTTAAAAATTGATTTACACTTTATCAATTACTCTATTTTAAAAAGAAATAAATATTAAAAAAATAAAAAAATTAATTTCTTGTTTGTTTGTACTTACCATTGTAGGATAAATAAAGTGGTTGACAAAAATTATATATCTTAAAAATAAATTCTAGATTTATAACTAATGTATAATGATTTCAATTCACATGTTTCAATCCCAAATAAATTCTCCTTTGGTTATTTGAATCTTAGCGCGGTAAGATTTCATTCTCTTATATGCATTTGTGTAAACTTCTCCCTTTACCTTTATCATTTTATCAACTTTATTGATTGCCAATCAACTTTAGGGTTTAGGCATGAATCACACAAGGGAATGATATTGTGGCAATTTTTTCCCCCTTCTTTTTTCTTTTTGAAAAAAAAAATTATTTATAGCTTTGCTTTGATGGTAGAAGACTAGAAGACCAATTAATTTCTTTTTGTTGCGTGGTGATAATAATGATGGAAATTGCTATGTGCGCGTTGGTGATTGCATTGCTAGTCACATATTGCTTCCCATCATGGAGACAAAGGGGACCCCTCTATCAAAGCTAGCTGTTGAAATATCATACCCAAAATCACATGAATTCAAAGGTTGAATGGGAAAACGATCTTGCTTCTTTGTATGTTTTATTTTATTTAAAGACTTATTGTTTCCCATAAGAGATAAGCTTGGATCTATCTTTCCTTTTAATCATTTTAGCCTCCAACTCCCATCTTTTTCAAAAGTTTCGTTTAGCCCATTTTGAATGGCAAGGTAAGCTTCAATTAACGCAACAAGTTCCAGTGATTCCCGTCAATATTCGATTGCATGTATGTAGCTTTGAGTGCTCAAATTTATTTTATTTATTAGTTGTTATCACTTATCATTTTCTTTTTAATAATGAGATTTGGGCATTTTCTTTTTAATAATGAGATTCGGGTCCCTGGATGGTGATTAGCCAACAGTCTAGTTATGAGAAATTAATGTCTTAATTACAATGACAAAAAAGGCAAGTGGGGATCTCATTTGCCATTAGGTAACACAACATCTTCAGCATTGGAGCTTTTCTTCCTTTCTCTCCTTCTTTCTTTCTTTCTCAAAATAATTGAAAATCTAATGCAATACAATTAAATTGATCAACGATCTAATTTAATCAATACATTATATTAAGATATTTAAAATAAAATCGGTTCAAATGGAATGAGAAGTTCTACTAAAAAAATAAGAACATTTATTCCTTATTATTATTATTCGAATTCAAATAACCTTGGATTCCAAACGCATTCAAGACTAGCCAGGCTGCATATCCAAGAAGAAAACAAAATCAAAACTTTAACCACAAACATATACGTGTGTGTGTATGTGTGTGTGTATATATGTGTGTGTGTGTGTGTCTGTGTATATATATAGAGAGAGAGAGAGAGTTCTTTCACTAGGTTCATTTGCGTGAAACTTTTTGATCATTTAGGTTTAAGACTATATCATATATCCTATTGCACGAACATTGATTAAGATGAATGAGTCAAACCCACTAAGCTTGCAACAAAATCTTTTCATAGTTACTAGAGAATATTTATATTTTTTTCAAACATTAATAAAATTATTGAATTGCTTTATTTATAGTACGTATACAATTAATAGTGTATGAATTTTTTTTTATCTATTGGTGTATTGAAATATGTGTTATTTAGTTTGTTAGTGATATAATCACTTTGTTAAAATGAGAATGTCGTTACTAGAGAATCATTATATATACATATATAAAGTGCTTCTATCCAAGACCTAGACTTTATTAAAATTTAAGAACGCAAATATATTTTATATGGTATAATAGTGTAATAACATCACACTATTATATCATATAGAGTAATAATTTTTTGAACTTTAATAAAGTTCAAGATTATAGAATGAATGATTTATATAAATTATAATTTTTTTATCATAAATGGAGGAGAAAATTAACATATTTTCAAATTATAATAAATATTTATCAAATAATTTAACATTGCAATTTCTCCTAACTAGTATAGTAAATAATACGACCTAGGAGGTACATTCAAAGATTTTCATAAGTTAGTTGTTAATAATAAATGATATATGCAGCTCCAATTAATCATCATTGTACGGTGAGTAATTTCCAGTTATAAATAGATATTACTCCCTTCCCAGCAATTTTTGATGGCTTAATTTTGTGGGATCAAAATCAACATTGAATGTCAAAATGTTAATGGCCAAACAGACCAGCTGCCAACAACTTATTCCAATGTGAGTAGTTCACAGTGGGTACTGCACATGATGCTTGTTTCTCCTTTTGCATCTATTTTTGTTGTTAACATTAATTTCAATAGCAGCTCGTTAATGCCAATTGTTGATTTGGGACTAGATAAGAATTTATCTTGGAACTCCAATTCTCCGAATTATTTTAGTTGACAATATGTTTAACATTATTTTTTTAACATTATTAATTGCATATTATTTAATTATCAATATATAATATTCTTTAATTTTCTAATTTTATAGGATTAGACACAAAATTGATTATACCTTTTGAAATTTAAGGGTTATGTCAATTGAATAGAAAACTTGGAGTTAAACTTTTGGATGTTTTTGTTGATTATCAATTTATGCATGAATTTTTGTACGTTTACTTTGGTTTATTATTATTACTTTTAAATATTTTTATTGGTTTGTTTAGGGTCAGTTTGATAATCCTGTAGCTTTTAAAATAATTAGAGTTAGCTATGCTGTAGAAATTGATCAATCGTTAAGAGAATCAGCTGAACATTTAGTAAAATTTATTTTTAAAAGTACTTTTAGTTTTAAAAGTGTCGTATGTGTTTCGTAAATCTTATTGTTAAACTGGTGCAAAAATGTAAATGACTGAATTGGACATAATGCTAAATAAAATTTATTTACACATTTATAAACACGTATATAAAATATTTTTATTACGTACATATAATTATTGATAACTAAAATAAATATTTTATATTATTAAATTTTATTCTTTAATTTGTTATCTCAATATAATTGGTAATAGTAATAACCTCTTTAAAGTTAATCATTTTATTTCTTAATTAATAAAGATAATTTTGAATTTTTATTATATAATGAGGATATGTATATAAATATATAGAATTTGATTAAATATAAAAGTGATTCTCAAAATCAGATTTTGAAAAATTATTCATTCCATACTTTTTCAAAATCTACTATACAATGAGATGATTTTGCCAAAAGTAATTACTAAAAAAATTTATAAAACACTAAAAATTAGTTTTTAATTTTTAAAATCACTTTTGAACTTCCCAAAAATAATCCTAACCGACCTTTTTATTTGGGTGGTGTTAGAACTTGTGACTTTTGGATCTTTTAGTTTTTATTGGTTTGATACAATTGTTACCTAAAAATTAAATGTATCTTAAACCCAAACTTCTTCTTCTTTTTTTTGACTAACAAAATTAAAAAACAATAGTGAACACATTCTTTAATAAACAATAAGTAATAACTAAAATCGTGTTAAATTTCTTAAAAATTTTCTTTCACTGTCTGCTAAATATTTTTATTAGTATTTTGAATAAATAAAAATAATTGATTTAATTTTTTTAAAGAAACTTATTAGGTTCATGTAAAGATGTTTTTGTTATTTTAAAAAGTGTAGAAAGTACTCCTAAAAAAAAAGTGTAGAAAGTAAAACTTAATTTTTTGAATTTATTAGCTTACTGCATAAATAATTGAGTGTTCATAATGATTTTTAAAGTATAGATAGTCGGACCCTAATATTTTTAATATGGAAATTTTGATAATATGTTAATGAGAATTAAAAAGATAATTAAGGGAGGCAATTGAGACATTCAGGATAGTTAGGATGGGACATGATTGTGAGTGGTTTGATATTAGTCCTAATTTTGATCACAAATATATAAACATGACGAGTTTATCTCTACTTACATTCCATTTGATAATTAAGATGAGAGTGGAATCGTCAAATCCCAAATCATCCCGGACCATTGCCATCAAAGGTACTCTCACTAATAATATCTAAAGAAAAATGTACATGTATTTCATATTTTTTTTTAAACGGAAAGAGCCCTCATGGGGCTTGAAATGTTATCCTAAATAGTATTCAAAATATCAAGCCATGATTGGGTTTGTGACAAACAAATATTACATAGTTAGGATACGTAGTTACTAGTGTCCCCATTTATGTAGTATCTATCATTTAATGCACATATAAAGTATTAATCAGCTTAATTAATTTATAAAATCTAAATCTAATTAATAAGTGACACATAAAAGCCAAGTGCAATATATGCAAGTCATGTTTGTCGATCATTACAAAACTGGCTCTTGAAAACAAGCAAGAAAGCTTAATTAAGAACTTAAAACAAAAAGAAATTTAGATTGAGAACAGTCAAGCCTTATTTTTTTCAAGGATGGAGCTTATAAATCTTCAAGTACCAACATATGCTTGGCCCAATTGTTGTTATTAAAAATTCAATATATATATATATATATATATAAGTATGACATAGCAAAAATTTGATGGTACATATGTCGGAATATACTAGTTCATGGATGCATTTGATTATTGTTTCCATAAATTTGAACCAGGAAGGATAACACGATAAAATTTGATTTTATGGTATGGTTGATTTCATATCTCAAGCACTCATTTCTTAAGATAATAAAATTTTCTCTGGCATCTTTTGCAACTGTGAAAATATCAATTATGATCAATCAAAACGATTTCAAAACCTCTCAACGAGACATATTTATAATACAATGTTGTGAAAATTACACCAAATTTTAATTTATTATATATTATTATCCAACGAGCACACAAAAATGAATTCGTACAAATAGAGTTTACCATGTACTACAAGAAACTAGGGTATAAGTGACCCCTAATGTGAATGCAAAAGAAGCCATTATGTATATCACTAACTTCTAGGCTCTAGCTTTGTACCCCGACTTGCTTTTGTTACCCTTTATGTGACGGCCGCACCGCTATCACATATGTTAGTTACTACCCGCGTGACGGTAAAGAGCCGTTCGGTATATTACTATTTTATAATTTTAAATTTAAAACTATTTGCTGGACTCCGTGTTACTAGCCACCATCGTAAGCCTAACTGGTTGCCGGCGAACTGCGTAAAACACTGGCCATCTTCTTCTTCATCGTCTTCTCCCTTCATCTTTTGAGGTAAGCTTGTGATTATGAGTTTCTTCTCTTACTTAGCTTGTAATTATAGACTTTGATTTTTTTTTTAATTCGCATTGTAGCCGTTGTTGTCAATTTTTGTCCCGCGAGCAATATATTTTTATTGCTTCAAGTTGAAGCCCCTGTTTTCTTGTTCCATTGGTGAGTTTGCTCACTCAAATTAATTTTGTTCTGCGGAATTTGCAGCGTTCAAATGGATTCGTTTGAATTACTATTGAATTTAGCTTTAATTTCAACATCCATTCTAATGTTTTGCTATTAGATTTACTTTAATTTTATGTTTAAAGCTTCTACAGTGAATAGCGGAGCTTGGGTTTTAGTTTCATTTTCTAGATAACTTGTTTTAGTTTATCTTGTATACTCACCAAGTGCTTGTTATATTGTCTGATAAGTTATATACATTGCTGATTCTCTATTAATAATGTTATGTTCTATTTTCAGAAATTATAATACAAAAGCTTTTACAATGGCGTGCATCTACAAACTGGATTGACTTGTAGAATAAGAGCTTGGAGTAGTGTTATGTTCTTGAATAAATGAAAGTTCATATTGTGTAAGAGCATGTAGATGTAAAGCATCATTATCATTTCTACAAAGTGCTTTCATTCTGTTCAGATGCTCTTCTTGAACTTTGAAAGGTGCCTCGTTCAAGTCCTAGCTATAACTACTAGCTTTGATTAATTAAGTTCCTATACTAGCTGAAACAGATTTATTTAATTAATTAATTGTGTATGTACTAATTATATTGAAAGTATATGATTTTTTTTTTAACATGAATGACTTCTAAATGACTTAAAATCCTAAAGGATGTGTGAAATAATGCTCATTTCACTTGAATGAGCCTATTAATACTTTTATGTCTATGATTGTCAATATTGGCTTAAGCATTTCAGTTAAAGTGGTTTACCTAGCAGAGAAAAAAATTTTAATAGAAAAACTTCAGAGTTCTAACAGAAATATAGTTCACTATGCAGATATAGTTATTTTACTGTATACAAATCAAGTTGTCCTAATCTCAATGTCCTATGACCGATTTTATTTGCTATAGTCGTTAATTTTTGTCATGGTTTTTTGTGTTTATGAGTATGAAATAGTGGGATTTGGTGTACCTTAGCATCTTTTGAAAATTCTCTTTAAGTGTGGCCAACAGATATATCCATATAATCAAGTTTCTTAATTGTGTATATTAGTTTTGGCTATGAATGTTCCTATTCTAGTTCTAGGCAAAGCTTCTTCATTTTGGTCTTCAGATTTCCAGTAGGTTAAGCTAATCAACTATCATAACTGGCTAGCTACTTATTGTCTGCCTTGGCGCCATTACCCAGGCCATTATATTGCATAGCATAAGGAATAGTGATTAGGTGATTATTAGTGATTTGTTGAGCTTATTATTGACCAAACAAACACATTTGCCTTTGCCCATAACTTAGTTTGATTAGTTATTGGACCATAAAGAGCCTTGATCTATTCATTGGCTTTATTATTTTTATTTGGTTTTTCTTTCAACAATATTATTGATTTCTTATAAAAATATTCATTGGTTTTAAACACCTAATCATTGGCTATATGAAGCTAATTAAAACTGAGGCTTTGGATCAATTTCTTCTAACAAGATACAAATGAGCATAACCTATCTCCTCTAAGTAAATTTTTTTAATATCCTTGATTTGTAAGGATCTGGAGGCCTGAAATCCTCTAGATTTTTTTTTAAAACTGTCAATGTTCTTTTTATTCTGAAAAGGAAATAAAAGGTTTTATCTTCGTACCCTAATAGTAAGCTGGCCTTGTCTTAACATGACCTCCCGAGGATTTGCAAGATTCATAGTGCCCCCCAACCCCAAAAAGAAAAAAAAAACACAAATAGGAAGATTTTGGAAGATTCGCCACCGTTTTTTTTTTAATTTATTAATTGTGCATACATACTAGTTATATGTTGAAAAAATAGGAAGAAGTATTTCAACATGAATGACTTAAAACTTATTGCTCAGTTAACATAATCTGCATCAGTGCGAAAATGTATTTATTGTTTGTATTTTTTATGGTTTTGCTAAAGAAATGATATGTGAAATAATGCTACATTGCATCAGGAATAAATTGAAGAGATTTATGATATTTATGTGTTATTCAAATTTCAGATTCAATTTTAAACTTTTGATACGTGCATTGAAAGCTTAGACTTGTTTAAGAAATTATTAATAGACATGTTTTATTAGTGTCATCTTTGGATGATAGTGAGGATCATGTGTCTATTAATAATTCTTGAATTGTCCAGGCTTGGACAGTTTGGGAATGCATAGTTCTCTCTGGTAGCTAGTGGCTGAAGTTTTTGTCCCACGTAAAAATGGGTTTTTCGGTAGCTGCTCCTCGTGTTCTATGTGTACGTACTAGGTGAATGGGTGTCATGTGTTTGTTTTGGCAAAACACATAAACACTTATATAGCTATGTCTAGTGCTTGGAGAATTATAGGGAGATGGTGCCAAAATTTTTATAAACGTAGAAGAAAACTTTAGGTACTTGAGATTGAAGAAACTTATGTATTCTTGAGTGGGATATGTAGGATTACTTACCTTTTGTAAATATGAAGGGAATGTTGGATATATTGAGGATAGTGTAGGAGCTGAGTTGGATGAATGTAATTGGTGATGATTTTGTTGAGCTGACCTTGGTTTTGAGCTTGTAATTTTGTTTGTAAATGGAGTGCTTTCTCCAATGTTGGTTTATAAAAATGTTTCAGGACTTGCCGACCTAATTTTTTGTTTCTGCTATGTTACAGGCTTTATATAGCTGTAATTGATAGCCAAGTGAAGTTCTCAGCACTTGGCGAGGATATTTCTTTATAGAAGTATTGGAAACTGTTTTTTACATTAATTATTGTTGTCTATATACTTTGATTTTCACATCTTTTTCTCTTATTCTTGTGGCTTTGCTTGCTTTCATATATGTAAATTCTAATGAAATTAACCATAAAATTGTAAAATGATCTTTTTATCATATTGCAAAACTGTGCACACACGAAAATATCTTGTTTAGTAGTAGAAATGAAGAACTAAAATGATTTATTTAACTAATATTTGTAGCGCATTAAAAGGAGATAGTCATGGACAAGTGTTGGGTTGGTTTGCCAAATAGATATCCAAGTCATATACTGATGGGGTTGGAAAATTTATAAATTTTGCATTTTAGAATGTTGTTGCTGGTACAAGAATTTATTGTCCTTTTAAGAAGTGTTATAATCTATATTTCGTTATGAGGGAAGTGGCTGATGATGATATGGTTGGAATGATACACTGCATCACATAATCAAATGTTCAAGTTACACTCAACATTGTTATGGACTATCAGTGACATGAGCGAACTAGACTGAGAATACCTTCAGTTATTGAGCTAAGAAGCCAGCTGAGTAATGTTTGATCTTGAGATCTCCAAATTGTGTATTCAGGATTCCCGATCTGTTGAGAAGATCCAGCAGCTCCAGCAGTTGTTGCTTCAGCAGTTGTTGCAGCAAAGCTTGATGATGCTATAAATCGATTTGGTGCAATCTTTTCTCCATTAATGTATCCTTCAAGTCGATTTCCTCTAATGGGGGTCAGGACTTGATTTTTCCAAAGCATGTAGTTAGATCTATCTAATTTGATTGGTGTGATGAAAGAAAAAGTTGTTTGATTTGCAGCTACTGTATTTTGATTGTTTGTGATTACCATGATTGGCTCTGATACCATGAAGAAATTGTAAAAATGAATAAATGCTGCTGTTTGGTAGCTGAGAAAATACAGAGGAAAATTTTATTTCATTAATGAAACTGATAATTTGTACATAACAACAATCACGAACATGTAGCTATTTATACATGCTTATATTCACTAACTAATTGCTCACTAACTAATTAATAACCAAACACAGAGTGTGCATTGTGAAGTTAGTTAGGCTGGTAACTGCTGCTGATGTGGATCTTCTGACGTGGCACTAATGACAGCTGGTAACTTGACATGCTGATTCTTCTTCTTCACTTCTGCATAATGACATATCTTCACACCAGTCAAGAAGTTATTTTCAGATCCCATACTTAACAAGACATTACGATCCCTTGCTGTTAATAATAATTTGCATCCTCTATGATCATCGCCAAAAGGAATTCTAACAGTCTCTAAATCAAGATATTTCCAGATGTTATCCAGAATCACAAAGATAATCTTCTTTTTCTTCAATCGTTCATAAAGTCTACTAGCTCTTCTAGATTCAGCCTCCTCGGAAAACTCCAGACCTAGTTTCTCTGCAATTTCGCCATGAATCTTTTTTATGTCTGGAGTTTGGGATACCTCTGAAAAAACCACCTGATCAAAGAGTTTCTCTTCACTGGCTTGCCTTGCAAACTCCTTCACCAGTGTTGTCTTTCCAATGCCGCCCATGCCGTATACCCCAACGATGCTGACATTGACATCAGTCAATGCATCTTGTATAGACTTCAGAGTAGAAAGTTTTGATTTAAAGGCCTCGTAACCTTTGTTAGACTTTAGCCATACCTCCTCCGCAATGGTACGGTAGAAAATTCTATCATCAAATCTCCTAGCTTCTGTTGAGATATAATTAGTAATCTAGTAAATTGAGTAAGAAGTTTGAAGGGTTATTTGGTTTGTTTTTCAACGTGAAGTAAAGGGTAGAATTGATGTTTGCAATGTGGCTTTGGAAATGTAAAGAATGATTAATGTAATCTCCAGAGTGTCTATAATGCATATAAATATAGAACTCTGGTTGTATTAAAAGGAAGAGAGAAACGAAAAAATGAATTAAGCAATAAAGTTTCAGAAATTTCCAGCAAAATACTCTGTTCTTAAATAAAAATTTTTCTGCACTTCCGCTTGCACCCAACAAATTTGGTATCAAAGCTTTTCAAAACACCCTCAAAATGACATCAAATACCCTACCCACATTATTTTCATATGCTCCCAGTCAAGTTCCAATATTTGAAGGGGTACATTATGAATATTGGAGTAATCAAATGGAAACCTTTTTCCTCTCTCAAAATTTATGGGATGTTGTTGAAGATGGATATGCTGAACCACCAGAATTTGCAAGTTCTTCAGATTGGACTCCAGCACATCAACAGCAGTACAAAGAAAACATACAGAGAAATGCCACGGCACTTCGATATATCCAATAAGGTGTTAGTAAGTCAATTTTCCCCAGAATATTTGGTGTCAAAAAGGCCAAAAATGCTTGGGAAATCCTAAAACAAGAATTTCAAGGTTCCGAAAAGGCAGTCACCATCAAGTTACAAACTTTGTGCAAAGAGTTCAATAATTTATCAATGAAAGACAGTGAAGGAGTTCAAGATTTTTGCAGTAGAGTTACTGAGATTGTGAACCAGATTAAAGGTTGCGGGGACTCCATTGAAGACAAGAAGGTGAATGAAAAGGTGCTGAGATGTCTTCCTCCAAAGTTTGATCATGTAGCAGCAGCCAATAAAGAATCAAGGGATTTGTCCAGGATGACTTTTTCAGATTTGTCAGGATCATTACGGTCTCATGAGCAAAGAATCAATCGACCTTCAAGTCAGCCTACAGAGCAAGCTTTTCAGTCAAAGATTAATAATTTAGATCAGAATAAAAGCAGCAAGAAAGACCAGAAGAATGGAGGCTCGTCTCAAAGAAACGGACAGCGTGGCAAAGGGAAAAGAGAACAGAACGACAACCGCAACAAGTGGAAAAATGACAGAGGGAATTCACAGCAAAATTCAGATTCTCAGTGCATCATTTGTAATCGGTCTAATCATGAATCAAAAGATTGTCGTTATAAATGCACAAGGTGTCGCATTCCTAACCATTCTTAAAGGGATTGCTGGTATCAAAATAAGAAAGGCAAAAATGAGGCAAATTTTTCAAAAGAAGGTGATGGAGATTACTTGTTTTATTCAAGTAAAGGTATTGAACGTGAATCATATAATTTGTGGTACTTGGATAGCGGCTGCAGCAACCACATGACTGGAGAACGTGACATTTTCATCAGCCTTGACCAAAGTTTTAATTCGCAAGTGAAGCTTGGAGATGGAAAGATGCAGAAAGCTGTGGGAAAAGGCACTATTGCTGTCCATACAAAGGGAGGTAACAAAAAGCTCATTTTTGACGTTCTTTATGTTCCAAATTTAACTCAAAACCTCTTGAGTGTGGGACAGCTAATTCAAAAGGGTTTTTCAATTTATTTTGATGATGGAAAATGCAAAATTATTGATAAAACTAATAATCACATCGTGGCCGTTGTTGAAATGTCAAAGAATAAAGTTTTTCCTCTTGTTATGCCACTTGATGAGAATGTTGCTCTCAAAACTGAAAATTCAGATTTGTCAACTTTATGGCATCTTAGATATGGCCATTTAAACTATAAAGGGCTGAATTTGCTCAAGCAAAAGAACATGGTGATTGGCCTACCTGATGTTGGAAGATATGAAAAAGTTTGCGAGGGCTGTATTTATGGAAAAATGCATAGACTTCCATTTCCTAAAAATTCATGGAGAGCCAAAGCTCCGTTGGAGTTGGTGCATGCTGATATTTGTGGTCCTACAAGGACTCTCTCTCTCAATAACAGGAGATATTTCATTCTTTTTGTTGTTGACTATACAAGGATGATGTGGATTTATTTTTTGAATGAAAAATCAGAAGCTTTCTCAACTTTTCTTCAGTTTAAAGCTCTTGCAGAAAGGCAAAGTGGATGCAAAATGAAGACCTTGATAATTGATCGTGGTGGTGAATTTATCTACACTCCATTCATGAATTATTGCAGGGATAATGGAATTCAAAGACAGCTTACTATCAGCCGAAGTCCACAACAAAACGGAGTCGCAGAACGGAAGAACCGTACCATTGTAGAGATGGCAAGAAGCATGTTAAAAGGCCAAGGCATTCCTAACAACTTATGGGCAGAAGCATGTCATGCAGCTGTGTACATCCTCAACATGTCTCCTACAAAAGCTGTTAGAGACAAAACTCCATTTGAAGCTTGGCACAACCGAAAGCCAACTATTGATCACTTGAAGATTTTTGGGAGTATTGCTTATGCTCTTATTCCAGCTCAAAACAGGGAGAAGTTTGGTGAAAAAAGTGAAAAATATTTGTTTATTAGCTATAGTGATGAGTCTAAAGGGTATCGGTTGTTGAATCCTACAACAAATAAGCTTGTTATCTCAAGAGATGTTGTATTTGATGAGGCATCAGCTTGGCAGTGGGAAAACGATCAATCTCAAGCATCTAGCTTTTTTGAAGCTCCTGTATCTCCACCAAATTCTTCACAGCAAAATAATTTGGAACCAAATTCTCCAAATTCAGCAGCAGAAAGTTCTTCGGATGATGAAAGCCCTCCAAGGAAGATAAAGTCAATGAGAGAAATTTATGAGTCATGTGAACTTGCTTTATTTTCTTGTGAGCCTCAAGACTTTGAGGAGGCCTCAAGAAATGAAGATTGGATCAAAGCAATGAACGAGGAAATGGCCACCATTGTGAAAAATAAAACTTGGGAGATGGTTAATTTGCCAAATGGAAAAGAAACAATTGGGCTAAAATGGATCTTCAAAATCAAGTACAATGAAGATGGTTCAGTTCAAAAATATAAGGCGCGGCTCGTTGCCAAAGGATACTCTCAGCTGCTTGGAGTTGATTTTACAGAAACATTTGCTCCCGTAGCTCGAATGGAGACTATTCGAACTGTTCTTGCCTTGGCAGCCCAAATGGAATTAAATGTGTTTCAGCTAGATGTAAAATCGGCATTTCTAAATGGTGAAATTGAAGAAGAGGTTTATGTTGAGCAGCCTAAAGGATATGAAGTGAAAGGTGAAGAAAACAAAGTTTATCGACTCCGAAAAGCCTTGTATGGCTTGAAGCAGGCCCCTCAAGCGTGGAATAGCAAAATGGATAGATATTTCGTTAAAAATGGATTTGACAGAAGTTCAAGTGAACCTTCTCTTTATGTCAAAAAGGAAGGTACTGATTTCCTTATTGTTTGCCTTTATGTTGATGATCTAATTTATTGTGGCACTAATATGAAAATGGTGGAAGAGTTTAAAAAAAGCATGCTAGATGAATTTGAGATGACTGACTTGGGCCTAATGAAGTATTTTCTTGGCATTCAAGTGAAGCAAGCCAGAGGAAAAATCTTCTTTTGTCAAGAAAAATAAGTAGAAGATTTGTTAAAGAAATTCCACATGTTCAAATGCAAACCAGCACCTACTCCTATGGGTTTGAATGAAAAATTGAAACATGATGAAAAAGAAGAAAAGGCTAAAGTAAGAATCTATAGAAGCTTGGTTGGTTCGTTGATTTATCTAACCACCTCAAGATCTGACATTTTGCACTCAGTTAGTGTTCTTTCTAGATTTATGAATGATCCAAGGAAGTCTCATTATATTGCAGCAAAAGAGAATCTTAAGGTATCTTCAAGGAACAAAAAAGTTGGGGATCATGTATGAAAAAGAAGACAATTGCAAGCTTGTTGGTTTTACTGACAGTGACTGGGCTGGTTCCCTTGATGACAGAAAAATCACATCAGGTTATTTATTTTGTCTTGGTACAAATGTGATTTCATGGAGCTCAAGGAAGCAGAAGTCAGTAGCTTTATCCTCAGCCGAGGCAGAGTACATTGCAGCAACTGAATCAGCTTGTGAAGCCGTTTGGCTTAGAAGAATTCTCAAGGATTTGCAGTTCAATCAAGATGCTGCAACAACAATTTATTGTGACAACATGTCAGCCATTGCTCTAACAAAGAACCCCGTATTTCATGCTAAATCTAAGCACATTGAGCTGCGTTATCACTACATCCGTGACTTAGTAAGCAAAGGAGAAGTTAATATGGAGTTTATCAACACTAATGAGCAGCCAGCAGATTTTCTGACCAAAGCAATCATCATTGAGAAGTATGAAAAATTCAAGAAGCAATTGAAGATTACTAATTAAGAGGGGGTGTTGAGATATAATTAGTAATCTAGTAAATTGAGCAAGAAGTTTGAAGGGTTATTTGGTTTGTTTTTCAACGTGAAGTAAAGGGTAGAATTGATGTTTGCAATGTGGCTTTGGAAATGTAAAGCATGATTAATGTAATCTCTAGAGTTGTCTATAATGCATATAAATATAGAACTCTGGTTGTATGAAAAGCAAGAGAGAAACGAAAAAATGAATTAAGCAATAAAGTTTCAGAAATTTCCAGCAAAATACTCTGTTCTTAAATAAAAATTTTTCTGCACTTCCGCTTGCACCCAACACTTGTCTGGGTGGAGTATTAAAGGTAAATAAGCACGTCTTGTTTGCCAACAAAACACTAGATCTAATTGGTTGATACATGGTAGAAAATTTTGTCACGTGGGTCACCGTCGATTTTTACCAACAAATCATAGGTTTCGAAAATATAGTGTCTTTTGATAAAACTAGAGAGTAGGGACAAGCACCTTCTCGGTTGTCTGGAACTGAAGTGAAAAAGCAGTTTAATATAGTTACTGAGTATAAGATTGAAGACTTGAAAAGAGGAGAACGAATAAAATGAGAGAAATGATAAGATTACCTGGAAGAAGAACAGCATTTTTTATGAACTAACGTATTGGTTTTTGATATCATGATCTTGATATCATGCACTGTTTTGATTTTTGTTATGAACTCAGATCAAAAGTTTAATGTGATCAAAATTTCTTAAAAATAGTGACAACGACTCCTCCTAATAACATTGAAGATGGCTATAAAAGATAAAAGGAAAGGATTAAAAAGAAAAGCTACGCCTGTTTCAAAAAAAAAAATGGCGGCATCAAGTTTATAACAAAAATCAAAACGGTGCGTTTGAAAGTGTATAAAATACATTTAGAGCGGGAGTTGCGTTGTTTCTTGAAGGCAGAATGTTTGTGAGATTTTTGTCGACGAAGCCAAAACCAAAGATGAAGCCCATAGAGCTCAAAACTCCACCGGAGCAAATTCAGACAATTACGATACGAGGGTTCTGTTTGACATAGTCAAGGAAGACGGTCGCCGATTCTTGGGAACGCGTCAAGGTGTGTGTATCTGTTAAATTGAATTTCAACCGTTTGGTCTGTAATTATAATCAATCCTATCGATCTGACAGTGATGATTGATCATAATACTAGTAGTGGTTTTACATTTTCAACAAGCTGGAGTGAGTGGATTGACGGGCAAAAGCCACATGAAGATTGTGTTGAGATGGATGAGGGAGAGACAAAAGCTCAGGCTCGTCTGCAACCATGTGGGCCCTCATTAGCAACTCCTGTACACAGCTTGGCTTACCAAGCCCAACAACTTGAAGCAGGCAAAATCAGGGAATGACCCTTCCCCTTCACAACCCTAGCTGCCTTAACCTTGTATCTCTGATATTTAGTTAAAGAGTAAGAAGATTGCTCCTCTGTCAATTACCTTTAAGAGAGACTTTCTTTCTCATTCATTGATGCTTGCTTGTGAACGCAAGGGTTTTAGATACACTTTCAACGCTGTCAATGTAGTGACACGATGAAGATGAAGTAAAGCATTAGTAGAATAATGAAGTTGGAAGCCCCACAACATGAAAACTTTTAAACATTAACACAGCTCTTATTCCAGAGGCTGCACGCGAGTGACCTGAATCTTCTTCAGAACTTTCAAATTTTATCAAGCAAAGCTTTAAAAATTTCTCAACAAATTGATTATTTGGTGTGGTTACCACATTTTGAGTAACTGCTATTTGTTCTCAAGTACAAATCCTTGCCTTCCTAAGTTAGGAAAGATAGATGTGAAGCAAACCAAATGAAATAAATTTAGACAACACATGCCCTGTATTCAGCATCATAGATATCTCGAATATCTAATATAATAAATTTCACATCTAAAATACTAGAATTTCAAACAGTACTAGTAGTGAAAAAATGAGAGAAAATGAAAGAAAGAACAAAGATCATGTAAGAGCTGGATTTGATAAATAAATATGAATCATCCATTCTTTAGCTGATTACAAATGTATTTATACAAGGTTCCTGAACATTTCAGATTCTATATGCTTGAGCTAAGCACCTGAGAGTTGAGCAGTGTGCACTAACAAACTGCTAACAAAATAACTAACTTATGCCAGCTCAGCTAACACATCAGTAACTCTTAACTATCTTGCTTAACAAACTGAAACAATAACTAACCATTTTAACTATCTTAACAATCCCAATAATTTCTCCGTTTGTGTATTTTTTTGAATCATAATCAAATGGGTAAATGCTGCAACTATTTTTTTTAGATATTTTCACTTTGGGATGTCAGCCCGAGGAAGTACGGGGGTCTGAGTTATTCAACTGAAAAAGAAAAACGACCTTATTTCAAATTGCGCACAGAAGAAGAGTGACTTAAATCGTAATCAGTATCCAGACATTCTACAATCATAGAGTAGAGAAATTTTAACAGGAACAGCAGAGAAAACATTATGTATATGCTAGACCAAATTAGTCCCTTTTTTGGTTTGTGAAAACTTGATTTTTTATGAAATATTTTCAAAAAATATTTCCACAATATACTTGTTGATAGCTAACATTTGATGGTTTAAGGATTTGTTATAGGAACAATGCACTGATTACGTTTTTTTTTTTTAATCCGATGAATGATATTCAGCTGTTCTTTAATTATGTGTTCATAGGGAAGAACATTTTCTAAGTACTTTCCTTGCGTTCTAACTTTCCAAGGAAATATAGGTGCCAAGAAAAGCAAACCCAATGAACAAACAGAACACAAACTAAAATAAAAGAACAGCAATGATGAGAATAAATAATTGGCAAAGAAAGAATGGAAAAAGTATGCACGTTTTCAAGGAATTATAAAATACGAAGGCTTTTAATGAAATTTTATCATAAAAACGTATGCAAGGAGTTATAAAATTTTAGAAGACGAGGGGAGCTCGCAAAAAAAAAAAAAGAAAAAGACTCAAATTAAACTAGACTAAAAAGACATTCAATTATGCAAAATCTGTCCATAAAAGTCTGAAAGGATCATTAAAATTGCATTGCAAATTTAACAGTAAACCGAGGGACCCATTCTAAATAATTCAGATGAAATTGCGAAACAAGCCATGAGATTAAATAAATGAAATAAAAATTAATTACCAGTTGAGACTTTCTTCTAAAAATTCGCAACTCCAAGTCATAAGAAGCCTATGAAATTAGCCGTAATGCGTAGAGTATGACGACGACACCGCCAACAGCTGAAAGTAAAATTCTTATTCATCAATTTAAACTTACTTTGTAACAAATACCTTACCTGTATTGTATTTAAAAAAAGCAAATTTTTGCAAAAATTTATCATGGGAGATAGAGAGTAATATGTATATCCGTACCTTCTCAGCATCTAACCGTTGTATGGTTGCGTTTAGATCATTATTAGCCCAACACCGTTGATCCGCTCTCTCTCCATACTGGACGTTTACTCCCGGAGGCGTGATTGATTCTCCTGTAGTGAAAAAATTCATCTTGGGACAACCAATCACCCACAACTCTTGCAAAGATGGGAATTCAAAGGTGTAATTGGCAGAGCAGAAACTTGTGAGGCTATCTAAATCACGCAGATCCAACATCTTCAATTTGCGGAAAACAATCTCTTCCTTTTCAACCCAATCTTTGTCATTTATTACCACCTCTGTCATTGCTCTGCATCCGTATACATAAAGTGATATGAGTCGCACTAGAGTTTTTGCTGTGGAGGATGTTACCAAGTGTATCAACTCCTTGCAACCGATAACTACAAGTTTTGTTAGGTTCCCAAAAGATACCGATGATGATGGCAATAGAATTAACAGACCTTGACAATAATATGCATTCAGAATTTCAAGATACTGAAAAATGGGGCCAAGTTTGGAGTCTTGTTTGCACAGCTGCTCCAGATGATAGTGCCAGCGCAACTCTAATTCTTTTATCATTGCCAACTTTCCCACATGTTTCTCTAAGCATCCTTCCATCGAAAATACCTCTTCGTGGAATGCAAAAAAAGACAGTATGAGTATTTCGAGATTGTGAAATCTCTCCAGTACGTTCCAGATTGGAAAACAAGCTGAGTCATCTGCAGCAATCTCTAGTTGTTTGAGACTGCCAAAAAGGTGTTGTGGGAAATCGGCTTGCAAAATCATCTTCACGTCTTTTCCGCATAGTGATAGCTCCGTCAAGTTGGGTAAGATCTGATCATCATCAATCATAATAACTAATAAGGTCAATTGATGTTCTCTCAAATGATTTTGAATAATCCAATCACATGCAGTGACTTTATAGTATTTGTTTTATATTATATTTTACAAAAAAAAAAATTGAATTATTGATAAAATTTATTAAATGATTTTTTATATGTTAATTTTAGAGGTAAAAAAGAAATTAGGGAAAAAAGGTTGATTTATACTGGCTCGAAATTATTTTATTGCACAATAATAAATTACCAATTTATTTTGTAAGATCTTCTATATGGAAAGACTCAAGATTCGTTTACAAATGCTATACCTAAAAAAGTTTATATAATTATTAATCTACCACATTGATCCCTTAGTCTAGACTAGCAAAGATTATTGTGTAATAAAAGTTTTCAATTTATTGAGTATTAATTTATCAATGCTTTGTTATATTTTTCAAAGTTAAAAAAAATGCTATTGATAAAAAATCTAGAAAATGGCTTCATACCTTTTCCAACGGCAATAGGGGCTGTTGTGCAGGAGGAATACCAAGTTGATCATTCTCATTATTCTGCGATAAATCTGCAGTGAATATCTTTAATTTGTCACAACGAAACACTGAAAAAATCTCTAGTGCGGGCCATTCCGAAGTATGCATTCCAGGGTACAAACATCTAAGTTTTGGTAGATATTGGAGTATCAGAGTGGTGAGCTGTGGAAAGACAAAATAAGGGATAACTTCATCTGCTCTGTTTTCATATATGATCTCTTGTAAATCCTCACAGAAGCATACTTCTAGGTGTTGGAGCTGCTTAAGGCTTCCGATCATAGACGCTGAAAATATGTATTTTAATTTGTTACAATGGCACACAATCAATCGTGTTAAATTTTGAAAGCGAGGAAACATGACCGGAAGATGATTGTAGTGCCAAATCTTGTCGACATTAATTTCAGATATCTCCAAAGCCTCCAAGTTAGGCAACGCAACCTAAAAAAAAGAAGAATTTCTCGTTAGATCCAATATCCATATGGGAAGCACTTGTTGAAATTTTCTTCTTTGATTACAAAATAATGCAAGTCAGAATCAATTTCCAACTGACAGCTGAGTATGCATTCTAATTCATACTACTTGTTAAGAGCTCAATTAGTGAGCGCGTGAGATTCTTTTTATCCTTTTTTCCATTTTCTTTCAATTCTTTAAATGATTTAATTATTTTCCACGTATGACATCAAAACAGAACGCATGATAGAATAAAGAAAATGTTAGCCTACTGTCGCGGACTGCCCAATTCGCTAGCCCAAATGCCCATAATTTCGGGCTAGAGAGCCAACACAAGGCCAAGAGTGCTAGCTTGGCCCAATTCCGGAACATTCTAGGCAACTCTAGCACATTTGAACATGTAAATACTCTAGAATTCTCCATAGAATTCCAGCACATGTAAATAGCTAGGAAATGGTAGAATTCTCTAGAATCTCTAGAACTTGGAAAGCCTCCCCTATAAATATGGGATGGCATTAGGCATTTGTATCCAACAAGCATTGTAATCTCTCTTTGTGCAATACAAGTTTCTTTGGCTCAATTGCTCTCTTCTCTTGTTTGAGAATCTCTAGGCTTACTTAGCAACATTTGACAAAGTTGTCTAAGTGCCGCACGGGTTAGCTGCGCAAAACACTCATCCCGTGACAAGTGGTATCAGAGCTAAGGTTTGCACGCACGCAAATAGCTCACGAAGCAATGGCCAACCCTTCGAACGTAGCACAAGAGGGTGCTGTTGGTGTGGATGTTCCACCGGAACCAAGCCGCGGCCGAGAGGGAGAACGCGCCCAAGGCAAGAATCGTGGCAAGTCCAAGGCCCCATCCGTGGATGCGTTGGAGCCTCGTGTAGGTACTCTCGAAATAGCATTGTCCACCGCTCAAGATAGCCTCGAGGGATTGGAGAAAAGAGTGGACGATCTCGAGGGAGAGTACGGCGAGTTCACGGTGGCCACAAAAGCTCTCATGCATGAGCAAGCGAACACTCTCCGAGGTGAGTTTCGATCTTTCCATGATGAGTTGCTGAAACTTCGTAGTTTTGTTCAAGACGAACTACGTGCTGTCCGTGCGGAAGTGGATGAAGTCCGCTCGGATTGGGCATGGCACAAGCGCACACTCTCCGCAAGTCCAGCTTCCGCAAACTCGAGTGATGCGCGCCGCATTGATGTGCCAAAGCCCGACACCTACGATGGCACACGCAATGCCACAATCGTGGACAACTTCCTGTTCGGGCTGGATCAATACTTCGATGCCATGGGTGTACGAGATGAGGCATCGAAAGTGGGCACTGCACCCACCTATCTTAGAGGCGCTGCACAACTATGGTGGCGTCGCAAGCATGGCGAGATGGGCAAGGGCATTTGCACCATCGACACTTGGGCCGACTTTAAGCAAGAACTCCGAAAGCAGTTCGCCCCAAGCAATGCGGAGAAGGAAGCGCGAGCGCACTTACGTCGCCTCAAGCAATCGGGTAGCATTCGGGACTACATCAACGAGTTCTCTACCCTCATGTTGGAGATAAGCGACATGTCCGACAAAGATTCACTCTTCGACTTCCAAGACGGCCTCAAGGATTGGGCCAAGACCGAGCTTGATAGGCGTGGTGTTCAAACACTTGACGACGCCATCGCCATTGCGGAATCGCTCACCGAATACTCTGCCCAATCCAAGGACAAGAAGCCTAGCCAAGGCAAAGGTGGGGGAGAGAGTCGCAAGGACAAGGGCAACTACCGCAAGGATTGGGGGCAGAAAAAGCCACCTAGCAACAAGAGTTGGCAAGGAAAATCGGAGGGCAAGAAGGAGGCGCCAAAGCCGTGAAGCCCATGCTTCATATGCAATGGGCCGCATTGGGTACGCGACTGTCCGGAGAAGCGGTCGCTTAATGTTCTTGCTGCCCAACTCAAGAGCAACCCCACAATGTCCACGGAGGAACCCCAACTCAGCATGGGTTCTCTCCAATGCCTCGGCGCACTCAACCGCCAACAGCCCGCACTAGCCAAGAAAGGGCTCATGTATGTTAGCGCAAAGGTAAACGGCCAGTCCGTTCGCGCGCTGCTAGACACGGGAGCAACCCACAATTTCGTGTCCATAGACGAGGCCAAGCGTTTAGGCCTCAAGGCCACCAAAGAAGGAGGCACAATGAAGGCAGTAAACTCACCCGCCAAGCCAATTGCGGGAATTGCACAAGGTGTGCACATCACACTCGGTACATGGAGCGGAAAGCTTGATTTCTCCATTGTGCCCATGGACGACTTCAAGATGGTCCTCGGCATGGAATTCTTCGACCAAGTCCATGCCTTCCCGCTGCTCGCTACAAACTCCCTAAGCATCCTTGACGGAAGCAAAGCATGCATGGTACCCACGGAGCGAGGCAAGTCCGAGGAGAAGACACTCTCCGCCATGCAATTCAAAAGGGCTTTCAAGGAGGACCCAAGCTTCTTGGTCTCCATTCGGGAACTAAATGAGGAAGGAAATAGCGGAACGTCGCCAAGCCAAGTCCCTCCGCGAATTCAAACCGTCCTCGATGAGTACAAGGATGTGATGCCTCCAGAACTTCCGAAGAAGCTCCCACCTCGACAAGAGGTAAATCATGCGATCGAGATGGAACAAGGCGCGAAGCCACCAGCCTTGGCGCCTTACCGAATGGCGCCACCCGAATTAGAGGAGTTGCGGAGACAACTCACAGACTTGCTGGACGCAGGCTACATTCGCCCCTCAAAGGCCCCATTCGGTGCACCGGTCCTCTTCCAAAAGAAAAAGGATGGATCGCTGCGGATGTGCATCGATTATAGAGCGCTCAACAAGATCACCATCAAGAACAAGTATCCGATTCCCTTGATTGCGGACTTGTTCGACCAGCTTGGCAAAGCACGGTACTTCACCAAACTTGACTTGCGCTCAGGGTACTACCAAGTGCGCATCGCCAAGGGAGATGAACCGAAGACAGCGTGCACAACAAGGTACGGGTCTTTCGAATTTCTTGTGATGCCTTTTGGCCTTACTAATGCACCCGCCACATTCTGCACACTCATGAACAAGGTACTCCAACCATTCCTCGACCGCTTTGTGGTCGTGTACTTGGACGACATAGTGGTGTACAGCACCACGCTCGAGGATCATGCCCGACATTTGCAACAAGTCCTCCAAGTACTTCGAGACAATGAGCTCTTCCTCAAACTAGAGAAGTGCTCGTTTGCCCAACAAGAGGTG
Source organism: Citrus trifoliata (assembly GCA_018350135.1). Classification (NCBI taxonomy): domain Eukaryota; kingdom Viridiplantae; phylum Streptophyta; class Magnoliopsida; order Sapindales; family Rutaceae; genus Citrus; species Citrus trifoliata. The sequence continues at coordinate 189,882 of VKKW01000118.1, read as the reverse complement.
GAGTTCCTTGGCCATAAGATTGCGGGTGGGAAGATCATGATGGAGAATGACAAAGTAAAGGCCATCCTCGAATGGGAACCTCCCTCAAAAGTGCCCGAGCTTCGCTCATTCCTTGGGCTGGTGAATTATTACCGACGCTTCATTCAAGGCTATTCAGCCAAGGCGGCACCCTTGACGGATATGCTCAAGAAAAACAAAACGTGGCATTGGTCCGAAGAATGTCAACGTGCATTCGAGGAGTTGAAGAAGGCAATTTCGGAAGAACCAGTCCTTGCCCTTCCGGACCACACAAAGCCCTTCGAAGTGCAAACGGATGCCTCGTATTTCGCTATAGGAGGAGTCCTCATGCAAGAAGGCCACCCAATAGCGTTCGAGAGTCGAAAGCTAAATGACACGGAACGCCGCTACACGGTGCAAGAGAAGGAGATGACAGCCATCATCCATTGTCTAAGAGTGTGGCGACATTACTTGCTTGGCTCACACTTCACAATTATGACGGACAACGTGGCAACAAGCTACTTTCAGACGCAAAAGAAGTTGAGTCCGAAGCAAGCACGGTGGCAAGATTTTCTAGCGGAATTTGACTATCGGCTTGAGTACAAACCGGGTAAAGCCAATGTCGTTGCGGATGCTCTAAGCCGCAAGGCTGAATTGGCAACACTTAGCATGAGCCAACCGAAGTCCGACCTTGTCTCACGCATTAAGGAAGGCCTCCAACAAGATCTGCTAGCAAAGGATTTGCTGGAGAAGGTGCTCGAGGGAAAGACAAGGCGGTTTTGGCAAGAGGAAGGCATCCTCCTCACCAAGGGAGATCGGCTGTTCGTGCCAAGGTGGGGAAACTTGCGGAAGGAAGTCATCAATGAGTGCCACAACTCTAAGTGGGCTGGTCACCCAGGAATCGAGCGCACCACCGCACTAGTCCAAGCCTCGTATTTTTGGCCGCACATGAGGGACGACATCGAGGCATATGTGCGAACTTGCCTTGTGTGCCAACAAGACAAGATAGATCATCAACTTCCAGCGGGATTATTGGAGCCGCTGCCGCTAGCAACAAGGCCATGGGAAAGTGTCTCCATGGACTTCATCACATCGCTGCCCAAGTCCGAAGGATGCGGAAGCATCATGGTCGTTGTCGACCGATACAGCAAGTACGCTACATTCATTGCCGCACCCGTCGATTGCAAAGCGGACGAGGCAGCCCGCCTATTCGTCAAGCACATTGTGAAGCTTTGGGGAGTTCCGAAGAGCATTGTGAGCGACCGAGACCCTCGGTTCACTGGGCGGTTTTGGACGGAGCTCTTTAAGATGTTGGGGACCGACCTCAAGTTCTCAACAAGCTTCCACCCCCAAACAGATGGGCAGACCGAGCGCATCAATGGCCTCCTTGAGATGTACTTGAGGCATTATGTGAGCGCTCATCAGCGAGATTGGGCGAAGCTACTCGACATCGCCCAATTTTCTTATAACTTGCAGCGAAGTGAGGCTACGGGCAAGAGTCCGTTCGAGATCATCATGGGGTTCCAGCCCATGACCCCCAATGCCATAGCCTCGACTTACGGAGGGAAAAGCCCCGCGGCACACAAGCTCGCCCGTGAATGGCATGAGGAAGCGGACATCACGCGAGCCTACCTCGACAAAGCCGCGAGGAAAATGAAGAAATGGGCAGATACAAGGAGACGGCATGTTGAGTACAAGGAAGGTGATCAAGTCATGATCAAGCTCCTACCCCAACAATTCAAGACTTTGCGGAAAGTTCACAAGGGGTTAGTGAGGCGCTACGAGGGACCCTTCCGAGTTGTTCGACGTGTGGGCAACGTCTCGTATCAACTCCAACTTCCGCCAAGACTCAAGATCCATCCGGTCTTCCATGTGAGCCTTCTCAAACCATATCACGAAGACATGGGAGAACCAAGTCGTGGAGAATCGAGGCGCGCGCCAACTGCCGTTGTCACCGCATTTGACAAAGATGTGCACTACATCATTGCGGACCGCACGGTTTCGAGGAGGGGCGTGCCAGCACATAGCGAGTACTTGGTGAAATGGAAAAACCTCCCCGAGAGCAAAGCCACTTGGGAACGTGAAGATGATTTGTGGCAATTCGCTGAACACATCCAGAGGTTCAAGCACGAGAGCGCAACGAGGACGCCGCGAGCTTAGGTGGGGGAGGATGTCGCGGACCGCCCAATTCGCTAGCCCAAATGCCCATAATTTCGGGCTAGAGAGCCAACACAAGGCCAAGAGTGCTAGCTTGGCCCAATTCCGGAACATTCTAGGCAACTCTAGCACATTTGAACATGTAAATACTCTAGAATTCTCCATAGAATTCCAGCACATGTAAATAGCTAGGAAATGGTAGAATTCTCTAGAATCTCTAGAACTTGGAAAGCCTCCCCTATAAATATGGGATGGCATTAGGCATTTGTATCCAACAAGCATTGTAATCTCTCTTTGTGCAATACAAGTTTCTTTGGCTCAATTGCTCTCTTCTCTTGTTTGAGAATCTCTAGGCTTACTTAGCAACATTTGACAAAGTTGTCTAAGTGCCGCACGGGTTAGCTGCGCAAAACACTCATCCCGTGACACTACGCACCTTCTCGTTGAAAAGCAGAGTTGAAGTATCCAAAGTGATTTCGCTGGAGCTATACGTAGTCGTCGATTCCTCTTGCGACGCTTGTCTATTCGGTGATGCTGAAGGAGTCTTCACCTCATGGCGGCAGAAACTTGTAACCTCTGGAAGATTCCCCAGACTCAAAGATCTTAATTGAGCAAACTCTATCTTCTCAATTGCATTATCAACTTCTTCCCCAATTGCAAAAATCTCTTTCATCTTGCTGCAATTAATAACTGCAATTCTCTCAAGTCTTGGAAGGCATTTTGTAGTAGAGAGCCAAAAGATATTACTCAACTTATCACAATTATATGCTTCTATGTTTTTGAGTTGGTTGAAAGACTCTACTTTGAGCCGATCAATACATATCCTCTCCATGTTGATCAAATTGTGAAGGATAAGTGACTCCAAAAGAGGAAAGGCATCACAAGCGACCATCTCCCTTGAATCGACAATACAAAAGATGTCAGGATTATTTTGAACCCAGAGAAGCTTCAATTGTGAAAAGCCCTCCGTGTCCAAATTGAAAAGAACATTCTCGATGCCTTGCAGCTTGTCCAACCATAAGCATTCAGCGTTATTGATGCCCTGCAATTTCGTGGAGCAAATGTCTATAAAATCAAGCTTGAGCTTCAATTCTCTTGAAATCTTGCGATTACTGTCGATCAAAAAGTGCGGCTGACTTTTAAACCAATGTTGTTCAACATTCATGGGATGCATGAATGACCCATTTCCAATAGATATTTTGAACCTTTCGAGCTTTCTGGACAAAAAACCTTCTGGTAAAATACTGTCATTTTTAACGTCAATTTCTAGAGTGGTTAGCCGAGGTAAATGCATCAATTCGTCAAGGCTAGCATTACTTCTTTTGCTGTTGGCTCTTTCAACCTCCCATTCAATGAAGCAATTACCCATATACATCTCTTCTAATCGAGTTAAGCTTGATATGAGATTGGGCGCAATAACTTTTAGATCGAAACAATTGGTTAAATCTAACAGTCTCAACTTATTCAATTGACCTAGTTCTTCGGGCAACTGCATAATATCAGACATCAAAAAGCTAAGGACTTCTAGATTCTTCAACTTCCCAATGATTGCTATGTCGCCCAACGCACTTTGATCCAGACATAGTGTGTGAAGATTTACTAGAAGATCAATTGAAGATGGAAATGAAGAAAACTGCATTCGAGTAAAATCTAGAACTCTAAGCTTTTTCATCCCTACAAAAAAGTTCTCGGGAATATTGATTTCAAGAGAAAAATCTTTGAGAGAGATATATAAAAATTCAAGGTTTGGGCATTCTAATCCTTCAGGAAATTCACGATGACTATTATTTCTTAAAGAGACAGCATTGCATTTTCAAAGTGCATCCTCATCTGGCCAGTCCCACACATCCTCATTTCTCACCGAAAACACATGTTGGTGGCGGCATGCAATTGATATCGCGACATCGCGAACAACATCATGCATTGACAATTGTTCATTGCTCTCACCCTCAAGCAACAAACAAGAGTGTCTAAGTTCATGGACCAATGCATATAATTTGTCTCGTGCATCTTCCATCTTATTGACTCCTTTAAATATACCCAAACCCATGGAGTACTTAAACAAGTCCAAAGTAAGAATACGGTTATCCATTAGACTACAGAGCAGAAAAATTTTCTTGAGTTGCTCACCTTTTAAATGGTTGAAACTCAGCTCAATACTTGAATAAGTCTCTGCAGATACTCCTTCGAAGTTCACCATTGAAGGCGTTCGGAGTTCTCGCAAGGAATTCTTCCATTCATGCAGACTCTTGCTTCTCAGTGCCTTTGCCACTGTAGTCAAGGCAATGGGCAAACCTCCACATGCCCTGGCGACGTCTATTGCTGTAGATTTCAACTCACGATTTTCAACATCATCACCGGCCATCATCTTAAACAATCTCCATGCTTCTCCATCATTTAAATTGTTAATCAAGAAGTTGTCTTTAGATCCCATTTTCAAGAGGACACTACGATCTCTTGCCGTCAGCAGTAGTTTGCATCCTTTATGATCTTCCCCAAAAGGAATTCCAACGGTCTCCAAATCAAGGTGTTTCCAGATGTTATCCAGAATCACAAGGATCTTCTTCTCATTTCTCAATCGCTCACATAGCCTACTTGCTCTTCTAGATTCAACTTCCTCGTGCAACTCCAGGCCCAACTTCTCGGCAATTTCTTGTTGAATCTTTTTAATGTCTGGAGTTTGCGAAACCTCTGAAAAGACCACCATATCAAAGAGCTTGTCTTCCATAGCTTGCCTGGCGACCTTCTTCACCAGTGTCGTCTTTCCAATGCCGCCCATGCCGTACACCCCAATGGTGCTGACATCAACATCGATCAATGCGTTTTTTATAGCCTCCAAAGTAGAACGTCTTGATTCGAAGGCCTCGTAGCCTTTGTGAGACTTGAGCCAAATCTCCTCCGGAATGGTACGGTAGGAAATTCTATCATCAAATCTCCCAGCTTCTTCTTGGAGTTTAAAAAGGGCCTCCTTCTCTGTTTCTGCTTTCTTTCCATTCTGATAGCGAGTAATCCAATTAGGAAACAGCCCCATGAGACATCGTTCATTTGCTTTCTCTTCGTCTTGAATGAATTTGGCTGCCTGCTCAATGCTCTTGTTCACATTAACCAGCCATTTCTCAACCTTCTCTTCAATCTTTTCACTTTTTCTTTCAGCCTCAGAAACTCTGCGCTGAATGCTTTCTCTTTCATCCTTGAGCCTATCGAGTTCTTCCTTGAGATTCTCAAAGTTGGCAGCGGAGTTATACCAATAACTAAATTCGCGTTGTGCGTGAGGAGACAAGCAGTTTACAACTCCTGGAACAATGCTTTTCAAAATGTCCATTTTTTTTTCTTTTTTGGGGAAGTGAACGAAATAGAAATAGAACAGGGTCAACGGCCGCGCAATTGATAATCAAGTAGAAGCAAAACAAGGCAAAGTTGAAAAAAGAAATGATATTTGTACAAAACAAGGGAAATAAGTGTAACAGAAGAGAATCAAAGTGTTTTTGAGATCAGAAAATTGAATCAAGAAAAGGGTTGCTTGATCCAATGAAAATGCAAATAGCTGATGGCAAAAGGGAACGAAGCTAAATAAGAAAATGGCTAGCACGAGCAGTGACCACGATAAATAGAAGCAAAGTGTGTATGAGATCAAAAGACGAAAATCAGGAGACGTTTTCTTGATTGAGAATTGAAGGCAAAGAGTAGGAACTGACGAATACGGGGATCAAGAGGGAAAAACTGCTTGCTTGTAAAACTACGCGAATCTGATAAAATTATTTCAGTACTAGTGGGCCACTCCTTTAATATATCCTAAGAAGATACATCTCTTAGATTTTGGATCTATCTTTACTCTCACTTGAGTATTGTATATCACGTAAAAGGACATCAAAATGCCTAAGATGAAAGTAATCAGACTCACGAAAAGGTGAGAAACAAATGATTTTTATATAGTTGTTCATAGCTAACTTTTGATGGTTTAATGATCTAGAAATTTTGTTTTATGCTATTCAAGGAATGATATCCAATTGTTCCTAAGAGTTCATAGGCAGGGGCATATATGCATGATTTGATATAATTCTTGCAATTTCTAAGCACTTGCTCTTTCCATCCCTTCTAAGTTTTGAAAGAAAGGTCGAAATAAACAGAGAAACAGGACAAACAGAAAGAAGACTGAATTAACAGATCAACAAAGATGGCAACTAACAAATGGAAAAGTTCTCTTGTTATCAAACTATAGCAAACAGACAATACCATTGCCATATATCTTAATGAGTAGATTGATTCTCAACATATACGTTAGGATACATTTGGTTGTTTAATAGTTTGAAATAAAGAGGATGAGATGGTTTCCACATAAAAGTGCTGGGCCTTTCAATGACATTTTCAAGGAATTATAAAATTCAAAATTAAAAAAAAAATTAGCAAATTATAAAGCTCACACCGTAAAAAAAATAAAAATAAATAAGTGAAGACCAAACTAAGTCACTAAGACCTTTAATGATATAAAATAAGCATATAAATCTCAGAACAAAACATTAAAACTCATTCTAAACGTAAAAAACAACTAGTGGTGTATTCCAAACAATTTAGATGAAGCGATAAAACAAGCCAAGAAATCAAATAAAATGAAATGAAAATTGAATTAACTGGGACTTTATTTTTCATATTCACAACTCGCTTGTAATTAAAGTAAAATGCCAATGCCATTAGGACATATACATCATTGAATAAGATGAGGACCCCTCCAACAGCTGAAAGTAAAATTTTCATTCACCAATTTCAATTAAAAGTAAAGCACACAGATTTGCAGGGAAGCAAGAGATGTAATAAATTTAACAGCAGCAATTTAATTTGACAGGACTTCCATACAATAATGAAGTCAAACACTAATGATTAATGAATTTTTGTAATTGAATGAATAAGATTCTCTGATTTTGGATAATTGAATGAATAAGATTCTCTAACTCTTGTCAAGAATTAAGCACATATGTATCCCATCTGCCAATACGTGATCATAAACTTACTTTATAACAAATATCTGATCTATTTGATGCATTTTATTAAAAAGAGAAAATTTTATAAAATTTTTCCACTGGTGATAGTGAGTTATTCGTACCTTCTCAGCATGTAAATGCTGTATGATTGTGTTAAGATCATTATTAGCCCAAAGCTGTTGATCATCTCTCTCTCCATAGTAAAAGTTTACTCTCAGAGGCGCGTTTAATTCTCCTTTAGTGAAAATCTTCATCTTGGGACAACCAATTATAGATAAATCTTCCAAAGATGTTGTGCCAAATACCAGTAAAGAACTGATAACTGCACACCAAGATCCACTCAAAGAAGGGTTCTTGTATCTAAAACTAAGGTGATCTGTACTCAGTTACAGGATGCTTAAACAATTCAACAACCAAAGCAAATCAATGAAAGAAAACAGAAAGAATAACACAAAGAAAGCTTATAGTGGTTCGGCTATGGAAGCCTACGTCCACTGTGAAAGGATGAATCCAAGTTTGTATTGAATGAGTGTCTTACAGAGTACAAGCTTATTTAGAGAAGCTAACCACACATAACAACCGCCCTATTCCAGAGTACCCAGCTATATATATAAGCAATGCTCGATCAAGAAGGACTCTCAATCACCAGCAAGCTTCCTCTGTGTTCAGTGAAGAAGATCAGCAGCTTTCCGCGCTAATTAACGGCTTAACAGACTTCTGATAAGCCTCCATCACACGTGTCTTCATCTCTGTTATTCTAAGTAATAAAACGACTGTTCAAGCAGCCGTTTTGTTTAAGTGAATCACATGCCTTCTTTGCACACACAGATGACACGATATTCTTGTCATATAGCCTTCTCAGGACTGTCAACCGACATGTCATGGTGTTGAAAAATATAAACAGATTTGTAGTTCATATTCAACAGATGGGAATTTGAAGGTGTAATTGGCAGAGCAGAAACTTCTGAGACTATCAGCAGAAACTTCTGAGACTATCAGCAGAAACTTGTGAGACGATCCAAATCATACAGATAAAAAATCTTCAATTTGGTGAAAACAATCTCTTCTTCAAAATTTTCTGCTCCATCTTCGTCATTTATCACCACCTCTCTCATTGCTCTGCATCCATAAACCAACATTGATAAGAGTCGCTGTAGAGTTTGGAGTGACAGATTCGATAATGATCAACTCCAAATAATCGCCAAGATCGCAAATCAAACAACCAAGATGCAAAAAGAATCAATCCAGAACAAATCACAGAGAAACTTAAGAACCGAAAAGAACTAAAGAATTAGCAGCAAAGACAAAAGAATTAACAGATTTTGACAATAATGTACATTTAGAATTTCAAGGCATTGAACAAAGGAGTCCAATTTGGAGTCTTGTTTCCACAATTGCTTCAGATGATTAAATTTGTGCAGATCTAAATGTTTTATCATTGTAAACTTCCTCACATGTTTCTTCAAGTATCCTCCATTCGAAAATACCTCTTCGCATGAACAACGACGCCGTATAAGAGTTTCCAGATTATGAAATCTCTCAAGTAAATCAAGTGGAAAACAAGTTGAGTCATCATCCACTGTTTGTAGTAGTTTGAAACGACAAGTGGAAAACAAAAAAGAAGAAAAAATCGAATTAGAGGTAATATGATTAGTATTTTCATAATCCACGATTTTATTTTTTATATATATCTTGCATGCTATTCCCAAAGACAATCCCAAACGGGCCTTAAAGCAATTTTACAAAAGCAGTCGGTACATATATTGCCAACTTTGTTAGGAATGATAATGGAAAGGGGAGGGGAAGAGACCGACCTCCCCGTACCCATTCCTAATATTCTGCATATATTCCCGTCCTCTCCCCCATAAGATACCGATTGAACAAAGGAGTCCAATTTGGAGTCTTGTTTCCACAATTGCTTCAGATGATTAAATTTGTGCAGATCTAAATGTTTTATCATTGTAAACTTCCTCACATGTTTCTTCAAGTATCCTCCATTCGAAAATACCTCTTCGCATGAACAACGACGCCGTATAAGAGTTTCCAGATTATGAAATCTCTCAAGTAAATCAAGTGGAAAACAAGTTGAGTCATCATCCACTGTTTGTAGTAGTTTGAAACGAGAATTGAAGGCAAAGATTAGGAGCTGACGAACACGGGGATCAAGAGGGAAAAACTGCTTGCTCGTAAAACTACTTTCAAGCGAATCTGATAAAATTATTTCAATACTCGTGGGCGACTCCTGTTTAAACTGCAGAAGGAAAAAAAAAAAAAGTTCTGAATTTCAATATATTAATCTCGTAATCAATGATTAATTAGTAGATAATCTTTCTAACAAATATGTGTTGAATAGATATATTTCTTGATTGTTAGTAGGTTAGATATATTTTAGCATAGGAATGAAAGCACAAGTTGTCATATTAGAATAAAAATTTGACATAAAAATATTGTTCTATGACCTTTCAATTATTTGTCAGCTAATAATGAAGTCATATAAAAAAATTATAATCTGAATTAGTCTTTAAGTATTATAAATGTTTTTAGATTTTTAATTATAATATCATTATTTAAAAATAATTGCTTGACTTACATTGGTAACATTACGATTGTCATAAAACATGTGATAAACAACTCTTTGTGGAGTCAGTCAAATATAAACGACAAATTACTAAAGCAAGCAGGGCCAACAAATTCTTTTCAATTAAATAATCATCAAGTGATAATCTTCTTTTTCAGTGAAAATAGCGAGTGCAGAACAGCTGTCAAGAGATAATCATTGTTTATGGAGCCATATATATTTTCGATTAAAATAGTTGCGTGAACAATTTCGAATCCGTAAAAATTGTTGAAAGTATTTTAAATTTGGAGATAATGAATGTTATAATTTAAAGGGATTGTATGTAAGCAATTATTTAATGATGATATTTAAGTAAGGAATACTTAAATGAAGATACAAGAAAACAAGCAAAATGCCTTGAGGGAGAAATTGAATTGTATTCATTCATTAGCAAAGAAAGGGTTATTCATAATTATTAATTATAAAGGATAATGGGAAGAGCAATAAAGAAAATAATAGGAGAGCATTATTTTGATGGAATCCACCACGATTTATAACACTCCCCCTTGGATTTACCAATTATTCATTAGATGTGCTCCCCCTGATGACATTGGATACTGCCTCATTAAAAACCTTTGCCAGTAAAAACTCAATGGGAAAACTTGGTCAAAAGGAAAAAAAGAGTGCAGTACATATGTGTCCAATATTACTATGATTATTCTCTTGTAAGATCACGCTCCTCTTGTTGAGTGTTCTTCCTGAAGGCAACATGCATTAATTTAACAGTTTGTTAAAATGACGCATGCCGATGCCATATAAAAGTTTTTCGAACGTAGACGTAGGTAGAGCTTTTGTAAACATATAAGCTAAATTTTCCATGGAGCATATCTGTTTGATATTAATCTTCTTGTTTTGTTGGAGCTCATGAGTGTAGAAGAATTTCGGTAAAATTTGTTTTGTTATGTTCCCTTTAATGTATCCTCCTCTGAGTTGAGTTATACATGCAACATTATCTTCATATATCACTGTTAGGATATCTGAATTTGAAGATATTCTACATGTACTTTGAATATGATGGATTACAGATTGCAACCATATGCATTCTCGACTGGCTTTATGTAGTGCAAGAATTTCAGAATGGTTAGAGGATGTTGCAACGAGAGTCTGTTTTGTAGACTTCCAAAAAATCGCTGTACCTTTGAAAGTGAAAATATATCCTGTTTGTGAACGAGCTTTATGGGGATCAGATAAATAACCTGTATCAGCATAACCAACAAGACTTGGATTTTTTGTTAGTTCCTTAGAATAAAATAAACCTAAATCAATTGTTCCTAGAAGATAACGAAAAATGTGTTTGACACCATTCAAATGTCTTCTAGTTGGTTCAGAGTTAAATTGAGCTAACAGATTAACAGAAAATGCTATGTTTGGTTTAGTACATTGTGCTAAATACATCAGAGCACCAATTGCATTTAGATATGGTACTTCAGGACTAAGTATCTGTTCATCATCTTCTTTAGGACAGAATAGATCTTTTTTAGGATCAAGAGACCGGACTACCATTGGGGTACTCAATGGGTAAACTTTATCCATGTTGAAACGTTTTAAAATTTTCTAAGTATAAGTTGATTGATGGATAAATATACCATTAGATTTGTGCTCAGTCTGCAGCTCAAGACAATACCTAGTTTTCCCTAAATCTTTCATTTCAAATTCATTTTTCAAACATTGAGCGGCCTTTTGGAGCTCTTCAGGAGTTCCTATTAAATTCAAATCATCAATATAAACTGCGACAATAGTAATTCCAAATTTTAATTGCTTGATAAAAACACATGGACATATAGGATCATTAACGTATCCTAGTTTTATCAAATATTCACTGAGGCAATTATTCCACATGCGTCCAGATTGTTTTAATCTATATAAAGACTTTTGTAACTTTATTGAATACAAGCCACGATGTGATGATTGACAAGATTCTGTCATTTTAAATCCTTTAGGGATTTTCATATATATATATATATATAACGAAAGAAGGACTTGATACTTCTATTCTGGCTGTCCTAAGAGATGGACGATTCATCTCTTTTGATGATTCTTTGCTAAGTAGCATTGAATCTAGTCTATGTAAAGGTCAAATTTCTTTTGATTGTTATCCAAATATAACAATTTCTCTTAAAGACAAAAATGTTTTAAAAAGCATGATTTTACAAATCAAAACTCATAATTACAAAATGATTAAAGGGTCAATTCCAGTAGCCTTAATTTTTAAAATTTCTTATAAGGCTATGGTTTCTGCATTTAGTACACAACATAGATTCCAGTCAAAGAGAGATGAAACACTTCTCTTACAGACTGACTTGTCCAGAGCAAATACTGTCATTCCAAAACCTATCCAATGGAAGGATATCAATCTTCCAGAGGAATGGATCCTTGAAGGAGCTGCTCCTCCAACAATTCCAAAACAACTTGAGCCAAATACAGAGTTGCAAAATGTGACTCAGTATTCCGATGGTAAAGTTAAATTATCATTCAGAAGGTCTATGTCATCCAGATTTTCTGATAAAGAGTCGAGCTCAAGTATCCCTCCATTAGAGAGGAAATTTACAAAAATCCCCTCTGTCATAAATCTTCCATACCAATCTACAAAGAGTCAACCGAGGTTTTCCACCTCAGATATACCCAGTTCTTCTATACATTCTGTTGACTATACTACAAATGTTCCACACCCTATCTATACTAGTAGTCAACATGTACAAAGTCAGGAAGAGAAGGAACCTTCTCCTCCAACATCTCCTACATTTTCTGCTATCACTGAAAATGTCATTAATGTCATAGAAAAAGAATTTGAATTAGATAAAACATTTCTGCATAATGATTTTTATTCTGATTCAAACAAAGAAAAAAGAATTTGGTTTTTCAAACAATTTTTAAATCAAAGAAAAGAAATCCAGCAAACTTATTATGAATTTGTGAATTTTCATAAAGTTCATATATTGTTTTTTGATTGGTTCGAAATATATTCTTCTGAGAACAACATAACCTATCCTTTCAAAGAGTCAAATCCTATTACTATTAGGAAGAAGATTCCGGAGTGGAAACTTTCTGATAGCGATAGAACCATAGAATCTGAGCATCCACCTCTTCGGAGTTTAACCGTCGATCACGGTGAACCTCCCGTCCAAATTAAAGCTTCACCTTACAAAATTCCAAAACCAAATGATTCTGATTCGAATTTAAGTAGTATTATCCAACAGAATAATTTCTGTAATACTAACTTAAATACAATTGGAAAACAGTTGACTAGGATAGAAAACCAATTCCAAAAGTCAACCATCACTGTTTCATCTACTTCTCATATTCCATCAAAATCGGATTATGACAAAAAGATTAAGGAACCTATTTTCAAACCTTTCCAGGTTTCGAAAACTAGTCAAAAGCTTGTCCATGAGTCAAAATCAGATTTTGCTAAAGCCATTAGAGAACAACTAGATAGGATAGAAGCTGCTTCTTCTTCATCTAGTAAAATCCAAATAGCTCCTGATACTCCTCAATCTAGCAAGATTGGAGTATTAGAACAAGATGACCAAACTTCTATAGCCTCTTCTGACTTAGAAGCCTTTAAGGATGACACTATTCCTAAAGCCAACAAAATCCATTGGGAACTTGCCCCTCCCACAGTCAAGTCCCCTCCTAATTTGACTATAGACAATAGGCCCAGTGCATTAAATCAATCTCGATATAATGCATCCTTTGTCTATGAATGGAATATTGATGGCATGTCCGAATACAACATCTTAGGCGTCTTGCAACAAATGACCATGGCAGCCAATGCCTATAAAACTCAATCTGGAACCTCTGACATGGCTATTGCAGAGATTCTCATTGCCGGTTTTACTGGTCAACTAAAAGGTTGGTGGGATCATCTTCTCACTAGGCAGCAACAAATGGATATTCTTAATGCCATCAAATTGATGAAAATAGGGCCCCTATTCTCGATCAATTTAATAATCCTATTCAGGATGCTGTTGCTACCTTAATCCTTACCATTTCCCTCCATTTTATAGGTGACCCTTCTCACCTCAGAGACAAAAATGCTGAGTTACTACATAATTTGAGATGTAGGAAACTTAGTGATTTCCAAGTGTACAAAACCACCTTCTTCACCAGACTCTTTCTTAGAGATGATGCGAATCATACTACTTGGAAAGAAAAATTCTTAGCAGGACTACTTACCCTTTTAGGTGAAAAGGTTAGGAATTCCATCAAAGCTCTTCATGATAATCGTATTCCTTATGATGAGCTCACATATGGTGAACTTGTCAGCTTCGTCAATAAGGAAGGTTTAAAGATTTGTCAAGATCTGAAATTACTTAAGGCGCCACCCGGACCAAACCAGGTAACGTCTCCACGTTATGCCATGAAACATGACCCCATCTCGGCCCCACAAGCGCGGGGTAGGTGTATAGGAGTCACCACCGTGGTGGTGCGGGCCCCAGTATAGGAGACTGGGATAATAGTTTAAGCCCATTCCTCCCCCCCGAGTTTCGAACCCTGGCTGGCTCTGATACCAACTTAAGGCGCCTACCACTCGCCCTAAAAGCTTAAGCTGTTAGGGAAGGCGCTACTTTATACTTAAGCTCTGATACCAGAAGAGCTTAGACAATCTAAGCGAGAACTTGGTAGTTTCTGTAAGTAATTCAATTATGATCCCTTTAAAGCTTCCACTTCCAAAGATTGTAATGGTAAGTGCTCTTCGAGACCTTACAAAAAACATTACAAGTCTAAAAGCCATAGGAAACCCTTTCTTGGACATAGGGAAAATTTTTATAAGAAACCTTCTAGGCCTTATAAAAAATCCAAATTCCCTAAAAAGAAAGATTTTAAAGCAGCCGCTCCAAAAACTCCTTTCAACTTCAAAGAAGCCATTTGTCATCGATGTGGTATAAAAGGCCATACTGCAAAATATTGCAGAATGAACAGAAAACTTCATGAGCTTGGTCTTGATGACGACATCCTTTCCAAAATTGCCCCCCTTATGATTGATTCTTCAAATTCTGAATCCTCTATGTCAGGGGATAGTGATTCTTTACAAATTGATGAGTTAATTGATTCGGATACCTCTGTATCTAACAGTAGCGATTCTGAATCAGAGTCTTATTTAAAGAAAATTAATGTTTTGACTAAAGACCAAGAGACTTTCCTTGAACTTGTAAAGCATATTTCTGATCCGAATCTCCAAAAAGAATATCTTGAAAAGCTTTTAAAAACAATGGATTTTAACAAAGCCGAGACTTCCAAAGTCCCAATTGTAAAAAAGAATTCTTATGACCTTACTGAAATTTTGGATAAAAAGAAAACAAAAGAAATTGGACCTTTACATAGACTAGATTCAATGCTACTTAGCAAAGAATCATCAAAAGAGATGAATCGCCCATCTCTTAGCACAGCCAGAATAGAAGTATCAAGTCCTTCTTTCGTTAAAGGCTTTATTCCTACTTGGATGAGACCAATGTGAATATACTTAAAATTCTTTTCTGTTAATTTCTTTAAAGACTTTTCTGAAAACAAATGAATTGTTTCAAAGGGCTCTGAAAGGGTTATGTCACGTTCTTCAGTCTTTATAATATAATCATTTTTTAAAACGTCAAGCATTTTTGTTTTGTAAATCTTTTCTTTGGAAATTTTTGGAAGTTCCCAACAATCAATTGCTTTATCAAAGTTCTCAATAACGAATTCTTCTGAACTCACAACATGCTTTGAATCACTAGTCTTCCCGGAAGAAGAGCTAGAAAAGGATGATGTCCTATGGAGGAGAGAATCCATGGTCAAAGCCTTATGGCTTATTTTTGGTTTGGTCAGAATGGCTACAGGTATGGAATTACAGCCCTAAGCGGATTCCTTATCCTAAAACGGGACTTACGACCAGTAAAAATTCACCACAAAAACAAAACTTCAAAATAAAACACAAGACTTTAAAACACGAAGACTCTAAACAATAAAACACTTTTCCCCTACTTGGCTCTGATACCAGAAGGAAATAGGACCGAAAACAGGGTGTGTTTTCAAATGAAGTCTTTA
The DNA here is from genome assembly GCA_018350135.1 of Citrus trifoliata. Lineage (NCBI taxonomy): Eukaryota > Viridiplantae > Streptophyta > Magnoliopsida > Sapindales > Rutaceae > Citrus > Citrus trifoliata. The sequence goes on along the minus strand of VKKW01000118.1, from coordinate 174,114 downwards.
TTGATTGATTTAATAAAACAAATTATATCGTGGTTGATTCTTTTTAATAATTAACTTTACCAAATTTAATTAAGATTGCTTTGAAATATGCTTGCTTTGGAGTGCTAATGATTGGATTGCAAATAATTGGATTGAATAATAAAATAATCAGATTTTATACGGCTTTGTCAAATTGTTAATATTTTGAGTACGTGGCGTTGTATAAGGGACGAGGTCCTTGGCAATGGATATGTTTCCGCCAAGCTATTTAAACTTCCTTTGGACCAGTAGCCCGCAACCCTTAGGTATTCCAGCCGATATACTCAAAATAATTTTGATCCAGCTTTAAGTTATTTATTATTTATTGAGGTATGCTTTGGAACGTGGTTAGTCAAATTTTAGGTGCATTACCAGATTAGATTTAGATTGATTTTGGCTGAGCTACAAACACAGTACCAAATCCGGATCCCGGAAGTGGTGCTCTTAAGAAGGAGGGAGAAGAGAATTACAACAGAGGGGAGAGATCTGGTCTCTATGCCTCTGAGGAATGTAGAATTTGTATGGGAGATCTGATATGAATCAGTCTCCAATGCATGCGGAATTTAAATGTGCAAACATAAATTTAAATTGCAGAAATTTAAATTGCTTTTAAATTAAATTGCGGAATTTAAATTGACAGAAATTTAAACGTGCATGCTTTAAATTGTAAATTGCTTTAAATTAAATAAATTACAATGCTTTGAAATTTAAACTAGATCGAACACTTACATTGGTTGTGTTCCTTTTGTAAGAAAGGGAAATAATGGGAAAATTAATCTCAAGACAGGAAAGATTTTCCTTTGTCTTTCGATTCCAGATTTCCTATTCCCAGGGGAAGAGAGAGAGAGAAATGTAGAGAGAAGGAGGAGAAGAAGAGAGAGAAGCTCTGAAAATTGAAAATGAAAAACCTGAGGAGTCAACAGTCTTCCTTCAGATTATATACAAAAGACTTTACACTGTAGATGAGACTGTAGACTGTAGCGGGGCTTTAAGTGCACAGTAATCTTTGGAAGTCGGCACTGTTCACTGTAGCGGAGTTCTGGGAAAACAGTAACCTTTGGATCGTATCTTTGAATAGTAGTCTTTGTACAAAATACAAGGTATCAAATACATACGTACATAATACGGGTGAAGAGACATGTGCGCTCTCACTTGTGTCCAGTGGACCACCCGAAAGGAATAAATTGAAATTGTTTTTTTTTTTTTTTTTTTTAAGTACAAAATTGTACATACATGTGAGTAGGGAAAATCAAAATTCTATCCTAATATATCTTTAATGCTTTATGGGAGAGAAAATACTGAAGCAGTCATCTTCATTGTTATCACCAAGAGAGATAAAAGGTTCTTCATCTGCCGAGGTGCTTGAGGAGGAGCTTGCAACTGACGTCTCTGATCTTGTGGCGAGAAGTTGTTGCATGACTTTGAAATACTCTTCTTCAGTTTTGGCACTGGCTAAAAGAGATTGGGCTTTGGATTTTTGGGTAAGGAAGGTCTGTTGGGCTTTGGTTTCTTTGATGGTCGGAGGTAGAAAACCTTTGGAACCAAGCCAATTTTGGACAAGGGTTTCGGTTAACTTGGTTCTTTCATCAAATTTTGACCACCATTTAACTTTAAAGGTTCTTTGGATGAGGAGTTGTTTTTCTTGGGTATGAAATTTAAAATTCCACATCCATACCCATGGGAGGAAGAAGTTTGTACAAAAACAGAGAAAGGGAGAAAATCGTTTCTCTGAATCAGTTGGGGTATAATGTGCTTTAAAAAGGTTCAGGCAATGGGTGGCATTAGGGGTTAAGATTTGGGGAGTGGAACCAAAATAATTCCACCATTGTTGGAACCAGTTTGGAAGGCTTTGGACGGTTATCTTTGAATTAAAGAAAAATAACCACGAATGAGACTTTTTAGGGTTTTGTATAAAAAAGGTATTGAACCAAGCCTGTTGGTAATCACAATAGGAATACACCAAACAGTGTGGTAAACGCATTTGAAAATTTGGAGGGAAAGATTTGTATTTATGGAGTTGGTCGCCCCACTGATTTGGACTTAAAACTTTTAAAATTGTGGCCGTGGAGTAGGCCGGCTCAGAATGGGTTTCACTGAGAAAGAAATGTTTGAATTTTACTGACTCAGTGGCTTCAAGAATGGTTTGATAATATGACTGGGGTTTTGTTAAATCCCATGGTTTGAAAAACCAGCCATGAGGGAAAAACTTTGAAATTGCTTAAAATGGATCAGAATGGTAAAACCCATGTTCCATAGTTAAAACATTTTGAGAATGAGATTTATCAAACCAATCAGAAGTTTGCCTTGAAGGTGTTGGCTGGGAAAGAACAATCTGAGAAGATGAGCTTTCACCAGAAATGACAACATTTTGGCTTTGGGAAGATAGTTTTGTAATTTCTTTAGAAATGGGTTTTTCTTCCTCAGGGATCTGAGAAAGGGCTTTAGATTTTGAAATGCCTTGTAAGGCAAGCATAAGCTCAGGGGACTTTGTAATGGATTCCATCCATTCTTTGACCTGTTGATCAGAAGAGATGGATTTGGATTGGGCTTTTTGTTCTTCTTCCTCGACCATTTCAATCCAGGATTTAATTGGCATGGCTGAGGATAAAAGTTTGTCTTTGGAGGGAGTAGATTGGGGTTCTTTGGAGGCTTTTTGGGAGTCAGAATCTTTGGCTATGCCTTTTCCTTTATCTTTGCGCTTTGGCGCCATTATCTGTTTTGAAGAAATTCACGAGTTAGAAAATCAGGAACAGAATTTTTATCGCCTTTAATAAATTCAATATCAAAATCAAAAACACTTAAGATGGCTTGCCAGCGTGCAAAAATTTATTTTGATGCAATGTTTTGAACATCTTTTTCTAAAACATGTTTTGCAGCTTTGCAATCAATTCTAAGTAAAAATTTTTGATTTAATAAATCACTTTGAAATTTTGATATGCATAAAACTATGGATAAAATTTCTTTTTTAATAGTAGAATAATTCTTTTGGCAATCATTCCAATGTGCTAAAACATATTGAACAATTTGTTCTTTATTATGATCCTTTTGCTTTAAAATACCTCCATACCCTAAATCAGATGCATCAGTTTCGACTATTTTAGGTAATGCAGGATTTGCAAGATACAAACATGGAATGCTTTTTACAGAATTCTTTATTAATCTAACAGTTTTTGTATGCTCATCAGTCCATGCAGCAGGTTTCTTTTTTAGCCTATCATGCAAAGGTTTAGATAACCTACTAATGTTTGGACAAAAATCAAGAATATAATTTAAACTGCCTAAGAATCTTTGTAATTGGGTTTTATCCAAAATCTTATCGGGAAATTTATCCGCAAAAGCGAGTGATCGCTCAATAGGAGTAATGGTTCCTTTAGAAATATGATGACCTAGGAACCGGATTTTTGTTTGAAATAAAGAGACTTTAGAATTTGAAATTGCCAATCCAGCCTTTCTGGTGGCAAAATAAAAAGTCTTTAAATGTTTGAAATGTTGATCAATCGAATTTGAGAATATCAACACATCATCAATATAAACAATACAAAAATCGGAATAAGGATTATAAATGTCATTCATAATTCTTTGAAATTCTGATGGTGCATTTTTCAAACCAAACGGCATAACAGTCCACTCATACTGTCCAAATGGAACAGTAAAAGCAGTTTTATAACGGTCTTTTGGATGAATTTGAATTTGCCAAAATCCTGATTTCATGTCAAATTTTGAAAATATGAAAGCAGAATGCAATTTTTGAAGCAAATCCTTTTTATTAGGTATCGGGTACCTAATCCATTTTAAAGCTTTATTTAAAGGTTTGTAATTTATAACAAGTCTTGGCGTGCCTCTCTCAATTTCAGAATTTTTGTTAACATAAAAAGCGGCACATGACCAAGGTGACCTAGATTTTACAATAAGTCCTTTATTAACAAGATCATTAATTTCTTCTTTACAATGTCTCTCTAAATCCATATTCATTTGAATTGGTCGGGCTTTAGTAGGTATTTGTTTTTCATCAAAAGAATTCTCATAAGGCAAATCTACCATGTGTTGTTTTCTATTCCAAAAAGCAGTGGGCAGATCAGCACAAATTTCTTTTTCAATTAGAGTTTTGAAATCAGAAATTTTTCTTTTAATGAAATCTCTTTGTAAATCGTTTGTAATTCTTTGTAAATTCAATTAGGTGACACGGATATATATAAGTTGTCACCACATCCATGAGACGCATATCAAGATTTTTTAATACAGTCAAACCAATTAAAAGTTATGTGTAGTTCTTTAAGACTACCAAAAAGGTGTTGTGGTAAATTAGCCTGCAAAAATCATCTGCACATCTTTTCCCCGTAATGATAGTGTCTTCAAGTTGGGAAAGGTCTGGTCATTATCAATCACATAATAACTAATTAGGTCAATTGATGTGCTCTCAAATAATTTTAAGTAATTCATTCATACGCAGTGACTTTATAGTATTTCTTTTATGCTATATTTTATAAAAAAATGTACGGAAAAATTGAATTAGTGATAAAATTCGTTCTAGGGCTTTTATGTTAATTTTAGAGATAAGAGAGAAATTAAGGAAAAAATGATTGATTTATATATTGGTATGAAAATATTTTATTCCATGATAGTAAATTATTAATTTATATTGTAAGTGGTTATATATGACAAAACTAATATAATGCTACACCTAAAGAAGTTCATGGAATTATTAATTTAGCACATTGATCCCTTTGTCCAAACGAGCAAAAATTATTATGTAATGGAAGTTTTCAATTTATTAAGTACTAATTTATTGATATTTTGTATATTTTTCAAAGTCAAAAGTCGTCGATGATCTAATTAATAAAAAATCTAGAAAATGACTTCATACCTTTTCGAACAAAAATATGGGTTGTTGTGCGGAAATTCCAAGTTGATCATTCCCATTATTCTGCAATAAATCTGCAGCGAATATCTTTAATTGGTCACAATGAGACCCATAAAGTTTTTAGTGCTGGCCATTCCGAAGTATGCATTCCAGGGTATAACATTTAAGTTCTGTTAGAATTTCGAGTCTCAGAGTGGTCATCTGTGGAAAGACAAAGCAAGGGGTCACATGATCTGCTCTATCTTTCGAAATGATCTCTCGCAAACCCCTACAATTCGCTATGGATAGTTCTCGGAGCAGCTCAAAGCTTTGGATCATAGACGCTGAAAATATGTATTTTAATTTGGGAGAGCTCCGCACAATCAATCGTGTTAAACTTTGAAAGCGAGAAAGCATGAACGGAAGATGATTGTAGTGCCAAATCTTGTCGACATTAATTGCACACAACTCCAAGGCCTCCAAGTTAGGCAACTCCACCTAAAAAAGATATAAATTTCTCGTTAGACCCAATAACCATATAAGAAGCACTTGTTGAAATTTTTCTTCTGTTATTACAAATTAAAGCAAGTCAGAATCAATTTCCAACTGACAGTTGAGTATGCAACCTAATTCATATTACTTGCTAAGAGCTCCATTAGGGAGTGCGTGAGATTCTTTTTTGCTTTTATCATTTTCTTTTAATTCTTTACATGATTTAATTATTTCCTGCGTATGACATCAAAAGAGAATGCACAATAGAATAAAATCATATATAAATAAATAAAGTATTAACCTATGCACCTTCTCGTTGAAAAGCTGAGTTGAACTATCTAAATTGATTTCGTTGGAGCAAGAATTTGTCAATTCCTCTTCCGGCACTCGTCTGTGTGGTGATGTTGAAGGAGTCTTCACTTCACGGAAAAAACTTGTAACCTCTGGAAGATTTCCCAGACTCAAAGATCTTAATCGAGAAAACTCTATCCTCTCAGTTGCATTGTTGTTGTCAACATTAGCTTCTCCCCCATTTGCAAAAATCTCTTTCATCTTCCAGCAATTAATAACTGCAATTCTCTCAAGTCTTGGAAGGCATTTTGTTGTAGAGAGGCAGAAGATATTACTCAACTCCTCACAATTTTGTACTCCTATGGTTTTGAGTTCATTGAAAGACTATACTTTGAGCCGATCAATACATTGTTAGATTAATTTTAATTAATCTAATATTTGAGGCCACACATGAAACAAATAAAATGTGTGTGTTATTATTTAATTAGCCATCAATTAAGTGATCTATTTAATGTTAATTAAATGGCTAAGGGTATAATAGTTGTGGGTTAATTACATAGATATTATAGTTTAATTATAACTTCTATGAGGAGAAAAAGTGATAATTAACATAAAATTAAAACCGCTAGTCGGTTTTCTTTTTATACGGTGGTTATGGTCCCCATTCTATTTCAATCTCTTTTCATTCTCAAAAATCCTCTCAGTGAGAATTCTTAACAAAGGATAGAGACTAGTTTGGAAATCCATTGCCAAGATCAAGAATCTTTTCTAGTGTATAATAATAATGGATTCAGGTACGCTTCCAATTTGATGTTGCTCAGTAATTTAGTCTGGATTTAAATAAGTTTCAAGAAATTATTTTTCATACGTATCCTCTCCATGTTGATCAAATTGAAAAGAGTAAGCGACTCCAAAAGAGGAAAGGCGTCACAAGCGACCATCTCCATTGAGTCAACGATAAAAAAGAAGTCAGGATTATTTTGAACCCAGAGAATCTTCAACTGTGAAAAGCCCACTATGTCCAAATCGAAAAGAACATTCTTGACACCGTGCAGCTTGTCCAACTATAGGTATTCAACGTTATTGATGCCCTGCAATTTCATGGAGCAAATGTCCATAAAATCAAGCTTGAGCTTCAATTCTCTTAAACTCTCACGATTGCTGTTGATCAAAAAGTGCGGCAGGCTTCGAAACCATTGTTTTCTAACACTCTGGGGAGGCATGAATGATTCATTTCCAATAGATATTTTGAACCTTTCCAGCTTTTGGGTTAAAAAGCTTTCTGGTAAAATACTGTCATTTTTAACATCAATTTCTAGAGTGGTTAGCCAAGGTAAATTCATCAATTCATCAAGGCTAGAATTACTTCTTTCACTATTGGCTCTTTCAACCTCCCATTCAATGGGGCAATTACCCATATACAATTCTTCTAATCGGGTTAAGCTTGATATGACATTTGGAGCAATAACTTTTAGATGGAGCAATGCTTTAGGCAACTGCACAATATCAGACCGCACAAAGCTAAGGATTTTTAGATTTTTCAACTTTCCAATAATGGTTATGTCTATGTCTCTCAAAATACTTTGATCAAGGCAAAGTGTTTGAAGATTTACTAGAAGATAGATTGAAGATGGCAATGATGATAACAGCATTTTTACCAAAGCTACAACCCGAAGCTTTTTCACCCCTTTAAGAAGTTCTCAGGAATATTGAGCCCCAAAAAAGAGTTATTGGGAATCATAAGTAAAAATTCAAGTTGTGCAGATTCCAGCCCTTCAGGAATGTCATTAATACGACTATTTATTAAAGAGATTGCAAGATATTTTTTTAATGCATCTGGATTTGGCCATTCCCACATATTCTTATTTCTCATCACAAATGCATTCATGTCACGACCTGCAATTGAAATGGCAACATCGCGAAGAACATCATGCATAGAAAAGAACTTACTGCTACCATCCACAAGCAGCAAACAAGAGTCTCTTAGTTGACGGACCCATGCATGTAATTTGTTATGTGCCTCTTCTAGCTTAAGGACACTTTAAAAAAACCCAAAGCCCACGGTATAATTGATCAAGTCCATAATTGAAGTTGGTGCAATAAGACTACATAGTAAAATAGTTTCCTTGAGTTGCTTACCTAAATACTTGTAACTCAGCTCAATTGTTGAGTATGCCTCTGCTGGTACTCCTTCGTCGAAGCTTGTCTCTGAAGGCATTTGGAGTTCTTGCAAGGCATTCTTCCACTCAGGCAGCTCTTTGTTTCTCAGTGCCTTTGCTACTGTGGTTAGGGCAATAGGCAAACCTCCACATGCCTTGGCTACACTTGTTGCTGTAGATTTTAACTCACGATTTTCAACATAATTACCAGCCATTATCTTGAACAATCTCCAAGCTTCTTGCTCATTTAGAATTTCAATCGAGAAGTTTTTTTCAGATCCCATCCTTATCAGCACATCAAGATCTCTTGTTGTGAATAATAATTTACATCCTCTATGCTCAACCCCAAAAGGAATTCCAATAGTCCCCAAATCAAGAGATTTCCAGGTGTTATCCAGAATCAGAAGGATCTTCTTCTCATTCTTCAATCTTTCAAACATTCTACTAGCTCTTCTAAACTCAGCTTCCTCGGACAACTCTAGGCCTAGCTTTTCCGCAATTTCCTGTTGGATCTGTTTTATGTCTGGACTTTGGGTAACCTCCGAAAAAACCACCATATCATAAAGCTCGTCTTCAATGGCTCGCCTAGCAAACTCCTTCACCAGTGTCGTCTTTCCAATGCCGCCCATGCCGTACACGCCAATGATGCTGACATTAACATCAGTTAATGCCTTTCGTATATCCTTGAAAGTAGTAAGTCATGATTCGAAGTTCTCGTAGTCTTTGTTAGACTTGAGCCATATATCCTCCCGAATGGTAGGGTAGGAAATTCTATTATCAAATCTCTCAGCTTCTTCTCGGAGTTTAGAAAGGGCCTCCTTCTCTGTTTCTGCTTTCTTTCCATGCTGATAGCGAGCAAACCAATCAGGAAACAGCCCCATGAGACATCGGCCATCATTTGCTGCCTCTTCGTCTTGAATGAATTTGGCTGCCTGCTCAATTCTCTTGTTCGCATTAACCAGCCATTTCTCAACCATCTCTTCAATCTTTTCACTTTTTCTTTCAGCCTCAGAAACTCTGCGCTGAATGCTTTCTCTTTCATCCTTGAGCCCATCGAGTTCTGCCTTGAGATTGTCAAAGTTGGCACCGGAGTTATGCCAATAACTAAACTCGCTTTGTGCTAGAGGAGCAAAGCAGTTTACAACTCCTAGGACAATGCTTTTCAAAATGTCCTTTTTTTTGGGGGGGGGGGGGGGGGGGGAGTGAACGAACTAGAAATACAACAGGGTCAACGACTGGGCAATTGATAGTCAAGTAGAAGCAAATAAAGGCTAAATGGGAAAGAGAAATGATATTTGTACAAAACAAGCAGAAAATCAGTGTCAAGAGAATCAGAGTGCTTTTGAGATCAGAAATTGAAACAAGAAAAGGGTCGCTTGATCCAATGGAAATGCAAAGAGCTGATGACAAAAGGGAACAAAGTTAAATAAGAAAACAGCTAGCACTAGCAGCGACCACAATGAACAGAAAATTTAAGATGGATTTACAATATTTCTGCCATTCTTTATGCTTTAAAAAATATTGAGCGATTTTATCATTGGAGTCACAAAATACCTACACAATATAGCAAGTGACTAGGAATAAGAATACATAACTCTCTCTCTAATTCTCACTCTAGCTTTTAATTGTCACGCAAAACCCATAATTTATCCTTAAAAGTGTAAGCAAATCAGAGATGACAGCTTCTGATTGTCATACGTTCCTTTTCGTTTCCGGATGACATGGCGTACACTTCTTCTGTAAACCCAACACAACATGTCGTACTCTTTGTTTTGATATCATATTTTAAACTCTTCATATTATGAATGAAAGATAAACTACAATCATAAAAATATTTAGGCAGTGTTTATTTTCTGGAGTGGGAGTGTGGAGTGTGGATTCCTCCCACTCCAGTATTTACTTGTCTTAAAAAAGAAGGGAGTGGGAGTGGGAATCTGTGAGTCGCACTCAATTTTGGAGTGGGGAGTGGGATTCCCACTCCCATGGGGGGAGGTGGGAGTGGGAATCCACTCCCCCCTCTTCCCATTTTATCCTTATAAATAAAATAAATAAATAAAATTTAATAAAATAAATAAATAATATTTAATAAAATAAATAATATCATATTTATTAAAAATAATAATTATATCATATTTATTTTATTAAATATAATAAATAAAAATAAATAAATATTATATTTAAATTAATAATATTAAACATTAATTTTAATCAATATTAATTAATTATTTAATTAATAATAATAAATATTGTATTCTAAAAAAATATTAATTTTGTACTATATTATCAATAATAATATTTCATTTGTGTTGCTATTATTAATAATTTTTATTCACATAATTTAAATTAAAATTAATAAAAAATATGATTTACATAATTAAGAATATTAGTAATTATTATTAATTTATAAATATAATAAAATATTTATTTTATTTTCCAAATATATTTTTTTATTAATTTTTTAATTACAAATTATAATTCTGTACATAAGGATAAAATTATAATTTAAAACAATTTACTCCCAATTCAAGACAAAGTAAACAAATAATTGAGATTTTGATTGACAATCCATACTTTTATTTAGTCTAAGTAAACACCATACTCCCACTCCCACTCTACACTCCTAATCCAAGGATTCCCACTCCTCAGGATTCCCACTCCAATCCAAAAAGTAAACGCAGCATTAGTGTTTGTTTGGTAATGTAACGTCATAGTTGTGAATTGAAATTATTTATGTAAAATAAAAGGATTTGGATTATTGTTCGTTATTTACTGGCAATATTGCCTGGTCATGACTATTTATTAAATATTAAAAAAATAAATTTATATTTATTAAGTATAAAAAATAAATAAACAAACAAAAATAAGGGGAAAATGTATACATTACGTAAAATAATAAGAACAATATCAATATTTCACTCTATAATTGAGTGATGTGTTGTCCAATTGCCACACATTTGTCCGAAACGGAGCCTTAAATATCAAAGCGCAAAGTTAGAGTGACGCTATTGGCACCCCTGTATTTTTCTTATAAAACCCCTCTTATTATACATTTACAATTTTATCCCTTAAATCTTATCTTATTAAATTCATATATGATTTTTTCTCACTGACTCTTTCTCCACTAAAGCACTTAAAAGTTCCAATTTTTTTTTGAAAAAAAAAGGTCAATGGTAAAAGAGTAAGAATTTGATATAAAGTATTTTTTTCACTTAACAATTTATTTTTTTAGGAAAGATAATTTTATAAAATTTTTATAAATTACTAACGTTATTAGAATGCTAGGAGATAACTAAACCTTGTGTGTATTCTATACATATTTATTTTAAAATATAATGTCATAAACTGAAAAGTATAAAACTAAAACAAATAGAAACCTCATAATAAATTAAGCGCATGGGATACAAAATATTGGGTTGTTATCAAAAGCCTTTCCTATAAAAAGAAGAAACTTGAAGTGGGAGTGGTTGAAGAGTGATAACTGAAAGAAGGTTGAAATTGTTTGCGGAAAAATTACAGATAAAGGCTATTTTAAGGATTGAGGAGGAAATAAACAGAAAAGGGGTTTGAAAAGGATATCAGGGGGGTGCCGATAGCTCCGCTCCAAAGTTATTGTGATGATGACTTATAATTGCCAAACTTGACATACAGGTAATCATGCATTATAAGGTGCTGATTTCTTACGATCGAAACCTTATTTTTCATTCACAAATAAATAAATGATGTGACTTAATGGGTGGCGGGGTCCTTTGTGCCATTTGGGAATTTCACTGAATGGTTGATTGTAGCAGGAAGATTCCTGGGAGTTGCCATTTGCCAATGCTACTAACTTTTTCAAACTTGGAAAACCCTTTAATCAATCTTTTAGTAGTAGGCTCTGGTAGCTTGGTTTGATTATGACATGATTATTTGATAATAAACCTAGAGGATGTATTAATATAAAATTTGTTTATTGGTGTTGAAGTTAATTATCTCATTGATAAGAGTATAAAAAGTTAATTACTAAGAAACACATAGCAGTAGTTAATTGGTGTCATATTATTGAGATTCTGGGATATAATTTTATATCATAACTTTGTAAGTGTATAATTACTCATTAAATTAACAGAATTATTTAAAAATATTTAGTTGGAAAAAATAAATTATAGTCTTTTTATTTCAAATAATCTATAAGTTAACTCAAAACATAATCAAGCTGAGAATTAAAATAATGCTACTGTATGACATGATTTTTATTTTTTGCCAAAGTTTCACTAGGAAATTATTGATACATAGCTTTATTCGGATCATCTTAGTTCAAACGAAAAATGATTGAAAGACTAAACTAAATAGACCAGCCAACAACTTTGTACAAGAGAGTTCAAAAATTAAGGTCATGTTATTGAAGTGTTTTGTCTGGAAAAGTACAGTATAGTAATAAAATAAAAATTATTAGTCTTATAAGATATGACTTTTAAATAATAATTTTTTAAAAAATACAAAAATATTTATAAAGTACTTCTATAGTGAGGAGACCCTCACTTTGTTAAAGTGAAAATATCAATAATATACAAAAGACATATATTTTAACACATTAAAAACTGTATTTTTTTTAATCTATTGGTGTATTGAAATGTGTGTTATTTAGTTTGTTAGCGATATCATCACTTTGTTAAAATGAGAATGTCGTCACTAGAGAATCATTATATATACATATATATAAAGTGCTTCTCTCCAAAATATAGACTTTATTAAAATTTAAGAAAGCAAATATATTTTATATGGTATAATAGTGTAATAACATCACACTATTATATCATATAGAGTAATAGTTTTTGGAACTCTAATAAAGTTCAAGATTATAGAATGAATGATTTATATATATTATAATTTTTTTATCATAAAGTGAAGGACAAAATTAATATATTTTTTAAATTATAATAAGTATTTATCAAATAATTTAATATTGTAGTTTCTCCTAACCAGTATAGTAAATACGACCTAGGAGGTACATTCAAAGCATTTCATAAGTTGGTTGTTAATAATAAATGATACATGCAGCTCCAACCATCATTGTACGGTGAGTATTTCCAGTTATGAATAGATATTACTCCCTTCCCAGCAATTTTTGATGGCTTAATTTAGTGGGATCAAAATCAACACTGAATAGTCAAAATATTAATGGCCAAACGGACCAGCTGCCATGTAACGACCCGCCCCGAATCCCCCCAGGCGAGTCTATCTGGTCTTATCAAAACGGACTTGATAATAATTCTATTCGTAAAGATTCTGCCGAAAATTCGGCAAAGTCTCCTTTATATATATAATACTCCCAATCTACAAATATGAATATAACACTCCCAATACAATTCAATAAACAACAAACTCTAATGCTCAACATCCTCAACCAAAATGCTGAGTTTTATATCTCCAGAGTCTCAAAAGATAATATTATAACTAATATTAATATCAAAAGAATAATATAACAAAAATATACAATCCCAAAAGAACAAGATGACACCAAGATGTCCTAACAAAAACATCTATATCTTCTAACACCATCATGTGGCCAAAACTCAAAATATATTTACAGTCACTGGGTCGGTCTGGTGTACCTGCAACCTCCTGGTGAGGGGGGAAAATATAATAAAAACGGGATGAGTTTAAAACTCAGTGAGATCAGTGAGTGGATAGTAGTTTTGAAAATTAATTCTTACTTTAAAAGAAATAATCATATCATTTCCAAACACGATTTCATTAAACCATAAGCGAAAAACCAGTAATAAATCATTAAACATTGAAATCAGATTACTAACCATGGACATCATATCACAATATCAAATAGAATTCACAAATCTGAAAATTATCAACAAACAAGTACCCAGGGAAATAATCTCGTCATATCCGGACCTCAACGGACAGGCAATGTCGTACTATTTGGGTATCGCCATGCCTCGGAGCTACACGGATAGACAGGGAAATATCATCTCATATCTCATCATATCTGTGCATACATAATCTAGTCCCCAAAGGACAAAAGCGCCCAAGCACACAGCCCAAAGCTTCTGTGTGTACTCAGACGAGCCCCAAAGGCCTGTATCTCATCTGTATCATCTATATCTCAACAACTATCTGTATCTCATATCAGTATATCTGTACTCATCATACTGTATGCATATGCCCCAAAAAGGCAAAAGTACCCAAACACACGGTCCAAAACCTACATGAGTGTTCAGACGGGCCCCAAAGGCCTTTCATCTGTATTATTGTATCTGGAGGGAAGGGTACTGTCTAATGATTTCAAAAACAACCATTCTACTCATATTCACATACCTCTTAACCATATTTGAAATCATACCACATTTGAATCCATTTTTCTTATCTTTAAAATACTATCATACTTTATTCAAAATCGATATGCAAAATCATTAACCAAACATTTCGAGAAATCATTAAATCAGAACATTTACAATACTTATTTCGCAAACATGCTTTACTATCATAATTAACTATAAAAATAGGTTTTGTATATTCCACTCACAGTGACGGTGTTCACGGTCGGTTATCGTCCACGTCAGCAGACCGGTTCTCGCTCGCAGATCCTCCTAAATCAAGGAAACGACATAATTATTTTTCATAAATCGGAATTACGACAATTTATGCAATAAGTTCGAAACGAACATCTATCCATAATTGACAACTCCTGTGTTCATAAAATTACTAAAATGTCCTTGAGTCTGTAAATCATTAACACATACTCTGAAATCGTACATCACCGAAGAAATCATAATTACACCCACTCCTCAATTCTAGGAATTACTAAAATATCCACATGCTCAGAAATTACAAAATTGCCCTCATAGTGTGAAATTATCAAAATGCTCTTGTCGGTCAACAGTCACCGGAATTTGGTCAACGCTGGCTAGGAAGCTCAAATCTGAAAGTTCCAATCACGCTGAGTTCAATAGTACCGACGGTGAGCTCCAACGCACGGCAATGGCGCCAAAATCGAGGTCGGCAGCCGTGAATTCCAACAATCGACCGACGGTAAAACAGTGACTCTCGGTGCCCATGGATGGTCGAAAATGGAAGAGGGAGTCGTGGGGATCCAACCGGTGGTGTCACCCAAAACTGGCAAAAATCCCGGCAGAGTAAAGTGAAACAGTTGCGGGTTCAAGCTTTGATCACCGGCGTTCTGGTTGGTTTTCGGCGGTGAGGATGGCAGGAGAATGACGGTCGACTTCTAAGCTTCAGATTGGTACCAAGCTTTTGCCAAAATGGTGGTCGGAAATGGGAGTTATGGCCGGGTCAAGGTCGTGGGTTCCGGGTCGGGTTTTCGGGTCTGTAATTGGGTCAGTTTGGCAGCTTCCCTTCACTCTCTCTCACACGTGCATGTTTTTACCTTGTTTCTAGCTTATTCTTTTACTTATAAAAGCCTTAACCGCCTCATTTTCATTTTAAATTCACATATGTTACAATCCTCCCCCCTTATAAAAATTTCGTCCTTGAAATTTACGTACCTGATAAGAAAATATAGGGATACTGAGCTTTTCCAGTGGAGAGGGCGGGAAAGATTGACCAGGGCAGGCTCGATAGATAGGTACGATAGGTACAAACTCGAGTTGAATAGAGTGAAAGGGAATAGCTCACTGAAAGAAAGTCTTAGTTTTTCACCAGCCCGCAGCAGAGGCCAGAGCCAGCTTCACAACGTATTAGCCAACAGGTTTTGTTTTGGTCCATGTCCCTCCATTAAGTCCTCGCGTGCTCTTTCAAAATGCCTCTTTGTGCTCTTTCAAAACATCCAACAACTTACCTTTTTGTTCGTCGTTTAGGGATGATGAGATGATTACAGGTAGAGTACTTTCTTCTCCCAAAAATGCATATTCCAGAATGTTGGGTAATGGTTTGAGCTCAAGTTTCGGTGGTAATTCTGATGATGGGATGCGTTTCTTCTTTGATGGTGCTAGTTGTTCAACTCTTGACTTCCATTTATTGGTGTACATGGATGGTGCTGAGTCAAGTAGAGCGTTAACCTCTTCGACCGATCTGTTAATATCAAAATCCAAATCAAAGTGAGTTAAGCATGTTTGTAAAGGGTCATCACTAAGGTTTGAAATAAAAGTGTCATCAAGTAATGCTTCAATTAAATCCACATCAACAATTCCATCATTTGCATTATAAGGTTGTTTGGCAATGTTAAAGATTTTCAGCTCCATGGTCATGTTGCCGAAGGACAACTGCATATTTTCAGTCCTACATTGAATATGAGCATCCGCGGTTGCCAAGAAAGGTCGGCCTAGAATAATGGGGATGTGCCTCCTTGAATCCTGTATTGGTTGAGTGTTAATTACAATGAAATCAACAGAAAAATAAAACTTGTCTACCTGGATAAGCACGTCCTCCACAATACCACGAGGTATTTTCGTGGACCGATCTGCAAGCTGTAACACCACTGGAGTTGGGTGTAATTCTCCCAGTCCAAGTTTTACGAAAACAGAGTAAGGCAACAAATTTACACCAGCTCCTAAATCCAACAAAGCATTCTCAATTGTGTGGTTCCCTATGCTACATAAGATAGTAGGGGAGCCTGGGTCTTTACCTTTTAGAGGAATTTTATGTTGGAGTATAGAACTAACATTTTCTGTTAAAAATGCATTCTTTTGAACATGAATGTTTCTCTTTTTAGTACAAAAGTCTTTAAGAAACTTGATATAAGATGAAATTTGTTTAATAGCATCAAGTAAAGGGATGTTAACACTTACATGTTTGAAGATTTCGAGAATCTCACCTGTGGGTTTTCCCTTATTTTTTTTCGCTAACCTCTGAGGAAATGAAGCTTTCGGAACATATTCTCGTGGGTTGGTTTCTTCTTTTTCCTCCGATGGTGAGTCTTCAACATTCACAGGAACAATTTGATTTTCTTTTGTCACCGGCATCTCCACTTTGTTGTCGACTTCTTTTCCTTTTTGTAAGGTCATGACTGCTTTGACCTCTCCATGCTGCTGTGGTGAACTGGTACTTGCTTCATGCACTCCTTTAGGATTAGGCACTGGTTGACTTGGAAACTTGCTTTTCTCAATAGTCATTGCCAAGGTCTAAACTGAAGAAGCAAGTTGTCCCACCATTTTCTCGAGGCTTGAAACTGATTGGGCTTGTGAATTGAAGCCTGCTATCAACTCATTTCGTAATCCATCAATGGTGCGGTTTTGTTGCTCAATTGTGGAGTGAGTAACAGTCTTGAAATTCTGGAATGCATCCTCCCATGGTTTGGGTTGAGAGTAGTTTTGGTTCTGATTGAATGGTCTAAATAGGGGCTGAGAGGCTTGAGGAATTGGTTGCATTGGTGGAGCTGGAGCTGTTGGTCCTTTCGATTGGAATCCTTGAGACCATGAAAAATTGGAGTGGTCTTTCCATCCAGAATTATAAGTGTTGGAGTATTGGTTGTAATTTGATGGCTTTCTCATTACACCTATGGCATTGGCTTGATCTGAGTATGAGTTGAGTCATGGTCATGTAGTTCTGTTGATGTAGCAGTCAATAACGATGCTATTTGTCGAGCAAGACCTTCAACCATCTCCTTGACTTCTTTGATTCCCGAAGTTGACTCGCCAATGTGAACCTCATGTACTCCCTTAATTTTTCTAGTATTCCTAAGTGATCGACTCTGTTGTTGGGAATTATCCACTTATCACTGGAATACCCAAATTTCTGATGCACTTTTTGACATTAGCTCTCCTCCACTTGTTGCCATTAGCCATTCTTGCACATTCGGCATTAATCCCTCCAAAACGTATTGGCATTGGTGCCATTTCTTGTACCCATGATGTGGACACTTCAAGAGTAGCCCATTGAATCGCTCCCATGTTTCGAAAAACTGCTCGACCTCTTTCTGGGTAAACTCCAAGATTTCCCTGCGAATAGCATTGGTTTTATGCATTGGGAAATATTTATTCAAAAATTTACTTACCATTTATTCCCATGATGTAATGCTATTAGCAGGTAAAGTATTTAACCATGAACGAGCTCTATCTTTTAAAGAAAATGGGAATAATCTAAGCTTTACATCATCATTTGAAAAATTCTCATATTTAAATGTTTGACAAATAGCATGAAAATCATTCAAATGATTATATGAGTCCTCATTTTCTAAGCCATAAAATGTGGGGAGACAATTTAGCACACTAAGTTTTAATTCAAAACTCCTAACAGCTACATTTGGGTATCTTATATATGATGTGCTCAAATTAGCTAATAGACTAAAATATTCCTTAAATAGCCTCTCTTGTGGTGCTTGTAAATCCATTTTATTTTTTAACGTTCTTGTGTGTGCGAAGTGTTTTTTCTATTTCAAGATCTATAGGTTCAAGATTAGGAAATAATGATCTACGACCATGCATGCAAAGAACACAAAAATAAATGGAAACAAAACAAATAAAAATAAAGAAAATGAGAAATTACGATACTAACCTTATTACGCTGTTACAACCTTTCTATAAAAACACACTAAAACAAATTTGTGAAATTAACTAAAAATTAAATTAAAACTTAATAAAGAAAATTAAATTAAGATAAACAAAAATTACAAAGAAAAATAACTTAAAAATTAAATTGCAGAATTGTAAAGAATAGAGAAAGAAAAGAAATACTAACCTCTAAATGCATATTCACTTTTTTTTTTCTTTTTTTAAAAAAAATACAAGAAAACAATTTAAAAGAAATTATTCACAAAAATTAATTCTATGAATTAAAAATACTTACCTCCCCGGCAACGGCGCCAAAAACTTGTTGTGCAAATTTTATTGAACTCGTAAGTGCACGAATCTATTGTAGTATAGACTAATGGTGATGAGTGTCAATCCCACGAGGAGGTGGATTTTAATTATGTGTAAAATTAATTTTGTAAATGGGTGGTTTAGATTTGTGGTGGAAGTTAATTAAATGATCCTAAAATTAGAATTAAAATGGTGATAAGAAATTGAAGAGAAATCTATTGAAATGACGTACTTGGATATCTGGATCCGTATCAACATGCATCATGGGCTAAATATTCCTTATTAATACCAATTAAATCATGAGGGGAGAATCCACACTTCATGAACCACGCTCTAATCAATATAGTGCTAAGGGTTTATCGTGCCAAATAATAATAACCTTGTACTAGGGAGTCGGTGAAACCAGTGCGGCACTAGACAAGACTATTATTATTTGTCGACGAGAAGTCAAAACATCCACAAAAACTAGAGGGGAAAAGAAAATAAATTTACCAAATAAAGCTCATGACACATGTTAAGACTTCACCTTCAACCCAAGTTTGAAAGAAAATTAGCTACTCATAATTGAACTAGGGGCAAAATAGGAATTTATTAAAATACGTAGAAAATACAAGATGGAGAAAGAATTACAGAAAACAGAGTCCAAAAATGGATGCAGAGGTACCAAATTAGGGGGGAGAGGTCTCATTTTTATAGATACATCGAGTAAATCATGGCCATTGGATTAAAAACAGTTTGGACGCTCAGGATTGCGCCACGTCATCAGTCCGTCTATGTGAACAATGTTGTGAATAGTAACATAGACAGTACCGTACATGTGAACAATACCATTTTTCCTTTTATGCTCCTCCTAAGGTTTTAGACCGTCCTGAGTTAAAAAATGATGTTCGTTTTGTCGTTTGATCTCTCATTTATTGTGAAATAACTATGATGCCCCTAAAATACATAAAATACTTAATTAAAATAAAACACACATAATTAAATTACAAGAAGTTTAAATACATAAAAGTAAGGGTTGTTAGTAATACTTGAAATGTAAAATAACAGTTTTTTCCTTTATAAATATACATTTTCTAACACTCAATATGCCTCATGTTGTGTCAAAGTAAAAACTCGAGCCTGAGTATGAGGTCGACCAGGCTGACCTCTCTGACATGGAGCAGTCGTCTAACTCCTAAAGGTAGATGTAGAACCTCCTGTTTGCACTCTTTTCTGACCCTGAGTCTGGCCAGAGTAAGGCCGATACCGTGAGGCTGTCCCTTCTGCACAGCTATCACTCTAAGATAAAGGAGGGCAAAATCTCCTGATGTGTCCAAGCTGACCACATAAATAACAAACTCTGTCTCCAACACGACATGGGCCCTTATGATTCCTACCACATGAAGGGCAAAAAGTCTGCTGGAAACTCCTAGAATGATTATCACGATATCCCCCACCACTGCGGTCGTGTTGTACCTGATTCCTACTATTACTCCCCACCGATGGTCGCACAAAGCTATGACTGACAGCCCGTCTCGAGTCTCCCCTGAAGCATGTACTCTGACTCCTTTGCGTACTATCAGAATAACTCGTAGGAATACCCCCTCTCTTGGGCGGCCTACTACTGAGCCACCCTATGCCCAGCTCTGGCTACGCTTTTGCTTCAGTGCATGAAATCTACGTCTTTCTGCAATACTGTGCTCTACACTCCTAGCTGCCTCTACTACCTCTCCAAACTCAATATATCGTGATATAGTCACGGTGGTGCGAATCTCAAATCGGAGGCCATCCTTGAACCGTCTGCATCTCTCTCTCTCTCATCACCGACTACAGATGTAGCAAATCTAGAGAGGTCTAAAAATTTCTTCTCATACTCCTCAACTGTCAGAGGTCCCTGAACTAACCGAAAGAATTCACTCTGTTTAATATCCTGATATACAGTAGGAAAATAATGATCGTAGAATTCCTTGTGGAAAATGGCCCAAGTAATCGCAGCATGCCCCCAATATCATCTCTCCACAGTCTGCCACCAATGGTAAGCTCTATCCTCTAGCAGGAAAGTGACGAAGGATAATCTATCATCCTCTGAGCACTTCATCACATCAAAAATACGCTCTAAATTAACAAACCATGACTCAGCCTCAGGTGGTTCTCCAGAACCATTAAAGCTCCTCGCCCCTAAACTCCTCACTCGCTCAATAGTGTTTGCGTTACCGACATGCGCTTGAGTCTGATTTTGCACAACTGTAGTCGTGATCTGAGCCAGCCTATCAAATGACTGCTCAGTATTTGGGGCATTCCCCGGTGCCTGTTGTGCAATTTCATGGGTAGAGGATTCAACTATCCCCTCATTCGCGGGTTCACTTTTCCCTGTAGGTACACTACCAGAAGTCAACCCAGCTACTGGCCTAGTACGGCCACGGCCATGTCTACTGCTAGGACGAAGCATGATGGTGCCTACAAGATATAAATTCTAACTTTAATAAAGATAAAACTTATTCTTATAAAGACAATAAAGTCTACAGAATCTAAAACCATGCTCTGATACCAACTGTAACGACCCACCCCGAATCTCCCCAGGCGAGTCTATCTAGTCTCATCAAAACGGACTTGATAATAATTCTATTCGTAAAGATTCTGTCGAAAATTCGACAGAGTCTCATTTACATATATAACACTCCCAATCTACAAATATGAATATAACACTCCCAATACAATTCAATATACAACAAACTCCAGTCCTCAACATCCTCAACCAAAATTCTGAGTTTTATATCTCTAGAGTCTCAAAAGATAATATTATAACTAATATTAATATCAAAAGAATAATAGAACAAAAGTATAAAAGAACAAGATGACCAAGATGTCCTAACAAAAACATCTATATCTTCTAACACCATTACGTGGCCAAGACTCAAAATATATTTACAGTGATACAGATGAAAGGCCTTTGGGGCCTGTCTGAACACATATAGAGGCTTTGGGCCATTTGTTTGGGCGCTTTCACCTTTTGAGGGCATATGCATGCGGTATGATGAGTACATATATACTGATATGAGATACAGACAGCTATTGAGATACAAATGATACAGATGATACAGATGAGATACAGGCCTTTGGGACCCGTCTGAGTACACACGGAGGTTTTAGGCCGTGTGCTTGGGCGCTTTTGTCCTTTGGGGACTAGATTATGCATGCACAGATATGATGAGATATGAGATGGTATTTTCCTGTCTATCTGTGTAGCTTCGAGGCGTGGTGGTACCCAGATAGTACGTCATTGCCTGTCCGTTGAGGTCCGGATATGACGAGATTATTTCCCTGGGTACTTGTTTGGTGATGATTTTCAAATTTGTGAATTCTATATGATATTGTAATATGATGTCCATGGTTAGTAATCTGATTTTAATGTTTAATGATTTATTACTGGTTTTTTGCTTATGGTTTAATGAAATCGTGTTTGGAAATGATATGATTATTTCTTTTAAAGTAAGAATTAATTTTCAAAACTACTATTCACTCACTGATCTCACCGAGTTTTAAACTCATCCCGTTTTTATTATATTTTCCCTCCTCACCAAGAGGTTGCAGGTACACCAGACCGACCGAGCGACTGTAAATATATTTTAAGTCTTGGCCACGTGATGGTGTTAGAAGATATAGATGTTTTTGTTAGGTCATCTTGGCCATCTTGTTCTTTTGGGATTGTATACTTTTGTTATATTATTCTTTTGATATTAATATTAATTATAATATTATCTTTTGAGACTCTGGAGATATAAAACTCAGCATTTTGGTTGAGGATGTTGACCACTGGAGTTTTTTGTATATTGAATTGTATTGGGAGTGTTATATTCATATTTGTAGATTGGGAGTGTTATATATATATTTGAAATCATACCACATTTGTATCCACTTTTCTTATCTTTAAAATACTATCATGCTTTATTCAAAATCGATACGCAAAATCATTAACCAAACATTTCGAGAAATCATTAAATCAGAACATTTAAAATACTTATTTCGTAAATATGCTTTACTGTCATAATTAACTATAAAAATAGGTTTGTATATTCCACTCACAGTGACGATGTTCACGGTCGGTTATCATCCATGTCCGCGGACCGATTCTCGCTCGCGGATCCTCCTAAATCAAGAAAACGACATAATTATTTTCCGTAAATCGGAATTACGACAAAATTTATGCAATAAACTTGAAACAAACATCTATCCATAATTGACAACTCCTGTGTCCATAAAATTACTAAAATGTCCTTGAGTTCGTAAATCATTAACACATACTCTGAAATCGTACATCACCAAAGGAATAGTAATTACACCCACTCCTCAATTCTAGGAATTACTAAAATATCCACATGCTCAGAAATTACAAAATTGCCCTCATAGTGTGAAATTACCAAAGTGCCCTTGCCGGACAACGGTCACTGGAATTTGGTCAACGGTGGCTAGGAAGCTCAAATCTGAAAGTTCCAATCACACTGAGTTCAATGGTACTGGTTCCAACAATTGACCGGCGGCAAAACAGTGACTCTCAGTGCCTATGGATGGTCGGAAATGGAAGAGGGAGTCGTGGGGAACAAGATCCAACCGGTGGTGTCACCCAAAACCGGCAAAAATCCTGGCAGAGTAAAGTGAAACAGTCGCCGGTTCAAGCTTCGATCAACGGCGTTCCGGTTGGTTTTCGGCGGCGAGGATGGCAAGAGAACAACGGTCGGCTTCTAAGCTTCAGATTGGTACCAAGCTCGGCCGAAACGGTGGCCGAAAATGGGAGTTATGGCCGGATCAAGGTTGTGGGTTCTGGGTCGGGTTTTCGGGTCTGTAGTTGGGTCGGTTTGGCAGCTTCCCTTCACTCTCTCTCACACGTGCATGTTTTTACCCTGTTTCCAGCTTATTTTTTTACTTATAAAAGCCTTAACCGCCTCATTTTCATTTTAAATTCACATATGTTACATGCCAACAACTTATTCCAATGAGACTAGTTCACAATGGGTTCTGTACATGATGCTGGTTTCTCCTTTTGCATCTACTTTTGTTGTTAACATTAATTTCAATGGCAGCTCGTTATGGATGCAACATTTCAAAATTAATCCAAAAAAACAAAAAGTAGTTCAGCTGACTAAATTTGAAAGCATGTATTTGCTGTCGATTGAAAATCGTTTAGTAGGGAAAATTTTTGGATTGCAATTCTCGTACAATACATAGAATTATCATAATCTATAAATTGTATTTTTTCTTTTCTAGGTAGTAAGTCAAGAATCCCTAGTGACAATCTAAATTGAAAAAATAAAATCATAAATAAGAATTATTTGATAAGAATTAAAATAATTGATAAATATTTGAGAGGAGCAATTTTGGAAGACTTGATTTCTAATAGGAGGGGAATTTGAATTTTACAACCTCAGTGAGGAATCCAAAATGCACAATTTGATGAAAATTAAATTTCAATAGAAATTGAATTCCCATATTTTAGTGAAAACCAAACAACAGAAAAGTGAAAGGAATTTGAATTCATTTCCTTCCCGTCTCATCCCTCCAACTAAACACCATCGAGACCCAAAGATATGGGGTTGGAATTCCATACTGATCAGAATGGGATTTGTCCATATTATTAGGACCAATTTTAAAGGCGGCCAGAGTTTAAGATTGAAATTAATTCCAATATTTGATTTGGGACTAGATAAGAATTTATCTTGGAACTCCAATTCTCCCAATTATTTTAGTTGACAATATGTTTAACATTATTTTTTTAACATTATTAATTGCATATTATTTAATTATCAGTATATAATATTCTTTAATTTTCTAATTTTATACGATTAGACATAAAATTGATTATGCCTTTTGAAATTTAACGGTTATGCCAATTGAATAGAAAACTTGGAGTTAAACTTTTGGATGTTTTTGTTGATTATCAATTTATGCATGAATTTTTGTACGGTTACTTTGGTTTTTTATTGTTACTTTTAGATATTTTTATTGGTTTGATTTAGGGTCATTTTGGTAATCCTGTAATTTTAAAATAATTACAGTTAGCTATACTGTAGAAATTGATTAATCGTGAAGAGAATCAGCTGAACATTTAGTAAAATTTATTTTTAAAAGTACTTTTAGTTTTAAAAGCAGTCGTATATATTTCATAAATTTTATTGTTAAACTGGTCCAATAATGTAAATAACTAAATTGGACATAATGCTAAATAAAATTTATTTACACATTTACAGACATGTATTTAAATACTTTTATTATATACATATAATTATTGATAACTAAAATAAATATTTTATATTAATAAATTTTATTCTTTATTTTGTTATCTCAATATAATTGGTAATAATAATAATAATCTCTTTAAACTTAATAATTTTATTTCTTAATTAATAAAGATAATTTTGGATTTTTATTATATAATGAGGATATATATATAGAATTGGATTAAGTATAAAAGTGATTTTGAAAATCAGATTTTGAAAAACTATTTATACTGTTTAAAATCCACTGTATGATGAGATGATTTTTCCAAAAGTAATTACTAAAAAAATTTATAAAACACTAAAAATTAACTTTTAGTTTTCAAAATCACTTTTGAGCTTCCCAAAAACAATCCT
Source organism: Citrus trifoliata (assembly GCA_018350135.1). Classification (NCBI taxonomy): domain Eukaryota; kingdom Viridiplantae; phylum Streptophyta; class Magnoliopsida; order Sapindales; family Rutaceae; genus Citrus; species Citrus trifoliata. Next base: position 148,961 of record VKKW01000118.1, on the reverse strand, counting down.
AATGGGCCTTTATTTGGGAGGTGTTGGAACTTGTAACTTTTGGATCTTTTAGTTTTTATTGGTTTGATGCAACTATTACACTAAAAATTAAATGTATCTTAAACCCCAAACTTCTTCTTCTTCTTTTTTGATTGCGCAAAATTAAAAACAATAGTGAACACATTCTTTAATAAACAATAAGTAATTACTAAGATTGTGTTAAAGAATTTATTTGAAATAAATTGATTTCAATGTTTTATTAGTATTTTGAATAAATAAAAATAATTGATTTAATTTTTTTAAAGAAACTTATTAGGTTCATGTAAAGATGTTTTTGTTATTTTAAAAAGTGTGCAAAGTAAAATTTAATTTTTTAAATTTATTAGATGAGGGAATAATATAATTGAGTGTTCATAGTAATTTTTAAAGTATAGATAGTCAGACCCTAATATTTTTAATATATGGAAATTTTGCTAATATGTTAATAAGAACTAAAATGATAATTAAGGGAGGCATTCGAGACATTCATGATAGTTAGGATGGGACATAATTGTGAGCGGTTTGAGATTGGTCCTAATTTTGATCACAAATATATAAGCATGATGAGTTTATCCGTACTTTTTTTGTTTAGAAGAGAGTTTATCCATACTTATTACTTACATTCCATTTTATAATTAAGATGAGAGTGGAATTGTCAAATCCCCAATCATCCCGGACCATTGCCACCAAAGGTACTCTTTCTTACTAATAATATTTGAAGAAAAATCTACATCTATTTCATACTTTTTTTTTAAAATGGAAGGAGCCCTCATGGGGCTTCAAATGGTGTTCTAAATAATATTTAGAATATCAGGCCATGATTGAGTTTGTGACAAAAAAAATGACATAGTTTGGATACGTAGTTACTAGTGTCCCAATTTATGTAGTATCTATCATTTAGTGCACATATAAAGTGTTCGGGGAATGAAATAGGGTGACCAAGATAAGGTGTTTGCTCATACATTATCGTGCTCTTCTCAAAGTAAAAAGTAAACAAATAGTTGATAGGCTATCAGGAGATTATTTGGTCACCTCGAGCACATAATCTTGACAAAGAGATTATTTGGCCACCTTGAGCATATCACCTCAACCATGAGATTATTTGGAGACCTCGAGCATATTATCTCGACCAGGAGGTTACTAGGAAGCACGACTCAGTCAAAACAAGTCTCACTTATTTTCTTCGAAATATTAGGGACATTATTCTTAGCGGGTTGAAAATTAGTAGTCTTCTTGAGAGTTTTAGGTGAGAGGAAAAAAACAACTATAATTTCCTATAAAAAAACCCTGGGAAAGGGAGGGAAATGGGGGGATTCTTTTTATCTCTCTCTCTCTCTGGGCGACTGAACCCATGGGATCTTTTTCCATAAATTTACTTAAAAGCTTTTTTTTAAAGTATTCATAATTAAGTCGCGTGAATTGTGGCACGGGTTTTTCTAAGTAGACCCAAATCCCTGACTTGAGCGTCGGAGGGTTTTCGCTGGAAAAACTTCTGGTGCCCCCTGACTATTCTTTGTGCTTGCATGCTCACGGGTTATCTGCTCATGGATCATCTTCTCATTGGTTATCTGCTCATAGAACATCTACTCATGGTGCTCACTGATTAGCAGCTCATAAATTATCGGCTCATGGATTATTTGCTCGTGGTTAGAGGATTTTCTTGGAGATTAACAAGCTGCTTCTCCACCAAACAAATTTAATGCTGACGCGAGGATGTGGTATTGAGTCAACAACCGACTTGACCAAATTTCTACATCAACATAAAGTATTAATCAACTTAATTAAGTTATAAAATTTGAATCTAATTAATAAGTGACACATAAATGCCAAGTGCAATAAATGCAAATCATCTTTGTCGATCATTACAAAACTGGCTCTTGAAAACAAGCAAGAAAGCTTAATTAAGAACCTAAAACAAAAAGAATTAGATTGAGAATAGTCAAGCCTTATTTTTTCAAGGATGGAGCTTATAAATCTTCAAGTGCCCAACATATGCTTAGCCCAATTGTTGTTATTAAAATTTCAAAATCATATATATATTTATAACTTATAAGTATGACATAGCAATAATTTGATGGTACATATGTCGGAATATACTAGTTCATGGATGCATTTGATTATCGTTTCCATAATTTGAACAAGGAAGGATGACACGATAAAATTTGATTTTATGGTATGGTTGATTTCATATCTCATGCACTCATTTTTTAAGATAATCAAATTTTCTCTGGCATCTTTTGTAATTGTGGAAATATCAATTATGATCAATCAAAACGGTTTCAAAACCCCTCAACGAGACATATTTATAATACAATATTGTGAAAATTACACCAAAAATTTAATTTATTATATATTATTATTCAACGAGCACACAAAAATGAATTCGTACAAATCTAAAATACTTAGCAAATTTCAAATAGATTTTACCATGTACTACAAGAAAATAGGGTATATGTGACCCCTAATGTGAATGCAAACAAGCCATTACGTATATCACTAACTTCTAACTTTGTAACCCCGAGTTGCTTTTGTTACCCTTTATGTGACAGCCACACTGCTGTCGCATATGTTACTAACCACGTGACGGTAAAGAGCCGTTCGGTATCCTACTATTTTAGAATTTTAAATTTATTTCCAGTTAGAAAACTATTCGCTGGACTAGCCACCATCGTAAACCCAACTGGTTGCCGGCGAACAGCGTAAAACACCGGCCATCTTCTTCTTCATCGTATTCTCCCTTCATCTTTTGAGGTAAGCTTGTGATTATGAGTTTCTTCTCTTAGCTTGTAATTATAGATTTTGATTTTTTTTATAATTCGTATTTTAGCCGTCATTGTCAATTTTTGTCCCGCCAGCAATATTTTTCCTTTTTCCTACAAGTTGAAGCCCCTGTGTTCTTGTTCCATCGGTGAGTTTGCTCAATGTCCTACGACCTATTTTATTTGATATAGTAATTAATTTTTGCCATGGTTTTTTGTGTTTATGAGTATGGAATAGTGGGATTTGGTGTACCTTAGCATCTTTTGAAAGTTCTCTTCAATTGCGGCAAACAAAATTATACATTTAATCAAGTTTCTTAATCATATATATTAGTTTTGGGTATGAACGTTCCTATTCTAGTTCTCGTCAAAGCTTCTTCATTTTGGTCTTCAGATTTCCAGTAGGTTAAGTTAATCCACTATCATAACTGGCTAGCTAGTTATTGCCTGCCTTGCAGCCATTACCCAGGCCATTACATTGCATAGCATAAGGAATAGTGATTAGGTGATTATTAGTGATTTGTTGAGCTTATTATTGACCAAACAAACATATTCGCCTTTACCCACAACTTAGTTTGATAGTTTATTAGACCTTAAAGAGCCTTAATCTATTCATTGGCTTTATTATTTTTATTTGGTTTTTCTTTCAACATTATTGTTGATTTCTTATAAAATTATTCATTGGCTTTTAACAACTACTCATTAGCTAGTACCTGAAGTTTTTTTCTGAGGTAAAAATGGGTTTCTCAGTAGCTGCTCCTCATGGTCTCTGGGTACATACTATGTGTTCTTTTGGCATAGCACATAAACACTCATATATCTATGTCATGTACTTGAAGAATTATAGGGAGATTCTTCTGAAATTTCTATAAACATAGAAGAAAACTCTAGATACTTGAGATTGAAGAAACTTATGCATTCTTGAATGGGATATATAGAACCACTTCCTTTTGTAAATATGAAGGGAATGTTGGATGCATTGATGGGAGTGGAGGAGCTAAGTTGGATGGATGTAATCGGTAATGATTTTGCTGAGTTGACTTGGTTTTGAGCTTGTAATTTTGTTTATAAATGGAGTACTATCTCCAATGTTGGTTTATAAGTATGCTTCAGCTGGCTGGCCTATTTTTTTTTTTTTTAAGGTAACAGGCTTTATATATCTGTAATTGATAGCCAAGTGAAGTTCTTCAGTGTGAGAGGATATTTCTTTGCACAAGGTATTGGAAACATTTTTTTTACATTAATTATTATTGTATATATACTTTAATTTTCACATCTTTTCCTCTGATTCTTTTGGCTTTGCTTCCTTTCATCTATATAAACATTCTAACGAAATTAACCATAAAATTGTATAATGATTTTTTCATTATATTCCAAAACTGCGCACACATGAAAATATCTTATTTAGTAGTAGAAATGAAGAACTAAAATGATTTATTTAACTAATTTTTGTAGTGCATTAAAAGGAGATAGTCATGGACAAGAGTTGGGTTGGTTTGCCAAATAGATATCCAAGTCATATACCAATGGGGTTAAAAAATTTCTAGATTTTGCATTTGAGAATGTTGTTGGTGATACAAGTATTTATTGTCCTTGTAAGAAGTGTCGTAATCGATATTTCGTTATAAGGGAAGTGGCAGGAGACCATATCATTATAAATGGTTTTTGGTTAAATTATTAAAACTGGATATTGAATGGTAAGCCATCTTCATCTTTGAAATCTAACTAAGAAACAGGTTAGTCATGGCTCGGGTGCTGATGATAGTATGGTTGGAATGATACACGATGCATTGTTATGGACTATCTCTGACTTTCTAGCAAATGCCAACTTGTTTGGATGGACTATTAAAGGTAAATAAGCATTTCTTGTTTGCCAACAAAACACTAGATCTAATTGGTTGATACATAATAGAAAATTTTGTCACTGGGTTACCGTCGATTTTAACCAACGAATCATAGGTTTCGAAAATATAGTGTCTTTTGATAAAACTAGAGAATAGGGAGCAGAGACAAGCACCTTCTCGGTTGTCCGGAACTGAAGTGAAAAAACAGTTGAATATTTTACTTACCGAGTGTAAGATTGAAGACTTGAAAAGAGGAGTGAATAAAATGAAGGAAATGATAAGATTACTTGGAAGAAGAAAAGCATTTTTTATGAACTAACGTACTGGGAGTTCAATTTGATTCATCATAATCTCGAAGTCATGCACCGTTTTGATTTTTGTTATGAACTCTGATCAAAAGTTTAATTTGATCAAAATTTTTAAAAAATAGTGAAAACCACTCCTCCTAATAACATGGAAGATGGCTATAAAAGATAAAAGGAAAGGATTAAAAAGAAAAGCTACGCCTGTTAAAAAAATATATAAAAAAAAAATGGCGGCGTCATGTTTATAACAAAAATCAAAACGGTGCATTTGAAAGTGTATAAAATACATTTAGAGCGGGAGTTGTGTTGTTTCTTGAATGCAGAATGTTTGTGAGATATTTGTCGACGAAGCCGAAACCAAAGATGAAACCCATAGATCTCAAAAACTCCACCGGAGCAAACTCAGAGTTACGAGGGTTATGTTTGCCATAGTCAAGGAGCACGGTCCTCTCACCGTTGCCGAAACTTGGGAACGCGTCAAGGCGTGTGTATCTGTTAAATTGAATTTCAACAGTTTGATCTGTAATTATAATTAATCCAATCAATCTGACAGCGATCACTGACCATAATACTAGTAGTTGTTTTACATTTTCAGCAAGCTGGAGCGAGTGGATTGGCGGGCAAAAGCCACATGAAGATTGAGTGTGTTGAGATGGATGAGGGAGAGACAAAAGCTCAGGCTCGTCTGCAATCATGTGGGCCCTCATAAGCTATTCCTGTATACAACTTGGTTCACCAAACCCATCTAACTTGAAGCAGCCAAAATCAGGGAATGATCCTTCTCCGTCATAACTGTAGCTTCCTTAACCTTGTAGTGACACAGTGAAGATGAAGTAAAGCATAAGTAGAAAAATGAAGATGGAAGCCCCTCAGCATGTAAACTTTTCAACAGTAACACAGCTCTTATTCCAGAGGCTGCACAGAAGAGCGACCTGAATCCTCTTCAAAACTTTCAAATTTTTATCAAGTAAAGCTTTGAAAATTTCTCAACAAACTGATTATTTGGTGTGGTTGCCACATTTTGTGCAACTGCTATTCGTCTTCAAGTACAAATTCCTTGCCTTCTAAGTTAGGGAAGATAGATGTGGAGCAAACAGGGAAACAGAACAAACAGGGCAAAAATTAAAATAACAGGACAGCAATTATGGCAATTAACAAACTAACTTCAATATTACATTTGATTCTTTAGCCCAATTGTTCCTTCTCTCAGCATTCTTCAAAAGTTTTTGAAAATTATATGTCAAGCAAACAAAATAAAATAAATTTAGACAACAGAAGCCCTTTATTCAGCATCATATATATTCCTTGATTACCTAATATAATAAATTTCACATCTAAAAAACTAGAAATTTCAAGCAGTACCAGCAATAGAATAATGACAACGACAACAATAACAGAAAATTACAAGATTGCTGATAAAATTTCATTTGCATGGATGTATGACAAAATTTCTGTGATTTAATGTGCGTTCCTGCATGCAAGTCCTAACGTTCCTGTGATCACAAAATGAAACTGAAGATAAATCAGAACAACTACCAAACCTCTGACTGAAATTTCAAAAGAATTTATATTCAAAATGTCAAAATAAACTGGAAATTTTATTGCATATATTACATGAAGCAGTACACACCAATGGTAAATTGATACAACGTTTTTGAACTTAAGATAGTCAAATGAAAGAAACACAACGGAGGGTTAATGAAACACTTTCAAAGCTGCATTAGTGATACAGTAAAGTGAATAACCTCAGCATGTAAACTTAACTTCAAAGGACGGAGCACAAGTTTCACAGAAAAACAGCTCTTATTTCTGATGCTGCGAACACAGAGGAATGACCTCAATCTTCTTCATCACTTGGGAATTCTGCAATTATAGAGCACCACCGATATACTAGAAAAAATATTTATTTTCTACAATTTTCATATAACCTAACTAACCAAGATTAATTTTGTGGTAATGTATTGGGTCATTAATTCATATGTTTTTACTGTCATCACTTTAGAAAAAACTAATTTCTCAATGTGAAATGGCCCATAAAAAGTTTTCTCATTTAAAAACTAAATTTGACAAACCCCTCGATTAAAGCAGGGGAGAGAGAAAAAAAAAAGGATCTGAAGGCTTTCCACATGAAAATGTTGTCACTTTGGATGATATTTTCAAGGGATTTCATTCTAAAAATAAAATACCTGGGACCTTATTCTTCAAATTGACAGCTCGCCCAGTACTAAACGCGTATGAGATCAGTACTGTGACAAGTAACGAGACGACCCCTCCAACAGCTGAAAATATAATTCGCATTCATCAATTTAAATTAAAATTCATATTTTGAAATAAAAACTAATGATTAATGAATTTTCGAGGAATTTAATAAGATTCTCATATATAAACGTGATAAAAAATTCTCTCATCAATAACAAATATTCTAACAGTTACCCGTACCTTTTCTTGATGCAATTGTTGTATGATTGTGTTAAGGTCATTATTAGACCAACGCAGTTTGTCATCACTCAGTCCGTACCGAACGTTTAGTCTCAGAGGCGTGCTTAATTCTCCTTTGGTGAAAATCTTCATCTTGGGACAACCAATCACCCACAAATCTTGCAAAGATGGGAGTTTGAAGGCGTAATTGCCAGAGGAGAAGCTTGTGAGACTGTCTAAATCAAACAGGGACAATGCACTCAATTTGCTGAAAACAATCTCTTCTTTTAAATTTGCTGTTTCATCTTCATCACTTATTATGACCTCTGTCATTGCTGGGCATCCAAATATCCTCAATGATACGAGTCGCTCTAGACTTTTTGCTTTGGAGGATGTTAGTAAGTTCATCAATTTCTTGCAAGCAAAAGTTTCCAGGCGTGTGAGATTCCGAAAAGATACCGATGATGATGGCAATAGACTTAACAGATTTTGGCAGTGTAATACTCTTAGAATTTGCAGATGTTGAAAAATGAAGTCCAGCTCTTTGGAATCGTGTTTCCACAGTTGCTGCAGATGATTAAGTCTGGTCAGGTTTAACCTTTTTATGAGTGCCAGCTTCCTCGCATGTGTCTCCAAATATCCTTCATTTGAAAATACCACTTCGTACGAACAATCCGACAGGTAGAGAAATTCCAGATTGTGAAACCTCTCAAGTAAACCAAGTGGAAAGCAAGCTAAGTCATCATCCCCAACCTGTAGTCGTTTGAGACTGGCAAAGAGGTGTTGGGGGAAATCGCCTTGCAAAATCATCGTGATGTCTTTTCCACTTAATGCCAGTTCCTCCAAGATGGGTAAGATCTGATCATCATCAAGCACAAATTATTAACTTAGCACATTGATCCCTAATTCCAGACTGGCAAAATTCATCGTGTAATCAAAGTTTTCAATGATCTAACTAATACCTATTAAAATTTCTGGTCTGTGAGTAAGAAACAACAAAGACAACTCTGAAAGTTGGTTTCATACCTTCTTGAACGAGAATAGGGGCAGTTGTGCCGGAACACCAAATTGATCATTCTCGTTATTCTGGGATAACGTTATTTTATCACAATTACACGCCTCCAATTTTTTTAGTGCTGGCCATTCTGAAGTATGCATTCCAGGGTATAAACATCTAAGTTCTGGTAGACCTTCGAGTTTCAGTGTGGTCACCCGTGGAAAGACAAAATAAGCGGCCACTTGATCTGTTCTGTTTTCAGAAATGATTTCTTGTAAACTCTTACAAAACCGAATCTCCAGGTGTTGGAGTTGCTCAAGGCTTTGGATCGTAGAAGCTGAAAATAAGTATTTTAATTTGTCACAGCCCCACACTATCAATCGTGTCAAACTTTGAAAGCAAGGAACCATGGCCGGAAGTTGATTGTAATGCCAAATCTCGTCGATATTAATAGCATTCAGCTCCAAAGCCTCCAAATTTGGCAACAATACCTAAAGAAAATTTTCTCTTTAGATCCAATATCCATATAAGAAGTGGTTATTGAGAGCTTAATTAGTGTGCATGAGATTTTTTTTTTCATTTTCTTTTTCTAAATGATTTTTTTTTTTTTGCACATATAGCACCAAATGCAAGTGCATGATAGAATTTAAAAAAAATGCAATATCTATATGAAAAGCACTTGTGTGGCCCAATTTGGTATTACAGCCGCAGATTAAAAAAGTTGCTTCTGCTGTATGGATGCAATAAGTAGTTGATTAAAAAAGTAAGTAGCTGTTAGGTGAATTGTGTTGTTGCAGAGTTGATGTGAGTTTGAAAAACAGTGTACATGCATTTGGTAAATTTTATTATAAACTTATTATTTTATCGTATAATGACCAAAATAGACATAAGTTTAAATTATTTTTTATTTTTTAAAAGTATGTTTAATAATGTTTAGATATGTCATTTTCTTTTTAAAACAAGTAAATTATATTAAGTGAAAAAACTTAATAATTTGTTACATAAAATATGATAAAAATCTATACTAGTATATAATCCAAATAAAATAAAAAGTAATATGTATTACTTTCAAATAAAACTTGTTGCAATAAACACCATGACTATACAAAAAATATAAATAGATTGAATGTTAAAAGCTATGGTTAGAAATCATTTTTAAAAATAGATTTTTGTCTCATATAATATAGATTTTTTTAAAAATCAAACATATATTATAGGTCCGTTTGAGATTATTTTTAAAAGCTCAAAAGTCATTTCGAAAAGTTAAATGCTAATCTTGTATTTTTGGTAAAATTTTTAGAAATCACCTTTAGTAAAATTACTTATCCTACAACAAATTTCGGAAAGTATAAAAGGAATAGTTTGTCAAAATTTAATTTTGATAACCAATTTTATACTTAATACAATTTTATATGCAACCTTATATATATTATAAAAATATAAAATTATCCTTATTATTTAGGGAATAAAATTATTAACTTTAAAGATATTTTAACAATTACATTGAGATAACAAAATAAAAATAAAATTAATAATATAAAATATTGATTTCTGTTATCAATTATTATATACACAAGATAAAAAATATTTTATATATATGTTTATAAATGTATAAATAAATTTTTATCTAACATTATGTTCAATTAAGTCATTTACATTAATAGCACTTTTAGAAGTAAATTTTCCTAAATGTTTAACTGATTATCTTCAAAGTGATTATTTCCACAACATAACTACCAGAAATTATTATAAAAGATACAACATTACCAAAAAGATATTGAGGTACATTTTAATTATGTAATTGACTTAATTATGAATCAATTTATTATTTTCATATGTGTTATCTAAACCAGCTCATTAATGAGATCGCTCTTTTTCTTAAATAAAAATATTCCTGCCAAACAATTGTTGCAAAATTTCAAATATAAATTACAAACAACAAAATTTTCTAAAGTCATAACAATTATTTACGTTCTGAATACATGTAACTAAACCACATGAAAGTTGTCGAAACACGAGGACCTATTATTCGTAAAATTATTTTTCAAGCAAATGCAGTGACAGGTCACGGATTTGGTTTCATGTTTCACCCTCAATAACTTAATTTTCATATCTAACAAATCATCCATATTATTAACAATATCATCAACAACCACAATCTACCTAAACATAAACTAAACATAACACATACATATAACTATATACATACCGAATCAGGAAAACAATGAAAGCTACACGTATCCGGCTCTACAATTCCTTGTTGATACCCTTATGCTTCTAAAATTATCAACCAATTATAAAAATTAGCTTAGGCGCAACTTTACCCCTTTTTTTGGAAAACTTAACTATAAGCAAAGTATACAAATCTCTAAATTAACTTTTTTCCCATGAAATTCAGCATAAATAGAAATAGAATTATAGAAATCTTACTACCTTTTATGAGAAATCCAACTTATATATATGAGACCTCTCTCTCTAAGCACGCGCTTCCTCTCTCTGTACACTTTCCACCTTCAAATTCTCCTTCATTAAGTTTACCTAAATGAATTTAGCATTCTCTCAGTTTCTTTAGCACTTTTCTCCGTGAAAATAGGTGAAAAGAGAAAGTGATTTGATTATTTTAATGTACGACAGACAGATCTGTTTCCATCTCTGTAATTTAAGTGTATCAAAACGAGGTGAACAACTCTTTGTCGAGTCAGTCAAATATAAAAGACAAATTACTAAACCAAGCAGAGCCAAAAAAAAAAAATTCCAATTAAATAATCATCAAGTCTTTTTCAATTAAAATAGGAAGTGCGGAACAACTGTCAAGAGATAATCATTGTTTATGAAGCCATATATATTTTCGATTAAAATAGTTGCGCGTGAACGATTGCCCGAATTCGTATAAATTGTTGTAAGGTCTATTATAATTAACAAGTGGAATGGCCAATGGATGAAGAACCACTGTAATTTCGTTTATGAATTCAAAATGCTAAAGAAACTGGACACCAGCGCTAAACGTGAGTCTGCGGCCCTTGCCTCAGTGTCTTTCAGGCGTTACTCGGGGTAGTTGATACACTGACTATTCCTTTATTAATTAATAATCAAAACAGATTAAAATAATCATCGAAATAGATTAAAATATAAATGAATTGGAATGGAATGAGTTGAAATCAAAATATGGAATGACATTCGGACTAATTTATTTATTTAAATTGAAAAATTAAAATCAGAATAAATTATATTATTATTGATGTATTTGTTTTATCTTAAAATTACGATGAGTTGTTATAAATTACTAATATGTCTTTGATTTTTTATTATAACATTTTTCATATAATAATAATTATTATTATAATTGTAACAATTAATATTGAAAAAAATTTATTGTTAATAATAAATAGGCAATTATCCATCGACCATGTGATTTTTTTGTATTTTTTCAAAAATAGACAAACACTTTTTTCTTTACAGAAATCCACCTAAATTTACAAAGCGTTTCAATTATTTACTGTCATCTTAATTCTGTTAGAATTTTGTTAATGTCATAAGAACAAAATTGTCATTTTCAACTAAATATTAAAAAAGATATCTTTCAAATATGATTAAGATAAAAAAGTAAAAAAAAAAATTATCCATCAACTATATGATTTTTTAACCTCTATAAAAAATATTAAAAAAATATATGAACATTTGTTTTTCTTTTTCAACAATCCATCTGATATTTGTGAAGTGCAATAGTGCTCCACTACTATCATAACCCTTTAAAAATATCGCTTAAACATGAGAACCTATTGCCTAAAATTATTTTTCAAGCAAATGCAACGACATATCTGGTTTTGATCTTCGTGACTTTTAAGTGTACAAGAACAAGATGAACAACCCTTTGTCGAGTTGAAGAATTAAGATGAATCAATTACAAATCTATAACAAACTTACAGGTGATATTTTAGAATTAAGCAAACTATAATTGATCATCTAGTGATAGGCTTATTTTCAATTAAATTCGAGTAAAGATATACATTCTAAATTTTTTATCTCAAAATTAATCCTAGATGATGTGTCATTAATTGAGTACTTGGTAATTCTTTCAAGATCTAAATAAATTAATTATATTTTCTCTCCAACCAATTGATGAATATCATATTATTTTGGATATTTTTTTTTATCTCAAATCCTAGAAAAGAAAACAAAAGAAAGGGAGCAAAAAATATTTTTAGAAATGTAAAATAACAAAAAAAAAATTTTCTTGTTTTTCTTATTTTCCATTGTTAAGCTTCAAAATGAACAATTTTATTCTACAATCTCTCAAATAATATTAATAACAACAACGTCGTCGTCGTCATCAATAATAATAATAATAATAGATTAATTTTGTAGGATGGAGCTCTCTCAAATCTTCAAGACAAAATGTGCTTGACCCCATTGTTGTTATTATAATTTCAAAATCATATGTATTATATAATATTAGGGACTATAACATAGCAAAATTGATGGTACATATGTTGCAATATACTTGTTCATGTGGCGACACATTGACGTAAAGCACAAGCAGAACAACGAAAAATGTAACATGAGAGCTCTCATTATGTAGATTTTCAATAGAAGTAATCCATATTTCACAAGGGCAATGGCCTTATTTCAAATGCTGCACCTGAGGAATGACTTGAATCTTCTATAGAACTCAGGCATTCTGTAATCATAGAGTATATCATTTCAACAAAAATATTATATAGGTCGTTCCTTTATATATTTTATGGGTACACATACAGAAATATTACTTTGGGTACATTTTTTGCAATAAAGCCTGCCCAATCCAGCGTTTTCATAAGTTGGGTTTCTCATTTACATGTTTTTTCCATTGGTTAATTATCACAGACCTCCACTAAGATATAGCATATTTTTAGTTTGATAGATTGTATTCGCGCAAATATCTTTTCAGACGTTAGTTTACCACTTTGTATAAATTAAGTTGGTGAGGATAAAATCGTAAAAGTACACATTAATGATAAAAAAATTCAAGTAAACATGAAATTTTCTAGTTGTGTTCTGAAATTGGTCTCAACTTTTTAAATGTCCATTGGGTAAAGAACAGAAGCAAGCTTTACCCAGCACACAAAAGCAAGCTTTGCGCAGCACGCATTAACGCCCGCAAAAATGGAAAAGGAAAAATGGTCGTCTCTTTCCTCCATTCGAATTGAAGCCATGAAACGCAACATCCCTTTCATCTTCTCTCTAATGCTTTGATTAAAAAACTTGCTTACGAACGGGAGACCATGACACTGAATCCGGAGACGGCAATACCAGAGACGATTGATCGATGTGGAAGAATACCAACCAGTGACTTTCGCCGTCGACCCACAAACAGTCCCAGTGTTTTCGAGCCGTGAATGAGGTATGAATCAGATTATTTCCGTGCATGTCAGTTTTGTTAGGTGATTTGGTTTAAAAAAAGAATAATGGGTCTCGAAAATTTTTTGAGAGTATTTCTGTTGCTTACATTTTTTTTCCATCGATTAATGTTAGTTGTAGGTGAATGATTGTTTCAAATGCATGTTCGCGTGTGACTGATTGAAAATGGCCTGTGATTTGTTATGCTGCCGTATGACTGATTGAAAATGGCTCTAAAATTTTTTTTATTTGTTTAAGCTACTGATTCTGATTATTGAACAGGAATTCATGCTAGTTTTTGTGAAATTAAAGATGAGACTATTTTTTAAGAGATCTGCCAAACCTTCTCTACTATAGATTTGGCTTCTGACATACCTGGTTGGCTAGAGATAATTGTTTATATAGTCATTGGTGCCCGTATTATTTAGGAATATTGATTAGCAATGTACTGGATTAGAGATTGGTATAATTTTGGATAATTAGTCGTAGATGCAACCTGATTATGGTCTCAAATAGTGTGATCTGTCAATTTCGTCTGCTCTGGCCTAACAACCTTGAATCTGAGCTATGCTACTATACAAAGTCCTGACCTAATCAAGCTTGTTAGCCAATGTCCAAAATTGCAGTGTCTTTAGATAAGTCCCATCTTATTTGTTTGAATTATAAATGAAAATTGCAGTGTCTTTGGATAATCACGTTGAATGTTCAAGTTATTGACAAGAAGGGACCCCCAGATTCAAGGCCGGAGCTCCCTGTTGAGAAGCTTTATATATATAGGATTGTCGCTGGGTGGAGGATCGATATGCCTAGTTTTGTTTGGAATAAGGATGAAGATTTTGCATTGAGGCTTTCTTGACAGATCATTCTGCAAATCAAGCTCCATGTACCTATCTTCAAACTCTAGGATATGTATAAAGCAAGTGCATGCTCTATATGTCACTTATTGTATCCCGATTATTTTTCTATTACTTAATATAATTGCAGTCCTTGATGAAGTTGGAGACAACTTATGGAGGGTATCCAGGAGATCGAGAGCTCGATCGCCATTCATTTTACACTTGGCTGAGCTATAGAATACCAACTAGTGATTAATAAAGAGAAGGTATGAAGGTCCTGTTGCTGGTGGTATTATCAATCAGAATTGTTATTTTACTTGGTCATAGTTACCATGTATACTATTCATAGACTTTTTGCATGTTTATGTATTTGCGTTCATCGTTTTGTTAAGCTAGAGATGGTTGATTTGTGTACTCATTTGTATCACTTGTAGCCCTTGAGGAATAAAATTTAAAATTTTGTTGCATCTCCTGTACTAAATACTAATTTTGTTGGCTTTATGTATGGGAAATGGTTCATTATGTTATTTCTTTGATGTGTGTATAGTGTTACGCTGTCTAAAGTCGAAAAGTATTTCTATCACTTGTGTAAAAAACAACCTACTTTTTTTCACTCTTCTTATATTGAATAAAAGAGGAACACTAAGATCTTCACCAAGATTGAACGAAATTTGATGCAAAATGCATAGCAATTAGGCCAGTGCAAAACAGCTTCCTTATGATTCTCTGATATTTAACTTAAATCTTTTGTTTGTTTCATTCATCAAAGTCATTTTGGAAAGTAGCAGGGGTGATTTGATATTTTCATTGTATTCACATCCCTTGGCACCAAAACAAACATGCTGGTACTAACCAACAATGTTTTTTAATTTTCAGTATACAAATTATCTTTTTTTTTTCTAAATTAGGGGTATTAAGAAAAGGTATACTAGCATTGGGGGAGGTATTTGAGAATACACAAATACAGGCTATCAAACTGAGAATAAGCCAAATCTCAGGGGAGGTTTCTGATAAATCTTTTTTTTTGCCTTTTCCTCCATTTACTATAGGTTCAATTTAGACACTGTTGACCAAACAGAAGGTTTAGGTTGGTAAACGCACTAGTGTTAATGTCAACAACCCAAGGGGCTTCATGGTCCTCTGGGCCGAAAATGCGTAATTATTAATTCTCCTACAGTGAAAATCTTCATCTCGGGACAAATAATGACTAATTGACATTATAGCTGTGCAAATTTGGAGGTGTAATAACCGGAAAAGTAAAAATCTTAAGAGACATTTCAAATAAAAAAGATACAACACCTTCAATTTGCTAAAAGTAATGGTATCATTTCTTGTACGGATAATGGATGATTGAATTTTTTTTTTGTTATCCGACGAAGGATATTCAGTTGTTCTTTATGTGTTCACAGGCAAGAGCATGAGCATGTTCATGATTTGATATATGTTTCTTGCATTTTTTAATTAAGTACTCTCTTTCCTTGCTGTGAAGTCGAAATTAGTTATAATCTGTTATGGACATGCTGAGGTGGCAGGTGAGCTGGCATAAATGGGATCCAAATCAAGAGTTGGTTAGTTAGTTAAATAACAGACTGACTCATTGCAAGTGGAAACACACGTGAGAAGCATACATTTATAAGTTGTCTCTAAGCTAGCTAAACATACATAGAATCATAGAGAATTTACAGAGAGGAAACACTCAATAGGTTTTAATCTGTAATTGGTGACTCAGTTGTAAACCATCTTCTTCTTGTTGTTCAATAAAGCCTCTGCCCTTGCTGGTTTTACAGCCGTGGATGTAGGTTCCTTTGTGGAGCTGAACCACGTTAGTTTCTTGGTGTGTTGTGAATCTTTGATTGCTTGGTTCTTCTTTGTTCTTTTCTTAATCTTGTTTCTGTAAACTCTGGTTTTGTGGGTTGCTTAATTCTTGTTTAAGTAAGCGAAGTAAACACGTTTGCCATAACAAACTGGTATCAGAGCCTAGTATTGGTTGGGATCAGACTCAAAGATGGCAAGCACCAGAGTTGATCTTGAAAAGTTCAATGGAGATAATGATTTCTATCTCTGGAGTTTGAAGATGAGAGCAATACTTATTCAACAAGGGCGTGACAGTGCCCTCGATGATGGAGAAGATCTGATGGCCAAGAAAGAAAAGGCAGAAGGCTCTTTAAGCCTTGGTGCATATTAGAGGATCATAAACAATAAAGCCCATAGCACCATTATCTTGCATCTCTCTGATGAAGTCTTGAGAGAAGTATCCAAAGAAAGAACTGCAGCTGGTTTATGGGCAAAACTAGAAGAAATGTTTCTGAAGAAATTATTGGCAAAGAGGCTGTACATGAAGAGGAGATTGTACACATTCTCAATAAAAGATGGAGTAGCCATGAAAGATCACGTGGATGAGTTTAATAAACTCATTCTTGATCTCGAGAGTGTCAACATAATTCTTGAAGATGAAGACAGGGCACTCATCCTCTTAAGTTCTCTTCCAGAATCTTATGAACATTTTGTAGATACCTTCATCTATGGCAGACAAACCTTCTCTTTGAAAGATGTCAAAGATGCTCTGGAATCCAAGGATTTGAAGAAAAAGATCAGACATGAAAGATCAAAACAATGCAGAAGGTTTGGTTGCCAAAGGAAAGCCAGAAAAGAAACACAATAAGCAGAAAAAGAACAACAACCAGAAAGATAAAGCTTAAAAGAATAAGAAGAAGAGAAAGTGTTACTTCTGTCAGAAAGAGGGACACTACATTAAAGATTGCTTTGAGAAAAAGAAACTAGAAGAACTGCAAAAGAAATCAAATGGGAAAGTTGTTATTGCCTCTGAAGATGAATGTGACTATGATGAAGCAGATGTCTTGGTGGCTGCAGAAAGGCACCCAACTGGTGAGTAGATTATGGACTCTGGTTGCTTATTCCACATGTGTCCAAATAAAAGTTTCTTTAAGATGTTTGAAAGTGTAAATGGTGGAAAGGTATTGTTGGGAAATAACCTAGCTTGCAAGGTGGCTGGAATAGGAACCATTAGCTTAAAACTGCATGATGGTGTCACTAGAGACTTGCACCAAGTAAGATTTGTCCCTGAACTGAAAAGAAACTTGATATCTCTAGGAATGGTTGACCAATCAGGGTGTACTATTAAGGCTGAAAATGGAGAGATACAGGTCTTGGATCAGGGTAAAATTGTAATGAGAGGGGTTAGGAAAAATGGGATGTACATACTAGTTGGATCCTTACCTGTGCAAGGGATCTCAGCAAGTGTGACCAGAGATAAAACCAAGCTCTGGCACATGAGACTAGCTCATATCAGTGAGAGAGGTCTCAAGGAGCTAAGCAATCAAGGTTTGCTTGGTGATGACAAAGTTACTTCCTTAAAATTCTGTGAGAAATGTGTGTTTGGGAAGGCCACAAGACTGAAATTTAGTTTAGGGAGAAAAGAAACCAAACAGACTCTAGATTACATCCACTCAAACGTTTGGGGGCCATCACAAGTTCCATCTTTAGGTGGAGCTAGGTACTTTGTGTCCTTCATAGATGACTACTCTAGGAAGGTTTGGATCTATGTGTTGAAACACAAAAGTGAAGCACTAGGGAAGTTCAAAGAGTGGATTACTCTTATTGAAAACCAAATTGATAAGAAAATAAAGAGGCTCAGAACAGACAATGGACTGGAGTATTGCAGCAAAGAGTTTGAAGATTTCTGCAAATATAAGGGCATTACAAGGCATAGAACTGTCACCTACACTCCACAGCAAAATGGGCTGGCAGAAAGAATGAACAGAACCATATTAGAGAGGGTAAGATGCATGCTGCTGAATGCAAACCTATCCAAAGGTTTTTGGGCAGAAGCAGTCACCACAACTGCCTACTTGATAAACAGAAGCCCATCCTCAGCTCTAGGTTTCAAGACACCTCAGGAGCTTTGGTCTAGAAAGCCACTAGACTTGAGCAATTTGAGGATCTTTGGATGTCCAGCTTATGCACACTTAAAGCAAGGTAAGCTTGAACCAAGGGCTGTTAAAGGGTATTTATTGGGCTATCCTGAGGGCATTAAGGGATACAAGATATGGACCCTCAATGGCAAACCATCTAGGATATTAATCAGCAGGGATGTCACCTTTGATGAAGAGCAAATGCTTCAGTCAAAAGTAGAAACTGAGATTGAAGCTGCTGAAATAGAGGAAGAAAAAAGTACTGGACAGATGGTAAAACATTCTGATAGTTGTAAGCCTTTTGAACAACCATCAAACCAGACCAAGGAAAGAAAACAACCATCAGAACTGGAAACATATCAGCTTACTAGGGACAGAGAGAGGAGAGCCATCAAAATGCCAAAGAAGTATGGCATAGCTGACCTCATTTCCTATGCACTGACAGTAGCTGATGAAGTAAATGGTGGAGAGCCTTTGAGCTATAAAGAAGCTATGAGATGTGAGGATAAGCTGAAATGGTATGTTGCAATGCAGGATGAAATAGTCTCTTTAAAGAAGAATAATACCTGGATCTTAATGGACAGACCATCTAATAAGAAACTAGTTGGCAGCAAGTGGATTTTTAAGTTGAAGGCTGGAGCTTCAGAGAATGAACCACCAAGACATAAAGCCAGACTTGTGGCAAAGGGATTCACACAAAGAGAGGGAGTTGACTTCAATTAAGTGTTCTCACCTGTAGTCAAATACAGCTCCATTAGGTTGTTGTTGGCCCTCTCTGCATATCATGACCTGGAGTTGGAGCAGATGGATGTTAAAACTGCCTTCTTACATGGCAGTCTTGATGAAGAGATTTTCATGGCACAGCCAGAAGGGTTCATTGAGAAAGGATCAGAGGACAAAGTGTGCTTATTAAAGAAGAGCTTGTATGGCCTCAAGCAATCTCCAAGGCAATGGTATTTAAAGTCTGATGAGTTTATGCTAAGCCATGGATACTGCAGAAGCAGATTTGATAATTATGTGTATTATAAATTCCTGTCAAATGGTGGTGGCATCTACTTACTTCTGTATGTGGATGACATGCTTATTGCATGTAAACAAAAGGAAGAAGTAAAAAAGCTTAAGGTGGAGCTCAGCACTGAATTTGAAATGAAGGATTTGGGTGCAGCTATAAAGATTCTGGGAATGCAGATAAAGAGAGATAGGGAGTCCAAAGTTTTGTATCTATCTCAGGAGGATTATGTGAAGATGGTGTTAACCAGGTTCAATATGGAAGATTCAAAGCCTGTTTCAACACCTCTGTTAGCTCACTTCTAGTTATCTAAGTCACTGGAACCTACTACTGATGATGATTTTAACTACATGAGGGAGATACCTTACTCCAGTGCAGTTGGCAGCATCATGTATGCCATGGTGTGCACCCGACCTGACTTGGCTCATGGAGTTGGAGTCATTAGTAGGTTTATGGGGAATCTAGGGAAGGGTCACTAGAATGCAGTGAAATGGGTACTAAGATATCTTAAAGGGTCTGTTGTCACTGCCATCATGTTTGGTAAAATAAGTGGAGCATCACTTGAAGTGGCTGGATTTGTGGACTCAGACTATGCAGCAGACAAAGATAGAAGGAGGTCCATCACAGGTTTTGTGTTTACTATGTGTGGAGGTGCTATAAGTTGGAAATCTTCCCTGCAGTCAGTGGTTGCCCTCTCAACAACAGAAGCTGAATATATTGCACTTACATAAGCTGTCAAAGAGGCAATATGGCTAAGAGGGCTGGTCTCTAAATTGGGGTTTAAACAAGAAGTTGTAGTTGGCTGTGATAGCTTAAGTGCTATTCAGCTAAGTAAAAATCCTAAGTATCATGAGAGAACTAAACATATTGATGTTAGAATGCATTTCATAAGGGATGAAATCAGCAAAGGAGTAGTGAATGTGGTTAAGGTGCCATCTGAAGTAAATCCAGCTGACATGTTAACCAAGCCTTTGCCATCAGTCAGGTTCAGGGACTTACTGAATCTGATTGGAAGTGTTAGGTTGTGAAACAAGCTTACTGGTGCTGTGTTGCAGTGAAGGGAGAAGCATAAACAGATTAGAACTAAGGTGGAGATTTGTGAAGCCGAAATTAGTTATAATATGTTATGGACATGCTGAGGTGGCAGGTGAGCTGGCATAAGTGGGATCCAAATCAAGAGTTGGTTAGTTAGTTAAATAACAGACTAACTCATTGCAAGTGGAAACACACGTGAGAAGCATACATTTATAAGCTGTCTCTAAGCTAGCTAAACATACATAGAATCATAGAGAATTTACAGAGAGAAAACACTCGATAGGTTTTAATCTGCAATTGGTGACTCAGTTGTAAACCATCTTCTTCTTGTTGTTCAATAAAGCCTCTGTCCTTGCTGGTTTTACAGCCGTGGATGTAGGTTCCTTTGTGGAGCTGAACCACGTTAGTTTCTTGGTGTGTTGTGAATCTTTGATTGCTTGGTTCTTCTTTGTTCTTTTCTTAATCTTGTTTCTGTAAACTCTGGTTTTGTGGGTTGCTTAATTCTTGTTCAAGTAAGCGAAGTAAACACGTTTGCCATAACACTTGCCTTCTTAGTTTTGAAAGAAAGATGTGAAGCAAAGCAAACCCAGTGAAATATACAAAGAAGCAGAACCATCAGAGGAAAAACTAAATACCAGAACTACAATTGAACCAAACAAAATCAAATAAACCGAGGCAACAGATGCCCTGAATCAGGCATCGCTTTTCCTCGAAAGAAAATATGTTTGCATGGGTGGGAACCTAGTAATTACTCAAGAGTTGACGAGTTGGAAAGATTTGGTATTCATATCTTCACAATTCATATGCTTTAATGCAGAATCGACAGCTTTATATTATTTTATTCCACCAAAAACGATAAAGCAGTAAAACCACAATAATCCACCAACTTTTGATACTTTTAGGAATTTTTTTAGTCAAATTAAGTTTCATGATAAAACAAGTGGCTCCTCCACACACTTGCACTTGCTTGAATATTCGTGCCGACATTTTCATATGTGATGGTACTTCTTAGCCAGTAGATATGTTGAAGTACTACAAAACAGAGTATTTGATGAAGTTTTGCTACTTTCGTATCCCTTTTTTTGTTGCATAACTAAATTCTTTATAAACACAAATTAGAAAGATACAAATAATACAGTAGCTTGAATTTATATGCTTTTATGATTATTTGATAATCTAGTGCTGATCATATATGATGATAAACTTAGCTAGTAGTTTTATATTTGTTTTCGCAGTTTCCTTAGCGTTCACATTTTGATGAGTAAATTAAGGATTTCCAGATGAAGTACATAATTAGATGAATGCTAAGGAACTGAAGTTTGATTAATTGAAAAAAAAAATAAATAAAGCAGGTAATTGCGAAAATGAACAATGCAGAAGTAGTCCCTATAGTATTTCTAAATTTTCTCTTGGGGTTCCTTAGTATTCCTTAATATTTTTAAAAAATGACATGACGATCTTTGAGTTGACAAATCTTGGCCTGCTGCTTAGTACCCTTCCAACATATAAAGTACTAGATGTTTTACTGAGAAAATGACTAGATCATTTACAAATTTCTTGCGCATATATACGTATGTATACGAGAAATGAGAATCAGTGATTATAAGACCTTGCAATGAGACAATAATACATCATCAAATTTAAAAATACACAAGAAATTCGGGACATATCTATAACAAAAGACCTCTCATTGAGTCATACATATTGAGAATAAAATGTCAAAATGCATACAAAGAGCTTATACAAAAAATGAATTTACACATATTTAGAATAAACTGTCTTTGAACTTTGGATGGTCAAACAAAGGAAACAGACAGGATATAATACACACCATCATAGATGTAGCTACACGGTGAAGTAAATCACATGAAGATGGAAACGGAAACCCTTCACAACATAAAATTTGAATAGAGAGGGAAAAAAAGGCTTCATTTCGAATGTTGCACGAAAGAAGAGTGACTTGAATCTCCATCAGTATCCAGACATTCTGCAAACACAGTGCTGAGAATTTTAACAAGAATAACAGACAAAATATTGTGCTTCTATACTTTCACAAAACTAGACCAAATTAGTTCCCTTTTTGGTTTGTGGAAACTTGATATTTTTGAAAATTCTATCCAATGCTTTCAAACAATATTTCCATAATATAGTTGTTCATAGCTAACCTTTGATGGTTTAAGCATTTGTTGTAGGCATGACGGGCTAATTAGATTATTATTTTTTTTATCCGATGAATGATATTCAGCTGTTCTTAATTATGTGTTCATAGGCAAGAGCATTTTCTTAAGTACTTTCGTTGCCTTCCAAGTTTCCAATGAACAAACAGAGCACAAACAAATTTAACGGAACAGCAATGATGACAATAAATCATTGGCAAAGAAAGAAAGAAAAAAGTTCGCATGATTTCAAGGAATTATAATATCTGAAGGCATTCAACATGCAAGTGTTGCCCCTTTTAATGAAATTTCATCATAAAATGCTTGCAAGGAATTATAAAATTTTAGAGAACAAGCGAATTCTCAAACAAAATACTCAAATTAAATTAAATTGGACCAAAAGACAATCAATGACGCAAAATCTGCCCATAAAAACCTGAACGAATCATGAAAAGTGCATTCCATATTGACAGTAAACCAAGTGACCCATTCTAAACAATTGAGATGAAATTGTGAAACAACCCACGAGATCAAATAAATAAAATAAGAATTAATTACCAGCTGGGACTTTCTTCTTCAAATTCGTAACTCCAAGTCATAAGAAGCCTATGAAATTAGTCGTAATCCACAGAGTATGACGACGACCCCGCCAACAGCTGAAAATAAAATTCTTATTCATCAATTTAAACTAACTTTATAACAAATATCTTATCGATATTTTATTTAAAAAGAAAAAGCAAATTTTGTAAAAATTTATCATGGGAGATACAGAGTAATTTGTACATACGTACCTTCTCAGCATGTAATTGTTGTATGGTCGTGTTAAGATCATTACTAGCCCAACGCCGTTGATTCGATGTCTCTCCATACCAGACGTTTACTCTTGGAGGCGTGATTGATTCTCCTGTAGTGAAAAAATTCATCTTGGGACAACCAATCACAAATAGATCTTCCAAAGATGGGAATTTGAAGGTGTAATTGGCAGAGCAGAAACTTGTGAGGCTGTCTAAATCACGCAGTTCCAACCTCTTCAATTTGAGGAAAACAATCTCTTCTTTTTCAACCCCGTCTTTGTCATTTATTACCACCTCTGTCATTGCTCTGCATCCATATATACTCACTTTGACGAGTCGCACTAGAGTTTTTGCTGAGGAGGATGTTACCAAGTGCATCAATCCCTTGCAACCGAAAGCTAAAAGTTTTGTTAGGTTCCGAAAAGATACCGATGATGATGGCAATAGAATTAACAGACTTTGACAAAAATATACATTTAGAATTTCAAGATACTGAAAAATGGGGCCAAGTTTAGAGTCTTGTTTGCACAGCTGCTTCAGATGATAGTGCCAGCGCAGCTCTAATGCTTTTATCATTGCCAACTTCCCGACATGTTTCTCTAAGCATCCTTCCATTGAAAATAGCTCTTCGTGGGATGAAAAAGAAAACAGTGAGAGTATTTCGAGATTGTGAAATCTCTCCAGTACGTTCCAGATTGGAAAACAAGCTGAGTCATCTCCAAGAATCTCTAGTTGTTTAAGACTGCCAAAAAGGTGTTGTGGGAAATCGGCCTGCAAAATCATCTTCACATCTTTTCCACTTAGTGATAGTTCCTTCAAGTTGGGTACGATCTGATCATCATCAATCATAATAACTAATGAGGTCAATTGATGATCTACGGTCACATGCAGTGACTTTATAGTATTTGTTTTATATTATATTTTTAAAAAAATGAATTAGTGATAAAATTTATTTTATATGTTAATTTTAGAGGTAAAAAAGAAATTAGGGAAAAAGGTTGATTTATACTGGCTCGAAATTATTTTATTGCACAATAATAAATTACTAATTTATTTTGTAAGTTCTTCTATATGGAAAGACTCAAGATTCTTTTATAAATGCTATACCTAAAACAGTTCATATAATTATTTATCTATCACATTGATCCCTTAGTGTAGACTAGCAAAGATTATTGTATAATAAAAGTTTTCAATTTATTGAGTATTAATTTATCGATGCTTTGTCATATTTTTCAAAGTTAAAAATAAGCTATTGATAAAAAATCTAAAAAATGGCTTCATACCTTTTCCAATGGCAATGGGAGCTGTTGTGCAGGAATACCAAGTTGATCATTCTCATTATTCTGCGATAAATCTGCAGCGAATATCTTTAATTTGTCACAACGATACACTACAAGAATTTCTAGCGCGGGCCATTCCGAAGTATGCTTTCCAGGGTACAAACATCTAAGTTTTGGTAGATCTTGGAGTATCAGAGTGGTGAGCTGTGGAAAGACAAAATAAGGGATCACTTGATCTGCTCTGTTTTCAGAAATGATCTCCTGTAAATCCTTACAGTCTCGTATATCTAGGTGTTGGAGCTGCTTAAGACTTCCGATCATAGACGCTGAAAATATGTATTTCAGTTTGTCACAGTACCACACAACTAATCGTGTTAAACTTTGAAAGTGAGGAAACACGGCCGCCGGAATTTGATTGTAGTGCCAAATCTTGTCAACATTAATTGCAGATATCTCCAAAGCCTCCAAGTTAGGCAACGCAACCTAAAAAAATAAGAATTTCTCGTTAGATCCAATATCCATATGGGAAGCACTTGTTGAAATTTTCTTCTTTGATTACAAAATAATGCGAGTCAGAATCAATTTCCAACTGACAGCTGAGTATGCATTCTAATTCATACTACTTGTTAAGAGCTCAATTAGTGAGCGCGTGAGATTCTTTTTATCCTTTTTTCCATTTTCTTTCAATTCTTTAAATGATTTAATTATTTTCCACGTATGACATCAAAACAGAACGCATGATAGAATAAAATCTGTTAGCCTACGCACCTTCTCGTTGAAAAGCAGAGTTGAAATATCCAAAGTGATTTCGCTGGAGCTATACATAGTCGTCGATTCCTCTTGCGACACTTGTCTGTTCGGTGATGCTGAAGGAGTCTTCACCTCATGGCGGCAAAAACTTGTAACCTCTGGAAGATTCCCCAGACTCAAAGATCTTAATTGAGCAAACTCTATCTTCTCAATTGCATTATCAACTTCTTCCCCAATTGTAAAAATCTCTTTCATCTTGCTGCAATTAATAACTGCAATTCTCTCAAGTCTTGGAAGGCATTTTGTAGTAGAGAGCCAAAAGATATTACTCAACTTATTACAACTATAAGCTTCTATGGTTTTGAGTTTGTTGAAAGACTCTACTTTGAGCCGATCAATACATATCCTCTCCATGTTGATCAAATTGCGAATGGTAAGTGACTCCAAAAGAGGAAAGGCATCACAAGCGACCATCTCCCTTGAATCGACGATGCAAAAGAAGTCAGGATTATTTTGAACCCAGAGAAGCTTCAATTGTGAAAAGCCCTCCGTGAAAAGAACATTCTCGGTGCCTTGCAGCTTGTCCAACCATAAGTATTCAACGTTATTGATGCCCTGCAATTTCATGGAGCAAATGTCCATAAAATCAAGCTTGAGCTTCAATGCTCTTATACTCTTGCGATAACTGTTGATCGAAAAGCGCGGCCGACTTTTAAACCAATCTTGTCTAACACTCTTGGGAGGCATGAATGACTCATTTCCAATAGATATTTTGAACCTTTCGAGCTTTCTGGCCAAAAATCCTTCTGGTAAAATACTGTCATTTTTAACGTCAATTTCTAGAGTGGTTAGCCGAGGTAAATGCATCAATTCGTCAAGGCTAGCATTACTTCTTTCCCTGTTGTCTCTTTCAACCTCCCATTCAATGCAGCAATTACCCATATACAGCTCTTCTAATCGGATTAAGCTTGATATGACATTTGGGGCAATAACTTTCAGAAGGAAACAGTCTGTTAAATCTAACAGCCTTAGCTTAGACAGTTGACCTAGCTCTTCGGGCAACTTCTTAATATCAGACCTCACAAAGCTAAGGACTTCTAGACTCTTCAACTTCCCAATGATTGCTATGTCGCCCAACGCACTTTGATCCAGACATAGTGTGTGAAGATTTACTAGAAGATCAATTGAAGATGGAAAAGAAGAAAACTGCATTCGAGTAAAATCTAGAACTCTAAGCTTTTTCATCCCTACAAAAAAGTTCTCAGGAATATTGATTTCAAGAGAAAAATCTTTGAGAAAGACACCT
This sequence comes from Citrus trifoliata, assembly GCA_018350135.1. Classification (NCBI taxonomy): domain Eukaryota; kingdom Viridiplantae; phylum Streptophyta; class Magnoliopsida; order Sapindales; family Rutaceae; genus Citrus; species Citrus trifoliata. The sequence continues at coordinate 122,146 of VKKW01000118.1, read as the reverse complement.
AAAAATTCAAGGTTTGGGCATTCTAATCCTTCAGGAAATTCACGATTACTATTATTTATTAAAGAGATAGCATTGCATTTTCGAAGTGCATCCTCATCTGGCCAGTCCCACACATCCTCATTTCTCACCGAAAACACATGTTGGTGGCGGCATGCAATTGATATTGCGACATCGCGAACAACATCATGCATTGAAAATTCTTCATTGCTGTCACCCTCAAGCAACAAACAAGAGTCTCTAAGTTCATGGACCGATGCATATAATTTGTCTCGTGCATCTTCCATCTTATTGACTCCTTTAAATATACCCAAACCCATGGAGTACTTAAACAAGTCCAAAGTAATATGGCCCTCCATTAGACTACAGAGGAGAAAAATTTTCTTGAGTTGCTCACCTTTTAAATGTTTGAAACTCAGCTCAATACTTGAATAAGTCTCTGCAGATACTCCTTCGAAGTTCACCATTGAAGGCGTTCGGAGTTCTCGCAAGGAATTCTTCCATTCATGCAGACTCTTGCTTCTCAGTGCCTTTGCTACTGTGGTCAAGGCAATGGGCAAACCTCCACATGCCCTGGCGACGTCTATTGCTGTAGATTTCAACTCACGATTTTCAACATCATCACCGGCCATCATCTTAAACAATCTCCAAGCTTCTTCTTTATTTAAATTTTTAATCAAGAAGTTGTCTTTAGATCCCATTTTTAAGAGGACACTACGATCTCTTGCTGTCAGCAGTAGTTTGCAGCCTTTATGATCTTCTCCAAAAGGAATTCCAACTGTCTCCAAATCAAGGTGTTTCCAAATGTTATCTAAAACCACAAGGATCTTCTTGTGATTTCTCAATCGCTCAAATAGTCTACTTGCTCTTCTAGATTCAACTTCCTCGTGCAACTCCAGGCCCAACTTCTCGGCAATTTCCTGTTGAATCTTTTTTATGTCTGGAGTTTGCGAAACCTCTGAAAAGACCACCATATCAAAGAGCTTGTCTTCCATAGCTTGCCTGGCGACCTTCTTCACCAGTGTCGTCTTTCCAATGCCGCCCATGCCGTACACCCCAACGACACTAACATTAACATCGTTCAATGCATTTTGTATGGCCTTCAAAGAAGAAAGTCTTGACTCGAAGCCCTCGTAGCCTTTGTGAGACTTGAGCCATATCTCCTCCGGAATGGTACGGTAGGAAATTCTATCATCAAATCTTGCAGCTTCTTCTCGGATTTTGACAAGTGCCTTCACCTCTGCCTCTGCTTTCTTGCTAAGCTGATAGCGGGTCTTCAGATTAGGGCACAGACCCTTGAGACATCGCTTATTTGTTGCCTCCTCGTCGTCAATGAATTTGTCTGCATGGTCAATGATCTTGTTCGCATTAACCAGCCATTTCTCAACCTCCTCTTCAATCTTTTCTCCTTTTCTTTCATCCTCTGAAACTCTGCGCTGAATGCTCCTACTTTTATCCTTGAGCTTCTCGATTTCAGCCTTGAGATTCTCAAAGTTGTCATTGGAGCTACGCAAGTAACGAAGTTGGTGTTGTGTTGGAGGAGCCAAGCATTTTACAACCTCTAAAACGACAGTAACAATGGATTCCATCGCCTTCAATCTTTTTTCTTTCTTTTTTGGGGGGGGGGGGGGGGGGGGGGGTGTTGTGGGAGGATGGATTGATCTTAAAAATGTTGGGATCCTTATTATCCTGAAGTACCAAACTTAAAAATGTTGGGGAAATGAAAAGCCAACACTCCAATGTGATCCTCATCCAATATCCATTATTTGTGATCCTTATTCCACTGCGTCAATTAAATATTGTTCCATGACTTTTTAATTATTTGTCAGCTAATAATTAAGTCATATAAAAAAATTAATAATCTGAATTAGTCTTTAGGTATTATAAATATTTTTAGATTTTTAATTATAATATCATTATTTAAAAGTAATGCTTCACTTACATTAGTAGCATGCCATTACCACTGTCATAAAACGTGTGATCCTCATCCAATAGCCATTATTTGTGATCCTCAATCAATAAAATATCTGACAATATCTGCGTCAATTACAGTCCAGTCCAATGCTGCCATCATTATCGAACAGTCGATATCCAACACTTGCATGAAGATTCCAAGAAGTTGCATGGCTGCCGACTTTTAGATGCTAAGCCTCATTGTGTCGATGATACACGAAACAGAGCTTAGAACTAAACAGTAGCTTAGTCGGAAAATCAAACGCCAGTGCCGGTAAAATGACCGATAAAAATATAAAGAAATAAAAATTTTTAAGTTTTACTTCATTGCTTTTTTAATCTTATTAGTTATTACTATTTCCTCTTGTACTTCTAAAGAAATCAAAGCTTTAAAAGAAATCAGCCAAATCACGAAGATTGAAGTGAACAAAATTTTTAGGTTTTATACAACATCTCTTTTTTTTTTTTTCTATTTGAAGTGAACGAAATAAAAATACAACAGGGTCAGCGACTGGGCAATTGATAGTCAAGTAGAAGCAAATCAAGGCTAAATGGGAAAGAGAAATGATATTTGTACAAAACAAAGAGAAAATCAGTGTAACAGAAGAGAATCAAATTAAGTGCTTTTGAGATCAGAAATTGAAACAAGAAAAGGGTCGCTTGATCCAATGAAAATGCTAAGAGCTGATGGCAGAAGGGAACAAAGTTCAACAAGAAAACAACTAGCACTAGCAGCGACCAAAATAAACAGAAAATTTGAGATGGATTTACAATATTTCTGCCTTTCTTTATGCTTTAACAAATATTGCTCTATCAATATATATATATATATATAGTAGTTTTCTAATTAGGGATTCCTAACTTTATTAAAGTCAGGAATCAGCTAAAAGACAAAATAAACACATACTTCAATGCACTATATTTTATCTTTTAGCTAATCACTGACTTTAATAAAGTCAGGGATCCCTGATTAGAAAAGCACCATATATATATATATATTGAGGATTTTTATTATTGGAGTCACAAAAGACCTACACAATATAGCAAGCGGCTAGGAATAAATAAGATATATAACTCTCTCTCTAATTCTCACTCGGGCTTTTTATTGTCACTCAAAACCCAAAATTCATCCTTAAAAGTGTAAGCAAGTCAGAGATGACAGCATTTGGTTGTCATACGCGCCTTTTAGTTTTCGGATGACATGGCGTACACTTCTTCTGTAAATCCAATACGACATGTCGTACTCTTTGTTTTGAGATCATATTTCAAACTCTTCACTTTGGCTAGGAATAAATAAGATATATAACTCTCTCTCTAATTCTCACTCGGGCTTTTAATTGTCACTCAAAACCCAAAATTCATCCTTAAAAGTGTAAGCAAGTCAGAGATGACAGCGTTTGGTTGTCATACGCGCCTTTTAGTTTCCGGATGACATGGCGTACACTTCTTCTGTAAATCCAACACGACATGTCGTACTCTTTGTTTTGAGATCATATTTCAAACTCTTCATGCTATGAATGAAACATAAACTACAATCATCAAAACTTTAGTGTTTGATTGGTAATGTAACGTTACAGTTGTTGTGAATTGAAATTATTTCTATAAAATAAAAGGATTTGGGTCATTGATTGTTATTTTCTGGCAATATTTGTTAAATATTAAAAAAAAAAAATTTTATATTTATTAAGTATAAAAAATAAATAAACAAACAAAAATAAAAGAAAAAATTTATACATTACGTAAAATAATAAGAACAATATCAATATTTCACACTCTATAATTGAGTGATGTGTTGTCCAACTGCCATACATTGGTCCCAAACAGAGACTTAAATATTAAAGTCCAAAGTTATTGTGATGATGACTTTTAATCGCCAAACTTGACATACGGGTAATCATACATTATAAGGCGCTGATTTCTTCCTATCGAAATCTTATTTTTCATTTACAAATAAATAAATGATGTGACTTCACGGTTGGCGGGGTCCTTTGTGTTATTTGGGCATTTCACTAAATGATTGATTGTAGCAGGAAGATTCCTGGAAGTTGCCATAATGCAACTAACATTTTCAAACTTCGAAAACCCTTCAATCAATCTTTTAGTGGTAGGCTCTGGTAGCTTGGTTTGATTATGACATATGATTATTTGATAATAAAGCTAGAGGATGTATTAATATAAAATTTGTTTATTGGTGTTGAAGTTAATTATATCATTAATAATAGTATAAAAAGTTAATTACTAAGAAACACATAACAGTAGTTAATTGGTGTCATATTATTGGGATTTTGGGATATAATTTTATATCATAACTTTGTAGGTGTATACTTACTCATCAAACTAATAAAATTATTTAAAAATTTCAGTTGGAAAAAATAAATTATATTATTTTCATTTCAAATAATCTATAAGTTAACTCAAAACATAATCAAGCTGAGAATTAAAATAATGCTATTGTATGAGAGGATTTTTATTTTTTCCCGAAGTTTCACTAGGAAATTATTGATACATAGCTTTATTCGGATCATCTCAATTCAAACGACAAATAATTGAAAGACTAAGCTAAATAGACCAGCCAACAACTTTGTACAAGAGAGTTCAAAAATTAAAGTCATGGTATTAAAGTGTTCTATCTTGAAAAGTACAGCTTAGTAATAAAATAAAAACTAATAGTCTTTGGTAAGATATGACATTTAAATAATAATTTTCACAAAAATACAAGGAATATTTATAAAGTACTTCTATAATGAGGAGACCTCACTTTGTTAAAGTGAAAATATCAATAATATACAAAAGACATATATTTTAACACATTAAAAATTGTATTTTTTTTTATCTATTGGTGTATTGAAATGTGTGTTATTTAGTTTGTTAATAATATCATCACTTTGTTAAAATGAGGATGTTCTTACTAAAGAATCATTATATATACATATATATATAAAGTACTTCTGTCCAAGACCTAGACTTTATTAAAATTTAAGAAAGCAAATATATTTTATATGGTATAATAGTATAATTACATCACACTATTATACCATATAGAGTAATAGTTTTTCGAACTTTAATAAAGTTCAAGATTCAAGAATAAATGATTTATATATATTATAAATTTTTTTATCATAATGTGGGGGGACAAAATTAACATATTTATTAAATTATAATAAGTATTTATCAAATAATTTAACATTACAATTTCTCCTAACTAGTATAGTAAATAATACGACCATTCAAAGCATTTCATAAGTTAGTTGCTAATAATAAATGATATATGCAGCCCAATCATCATTGTACGGTGAGTAATTTTTGATGACTTAATTTAGTGGGATCAAAATCAACATTGAATTTTTGACCAGCTGCCAACAACTTATTCCAATGTGAGCAGTTCACAGTGGGTGCTGCACACTATGCTTGTTTCTCCTTTTGCATCTATTTTTGTTGTTAATATTAGTTTCAATAGCAGCTCGTTAATCCCAATTGCTGATTTGGGACTAGATAAGAATTTATTTTCGAACTCCAATTCTCCCAATTATTTTAGTTGACAATATGTTTAACATTATTTTTTTAACGTTATTAATTGCATATGATTTAATTATCAGTATATAATATTCTTTAATTTTCTAATTTTATAGGATTAGACACAAAATTGATTATGCCTTTTGAAATTTAAGGGTTATGTCAATTGAATAGAAAACTTGGAGTTAAACCTGTGGATGTTTTTGTTGATTATCAATTTATGCATGAATTTTTGCACGTTTACTTTGGTTTATAATTATTACTTTTAAACATTTTTATTGGTTTGATTTAGGGTTAATTTGGTAATCTTATAGCTTTTAAAATAATTACAATTAGCTATGCTGTAAAAATTGATCAATCGTCAAGAGAATCAGCTGAACATTTAGTAAAATTTATTTTTAAAAGTACTTTTAGTTTTAAAAGCGTCGTATGAATAAAATTGTTACACTAAAAATTAAATGTATTGCCCACATGGGTAAATAAAGCTATATATTACAACTGTTACACTAAAAATTAAATGTATCTTAAACCCAAACTTCTTCTTTTTTTTTTTTACTAACAAAATTAAAAACAATAGTGAACACATTCTTTAATAAACAATAATTAAGAACTAAAATCGTGTTAAATTTCTTAAAAAATTTCTTTCACGGTTTGCTAAATATTTTTATTAGTATTTTGAATAAATAAAAATAGTTGATTTAATTTTTTTAAATAAACTTATTAGGTTCATGTAAAGATGTTTTTGTTATTTTAAAAAGTGTAGAAAGTACTCCTAAAAAAAGCGTAGAAAGTAAAACTTAATTTTTTAAATTTATTTGCTGAGTGCATAAATAATTGAGTGTTTATAATAATTTTTAAAGTATAGATAGTTGGACCCTAATTTTTTAATATATGAAAATTTTGCTAATATGTTAATGAGAATTAAAAGATAATCAAGGGAGGCAATCGAGACATTCAGGATAGTTAGGATGGGACATGATTGTGAGCGGTTTGATATTGGTCCTAATTTTGATCACAAATATATAAACAGGACGAGTTTATCTCTACTTACATTCCATTTGATAATTAAGATGAGAGCGGAATTATCAAATCTCAAATCATCCCGAACCATTGCATCAAAGGTACTCTCATTAATAATATCTAAAGAAAAATCTACATCTATTTCATACTTTTTTTTTAAACGGAAAGAGCCCTCATGGGGCTTGAAATGTTATCCTAAATAGTATTCTAGTTTTGGGTACGAATGTTCCTATTCTAGTTCTAGACAAAGCTTCTTCGTTTTGGTCTTCAGATTTCCAGTAGGTTAAGTTAATCAACTATCATAACTGGCTAGCTAGTTATTGTCTGCCTTGGCACCATTACCCAGGCCATTATATTGCATAGCATAAGCAATAGTGATTAGGTGATTATTAGTGATTTGTTGAGCTTATTATTGACCAAACAAACATATTCGCCTTTGCCCACAACTTAGTTTGATTAGTTTTAGACCACAAAGAGCCTTGATGTATTCATTGGCTTTATTATTTTTATTTGGTTTTTCTTTCAACAATATTGTTGATTTCTTATAAAAATATTCATTGGTTTTTATACACCTAGTCATTGGCTATATGAAGCAAATTAAAACTGAGGCTTTGGATCAATTTCTTCTAACAAGATACAAATGAGCATAACCTTTCTCCTCTAAGTAAATTTTTTTAATATCCTTGATTTGTAAGGATCTGGAGGCCTGAAATCCTCTAGATTTTTTTTAACACTGTCAATGTTCTTTTTATTCTGAAAAGGAAATAAAAGGTTTTATCTTTCATACCCTAATAGTAAGCTGGCCTTGTCTTAACATGGCTTCTTGAGGATTTGCAAGATTCATAGTTCCCCCAACACCCCCCCCCCCCAAAAAAAGAAGAAAAAGAAAAAAAAAGAAAAAAGGAAGATTTTGCAAGATTCACCACCAGTTTTTTTTTTAAATTTATTAATTGTGTGTACGTACTAGTTATATGTTCAAAGAATAGGTAGAAGTATTTCAACATGAATGACTTAAAACTTATTGCTCAGTAAACATTATCTGCATCAGTGCGAAAATGTATTTATCGTTTGTATTTTTTATGGTTTTGCTTAAGAAATGATATGTGAAATGATGCTACATTGTATCAGGAATAAATTGAAGAGATTTATGATATTTATGTGTTATTCAAATTTCAGATTCAATTTTAAACTTTTGATACGTGCATTGAAAGCTTAGACTTGTTTAAGAAATTATTAATAGACATGTTTTATTAGTGTCATCTTTGGATGATAGTGAGGATCATATGTCTATTAATAATTCTTGAATTGTCCAGGCTTGGACAGTTTGGGAATGCATAGTTATCTCTGGTAGCTAGTAGCTGAAGTTTTTTTCCCACGTAAAAATGGGTTTTTGGGTAGCTGCTCCTCGTGTTCTCTGGGTACGTACTAGGTGAATGGGTGTCATGTGTTGTTTTGGCATAACGCATAAACACTTATATGGCTATCTCGTGAGCTTGGAGAATTATAGGGAGATGGTGCTAAAATTTTTATAAACGTAGAAGAAAACTTTAGGTACTTGAGATTGAAGAAACTTAGAATGACTTAGGCATTCTTGAGTGGGATATGTAGGATTTATCACTTACCTTTGGTAAATATGAAGGGAATGTTGACTCCTTGAAATATGCCCAAACCCATGGAGTATCTAAATAAGTCTGAAAACCAAACACTGTTACCTACTAGACTACAAAGCAGAAAAATTTTCTTGACTTGCTCACCTTTTAAATAATTGAAACTCAGCTCAATACTTGAATAAGTCTCTGCAGGCACACCTTCGAAGTTTACCATTGAAGGCGTTCGGAGCTCTCGCAAGGCATTCTTCCATTCATGGAGACTCTTGTTTCTCAGTGCCCTCAATGCAATGTGCAAACCTCCACATGCCTTAGCTACATTAATTGCTGTAGACTTGAACTTACAATTTTCAACATCATCACCATTCATTATCTTAAACAATCTCCAGGCTTCTTGTTCAGTTAGATTGCCAATCAAAAAGTTATCTTTGGAGCCCATACTTGAAAGCACATTATTATCTCTTGCTGTCAGCAACAGTCTACATCCTTTATGATTATTTCCAAAAGGAATTCCAACCGTCCCCAATTCAAGATGTTTCCAGATATTATCTAGAATCACAAGAATCTTATTCTCACTCGTCAATCGTTCATACAGCTTGCTAGCTCTTCTATATTCAGCTTCCTCGGACAACTCCAGACCTAACTTCTCTGCAATTTCCCCTTGAATCTTTTTTATCTCTGGAGTTTATGAAGCCTCTGGTAAAACCACCCCATAAAACAGCTTTTTTCCCTGGCTTGCCTAGCAAACTCCTTCACCAGTGTGATCTTTCCAATGCCGCCTATGCCGTACACCCCAATAAAGCTGACATTCGCCTCCGTCAATGCATTTTTTATAGACTGCAAAGTAGAAAGTCTTGATTCGAAGGCCTCGTAACCACTGCTAGACTTAAGCCATATGTCCTCCGGAATGGTACGGTGGGAAACAGTATCAAACTTCTTAACTTCTTCTCCAAGTTCAATAATGGCCTTCACCTCCGTCTCTGCTTTCTTGCTAAGCTGATAGCGACTCTTCCAATTAGGACTCAAGCCCTTGACACAGCGCTTATTCGTTGACTCCTCATCTTCAATGAATTTGGCTGCCCGGTCAATGATGCCGTTCGCACTTCGCAGTAACCAGCCACTTTTCAACCTTCTCTTCAATCTCTTCCCCTTTTTCTTTCGCCTCTGAAACCCTGCGCTGAATGCTCGTATGTTCAACCTTCAACTTCTCCATTTCCGCCTTGATATTCTCAAAGTTGGCATTGTAGTTCCGCTTTCGCAAATAAACAAGTTAACGTACCAGCATCAACAGTTATTGATATTATAGGATCATAAACCTTCACTCATGCGAAGATTTTATATTTTATTTTATTTTGAAATTTATTATTTCATTTATTCTTAACGATGTCGTTTTGGACATAAAATTGAGATAAATTATTAAGTCTTCATCTTCTCTTTCTTCACCAAATCGTTTCCCTCTCTTTCTTGACACAGTATCTCAACAAAACAAAATACCAAAATAAAACAAAGCCCAAAACCAAAAGCAGAAACAGATCAGGCAGCCAACCTCTCGAGCCTCTTAATAATAGATCGAACCAGAAGCAAACCAGTTGAGTTGAAGATCGAAGCTCTAGGTCAAAACACACTCTCTCTTTCTCAATTTTTGTAGTTTTTTCTTTCGATTTCATCAAAGTCTAAACCCTAAATGCTCGCCTTCTCAAGCACAACAACTTCAAAAGGATTTATCATTTTCTTGGAGATGTTATAGAGTCGTATTCTTAGCATCATCAAAGTCAGCCGCATCGAGCCGTCATGATCTGTGTGACAAGCTAAAAGGTCACATTGACTTGAGCAAAAGAATAGTTAAGCTTGTAAATAGAGGCAGAACAATTAGCGAGCTCGTTCACTCTATCGTGCGACCCGTGCCTGAGACTCTTGGAATCGAATTAGAGGTATTGATTTTGATTTGATTGTCGACATATTTTTGTTTTTAGATTTTTTTTATATATTTTATAGTGTTTAATTAGCAATAAATTTGAATTTCTAGAGTAATTTAGGTGTAATGCGAATTAAATGTTGATTTTATGTATTTACTTTTGGATTTGAATGAATTTGGGAATAATGCTTTGGTTTTTCTTTTAGGCTAGGAACGTCTAATATTTTCTACCAAATTCGTAGCTCCGTTGGTGAAATCCGCTTTCTCTTAAGTGTTATTCGTTTGTGTTTCGAATGCAGGCTTCGTGCTTGATGAATTGCCTCATTCGGGTTTACTTTTTATGATTCAGAAAAATTGTTGTCTTTTTGTTAACTAAACTTGGTTGTTATTAATTAATAAAAGTAGAGAGATTCAGTTGTTATTCTTGGTTCTTTATGCAGATGGTGCTTTTGCTTTTCTTCTGTGTTCTATTCTTTTTTTTTTTTCAAGATATTTATAGTTGTCGATCCAATATTTATTTATTCATTAGTTTTTACTGAAAGCATAAATACTCTTCCACTCACCAAAAATTATTTTATGCCAGTAGTTTTTCAATTGCAATGCCAGCTAGGTCCTACCAATGCTATTATTTTATGCCAGTAGTTTGAGTTCAGGTTCCCAGATGGTTTTCTTCATTTTAAACGTGGTTAGGCAATTGGAGTATTGATAACATTCAAGCCGTTTTTAGTTCAACGCCGCGACTAGAGAAAGATCCTTTTAATTTTCAAGCCAATTAAGTTTTCGGAATGCTTCAACCAAATTTATTTCTTTGGGGTTCCACATCAGTTTTTGGGGTAGCTATAAACTTATGATGATGATGATGATGATGATGATGCTCTCGCCAATTGATTATTGCTACTTTTCTTTGTACCTATTAGCTGTTCCAGGCTATTCTTATTGCCATTTTTACAATGTTACTAAAATTTGTTGGTATAGCAGTGCCCTTTCATTATAGTTGGCCTCTTATGAGTGTAATTAATCTCAAATATCAACATTATAAATTATGAGCGTAATTGATTGGGTAAATGCTTGTTTAATCTCTAAATTTTGATATAAGTGTCCGTTTAATCTCTAAATTTTAAAAAGTGCGTAAAAACACTCTTACTGTTCAATATGTTACATTCTTATCATTGTTTGTTTCTTTTCTTTTACAATAATAATATTGCAACAACATTCTTGACATTAATTAATTTATTTATAAAAAAATTAATTAGCAAATTAACCAATACATATAAGTATGAAAGAACTAATATTTTTTGTATCTGTTAAACAATCTTACTAATAATTTTTTATAAATAAATTAATATCAGCCTACTTAAAGTAATGTCTAAAATTTTTATAATAATTTTACTAATAATTATTTTACCAAATGAATCTTAAAAGTAAAAGAATAATAAAAAAGTTTTGTAAAGGTATTATTACAAAAGAAATGAAAAAGTAAAGGTAAGCATGTGATATATTTAATAGTAGGAGTGTTTTAGGTAACTTATAAATATAAAATTAAATGGATACTTAAATCAAAATATATGTACTAAACTAATATTTGCCACTAGGACAAAACTACGTTACAGATTCTGTAAGGTACAGACTGCAGCATCAGCCGTTGGATGTGGAGTGAGAAACTAAACAAAAGAAAATCGGATGGTGGGATGACGGGAGATGTTTGTTACAGAATCTGTAACATAGACAGGTCCTTTGCCACTAAGGTTAAAAATATCTAAAATGTTTAGGGTCATCATGTTTTTGTAAAGGACAAAAAATTAAAAAATAAATATCAAGCTCAACAAGAAGGGCAAAGCTTCGGTACCCCTATGACACCGTACCCCTCTTTTTATCTTTTTTTGATTGAATCCCTTGCATTCCTTCTTATTTACAATTTAGTTATAACGATAATTTTATTTTCCCATTCTTCTTCAACTCTCCTCCATAATGAGCCTGATTTTCTCAATTTAACATTACTTTTGGACTGTTAGACATGAGAAAAGAGATTTGTTTATAATAAACTAATAAAGTTGCACTTTAAATAGAGTTCATTTGATCTAAACAAAATTTGAGAACTACAGTATATTCTAAACAATGAGGACATGTTGAAAAATCTTTAAATGATCACTATATCTCTAGTTCGACTATATCCTTAAGCTTATTGATTCTTTTGTATTGGTTTTGTTACTTCTTTTCTAAGTACTTATATTTAAGCATTGAAATAGGATTGAATAGACAAAGACGATTACTTGAGCTGAAAATTTTTCAAGTATGGCGGAGGGGAAAGTGAGAGAGCCTCTATTGAAGAAGAAATATTATGAGAACTACTCAGGCTGTAAGGTTGATAAGCTTAAAGAGTCGGAACGAGGCTTACCAATTCGTAAGCTTTTTATTATTTGGATTGTTGTGCTTGCAACTGGTAAATTTTTCAACTTCAACTCAATATAATGATTTTGGAGAGAACCATTTACAATAATTTTCAATTCTTTTGTGATTTTTTTTTCAGTTCTGCCGGTCGCATCTCTCTTTCCCTTCCTTTATTTTATGGTGAGTGGATTATTATTGCCTTCAGCGTAGTGGTTATTGGTGAGAAAATTTATATTTTCCTATCATGCTTGGTGATTTTATGAGAAATATAAGAAAAGATAAGTTTTATATGTCTAATAATTCATTGCTTTTTCACAGCAGTCATTTATGATTTCTTTTTAGATTAGGGATTTTCACATTGCAAAAAAGGAGGAAGATATTGGATTCTATGCTGGTTACGTGGGTGAGTTAATTTATTTGTTTTTATTGTAATTAATAAATGACATACAGTATGGAGTTCGTCTTTGGTACGAATGTCCACACCTTATAAAGTGCCGACTCAAGCTTTTACAACTCTACAAAGACATTCTACCGAGACTTTACAACACTATAAACGCACTGTACAAACGCTTCACGACGTCTTTACAACTGTAAAGGGCCAAGTCTATGCTTTAAAAAGTACATATGTTCGCACCTGAAACGATTTACATATCCACATGTATGGATGTATATATGTATGTATGTGTGTGTGTATATATATGTATGTATGTGTGCATGTATGTATGTATGACCAATATAACACTTCAAATTCCTCAAGAAGTTATCCTAACAAACCTCTTAATACAATGATGAAATTAAAGTGACGCAGCGGTTTGCTAGATGTTGCTCTAACTTGCGATCTTACGAAGAGAAAAAAAGGTATAACAAATTATGAACTAGAATTTAAAATGAGAAAACTCAAATTTTTGATTGACGATTAGATGCCATTTACAATGGATTTAGCACATATTTATAGTACTAATACTCAGCTTCACCTACTGCATTCCAATCAATAAAATACATCAACTGTAATCCACTAATAACACTCAACACACCCACTGTAATCCACTATTTGGGCCCTCATTCCACTCAATAAAACACACCAATTGTAATCGACTAATAACACTTAACACACTAACTGTAATCCATTATTTGGGCCCTCATATTTTATGCTGCATCAGTTTTTCCCCCTCTTAAAGACAACTCATTCTCGAGTTAGTCAAGTAATTTGTTCTGGACCATGATACTCGTACAAATCTTGAACATTGAAAGTGTTAGAAATGACATAGTGTTTGGGGAGATCAATGATATAGACATTATTATTAATGTTTTGAAGGATGCAAAAAGGATGAATTTTCTTCGAGGAGATTGGATGCCAATTACAATGGATTTAGCATATATTTATAGTACTCATACTAAGCTCCACCTACTACATTCCACTCAATAAAACACATCAACTATAATCCACTAATAACACTCAACACACCAACTGTAATCCACTATTTGCGCCCTCATTCCACTCAATAAAACACACCAACTGTAATCGACTAATAACACTCAACACACTAACTGTAATCCACTATTTGGGCCCTCATGTTTTATGATGCATCAGTTTCTCCCCCTCTTAAACACAACTCATCATTGAGTTGTCAAGTAATTTGTTCTGGACTATGATACTCGTACAAATCTTGAACATTGAAAGTGTTAGAAATGACATAGTATTCGGGGAGATCAATGATATAGACATTATCATTAATCTTTTGAAGGTTGCGAAAAAGACCAATTTTCCTCTGCTTGAGCTTACTGTATTCCCATGTGGGAACTCATTCTTTGCGCAGATGTACCATGAAATAATCACCCACTTTATATGACTTGAATCTTCTGTGCTTGTCAGCAATGGCTTTGTATTTTGCGGTAGATTCTTCCAACTTCTTTTATACCTCTCCATGTATATCAATCACTTTATCGATTAGATGATCAGCAACGACGCTCATTCCAGGAAGCTTTGGTAAAGGAAGCAAGTCTAAAGTGTGCAATGGAGGACAAATATAAACAACTTCAAATGGAGATTTACCACTAGAACGATTAGGCACATTGGTTTAAGCAAATTCAGCTTGTGGTAAAACATTCTCCCATTGTCTTGGGTTTTCTTTAACTAAGCATCACAAGATATTACCCAGTGTGTAATTGGTGACTTCAATCTGCCCATCTGTTTATAGATGACAAGTGCTACTAAATTGTAAAGTTGTATCAAGTATTTTCCACAAAATATGCCAAAAATGACTAAGAAATTTGCCATCTCGATAAGAAACTATTGGCTTTGGCAATCCATGTAGATGAACAATTTCTCGAAAGAATAGTTGGGCAATGTAGGTGGAATCTGAAGATTTCGTGCATGGAATAAAATGAGCCATTTTAGAAAAATGATCTACCACAACAAAGAAAGAATCTGAACCTTTCTGTGTTCGTGGTAATCCTAAAATGAAATCCATGGACAAGTCTTCCCAAGGTGCATTTGGAATAGGAAGTGGCATGTATAACCCAGTTTTATGAGCTTGTCCTTTGGAGCCTGGCATGTATAACAATGTTTGACAAATTTCTCAATATCACGTTTGAGATGAGACCAGAAATATCGAGCTTTTACTAATGAAATGGTTTTGTCATGTCCCATGTGACCTCCTAAACCTCCAGCGTGTAGCTCTTGAATGATGTGTTCTCTTAGTGATCCTCGTGGAATACATTGACGATCTTCAAAGAATAAAATTACATTATGTAATTGGTTTTTACTTGCAACTCCGCTAGTGCACTTTTGCCATTCTTCATGAAAATTCTCGTCATCTGCATACAAATTTTTTAGATAATCAAAACCAATTATTTCATTACAAACACTAGTCAATAACATAACTCAACGACTTAGTGCATCATCGACTTTGTTCAATTGGCCTGACTTGTGTTAAAGAGAGAAAGTGAACTTCTGAATGGAGGCAATCAATCTCGCATGCATCCGATTGGCTTTAGAGGAACTGTTGAGATACTTGAGAGCTTGATGATTCGTGTTTATGATGAATTCTTTTTTAATTAGGTATGGCTCTCATTGTTGCAAAGTGCGAACAATTGCATATAATTCTTGCTCATATGTTGACCATTTCTTTATGGCTTCGCTGAGCTTCTCACTAAAAAAGGCGATTGGCTTCGTTTCTTGAGATAGAACAACTCTAGTTCCCACTCCAGAAGCATCATAATTGACTTAAAAAATCTTGTTAAAGTTAGGAAGTGTAAGCATAGGTGCATTTGTAAGCTTCTCCTTCAAGACCGTAAAGCTTTGTTCTACAGTTTTTGTCCAAACAAATTATTTTTGCTTCAAACAGTCTGTAAGCGGCGTAGCTATGGTGCTGAAGTCCTTCACAAATTGTCTGTAAAAGGTTACGATACCATAAAAACTTCAAACATCTGAAATTGTCTTCGGTGTCGGCCATTCTTGAATAGCTTTCACATTTTCTTGATCGACTTTGATTCCGTTTGAACTCACAACAAAGCCCAAAAAAATCAAGTTGTCTTTCATAAAGCTACATTTTTTAAGATTGGCATACAAATTGTTCTTTCATAACACCTCAAATACTTCCTTCAAATGTTGAATACCTAATTCATTAAGATGTCATCAAAATAAACAACCACAAATTTTCCAATGAAAGGTTGAAATACCTAATTCATTAACCTCATAAAATTGGTTGAAGCATTCGAAGACCAAAGGGCATAACTAGCCATTCGTATAGACCCTCATGAGTTTTAAACGCTGTTTTCCACTCATTAGCAGAGCGAATATGAATTTGATAGTACCCACTCCGTAGATCAATCTTAGAAAATAATTTTCACCCTCCTAATCTGTCAAGCATATAATCTAATCGAAGAATAGGAAAATGATATCTTACCGTAATCTTGTTAATGGATCAACTATCTATGCACATCCTCTAGCTTTCATTTTTTTTTTTTTTGGAGTTAGGAGTGTGGGTATAGCTACATGGCTTATACTTTCTCGAGCCAGACCTTTTTTGAGAAGATCTTCAACTTGTTCATGCAGAATCTCATATTCTTTAGGGCTCATGCAGTAGTGTGGTAAGTTTGGTAAGCTTGCTCTAGGAATAAGATCAATGTGGTGCTGGATATCTCTAAGTGGAGGTAATCCGATTGGTAATTCATCGGGAACAACATCAGTGAATTCTACAATAAAGGTTGGATTGAGTCCGGTACACTTTGTGAGATAAGAACATCTTTGGGCACCAAAAGAAGGTTGTTCCTAGTCTTTGAGCATATTGGAGTGTTAGACTGCTTTATTAGGGCAAGAATAAACTTCATGTTGTCTTTATAAAATGTATAAGTGTTATTTTTGCTATTATGCACTGTATTTAAATCAAATTGCCAAGGACGACCAAATAACATATGACAAGCATCCATATTAACAACATCACACATTACCTCGTCTTTATACTTACCAATAGAGAAAAGAACACAACACTGTTCGGTTACCTTTGTCTCGCTGACATCTTTAATCCACCCAATGCGGTATGGAGTTGGGTGTGGCTGAGTTAGTAATTGCAACTTATCTACATGGTCTTGGATACTATGTTCTCGCTGCTTCCGCAATCAATGATAAGATCACATACCCATTGGTTGACCGTGGATCGTGTTTTGAAGATGTTATGTCGTTGAATGTTTTCATCCTTCTGCGGGATATACATTAGTCGTCTTATTACTAATGATACTCATTTAGTTTCATAGGTGAACTCCTCTGATTCGTCTTCTTTTTCATACTCATCATCCTCCAGATACTCCTCTTCTTCAATGTCATCATCATGTGTGGCCAAGTTGACCGGTTTACTTTGTTGACACTGATTAGAGTAATGACCCGTCTGACCGCAACGATAACAATTGTTTCCTCTTGGGACTGCATAGGAATTATTGGATTTGGATTTGTTCACTGGTTCATTTTGTAATTATCCCACCGGTTGGTTCTGGGAGAAATTTGGCCTAGGTACTTCTTCACGTGGTCTGGCTATTATCTTTCCTTTATTCCAGTCAGGCTTTTGTGGTGGTACAGAAGATTGTGAAGAAACTTGAATACGAGTGCCTCTTTTGTTAAATTGTGCTTCAATTTTCACGGCCAGTTGTATTGCACTAGACAGAGTGTGATGTGATTGCTTGAATACTTCATCTTGAATATTGGTGCGAAGTCCATCAACGAACCTCGAAATCTTTTGATTTTCAATCTCACAAACATCCACGCGTGCAGCAAGTTTGTGAAATTTTGTAACGTACACATGTACTATTCGGTTGGCTTGCCAACAATGTTGATACCGACTTAAAAGTGTTTGCTCATAATCTGGAGGAAGAAAATGCTCAATCATTAATTTTCTCATGCGTTGCTAAGTTCGAACTTTGTGCTTTCTTTGTCGAATTCGTGTTGTTTGTAATTAATTCCACCAAGCAAGCACACCTCTTTTGAGTCGATAGACCACCAATTTGACTTTCATGTGCTCCTCAGGCCCCCCCCCCCCCCCAATAGTCAAAGAAATTTTCAACTTCAGCTAGCCAATCAAGAAATTCCTCGATCATAAATAGGCCATCAAATTGTGGAATTTCAATTTTCATTCGGTAGTCAATTTGCCGAGGCCCTTGGTTATTTTCTGGTGGCACCGGTTCTTCATCATCTTCACTAGAATCTTCTTTGAAAAGTTGATTCCGGTGAAGTTTGAAATTTCCTTGAGGAATATTAGGCTGTCTTGGTTCCACTCCAACTTCAACTCACCTTTGTTTTTGGAAATTACTGTTTTGCCCGCCAAGGAAGTGTTGAGTCAAATTTGTAAGCATGACTTCTAAATTTTGTAATCTAGTTTCGAGTGCAACAATTGATTCTCTTGTTGTGAATGTTCCTATAGCTTGGTTGGATTCTTCGGCTAACATTTTTTTTTTCTTTGCTTCTTTTTTTTCACAATTCAAGTAAATAAACATACAAAACAAAACTAACACAATTATGTTTTTTTTTTAATTATAGAATAAACTACCCAAAAAAAACCTCTTTTTTTAATTTGTTTTCACTCGCAATTATTCCTCCTAAATTCTATCCCTTTTCTGAAAAAAAATCTAAACTCTCCTTTTTTTTCTCAAAATTAAATACTCAAACTCGCACTTAAACCTTTTTCTTTTCTTATCACATAATTTTGTTTTTCACTCTTGTGTAATCTCTCTTCCCCACGCACACACACATCATTACTCTTTACACTTTTAAATTCCCAATACTTCTCTCCACCCTCACGTTTCACACACTTTTTTTTTTCACTCACGCCCCTCTCTCTTTGTTTTTTTTTTAAAACACTCACACCTTTTTTTTTAGAGTAATGATACAGCCACAAACTCTTATACAAACTTATTTTGTACAAACTGACGTGGCATGATATCATTGGTTGAATTAAAATATAAATTAATAAAAACAAATCATGTGGGCCAAGTGATATTTAATTCAACCAATCTTATCATGCCACATCAGTTTGTACAAAATAAGTTTGTACAAGAGTTTGTGGCTGTATCATTACTCTTTTTTTTAACAAGTAAAAAAAGTTTCTTTTGTAAAATTGGTTGCCTCCAATTTTATTGTGTGTGTGTGTTTTCAACATAATACTATGCACCCTCTCAACACACTCACGCCCCCCACCTTTTTTTTTTTGCTCAAACTTTTTACTCTTCTCACGCCTCTTGCACAAAACACAAAACACACTCTCACAATATATATATATTTTTTAACTCACTTCTTCCTGCTCTAGGCCTTTTTCTTTTCCTCCTTCAGTTCGTCCTCTTCTGCTAACTTCTTTCTTTCTTTTTTTTTTCAAAACCTACAAAGAACTTACTTGATTTGGTGACTGCAGACTGGAAATGGGATCAGAGTTGATGGAATATGGTGGCTGGAGATACGAAGCACGTGTCGGCAGCTGTGACTTGAACAGAGCCTTTATGGTTTGTAGGCAAAATCGACTAGAAGATGACGTTGGTTTGGTGTGCTGCGGTGATGATTTTGATGAATCGGAAGTGATTTTTTTTTTGTTTTTGTTTTAAATAGAGATGGACAGTGGCGGAGATAGGTGGTTTGGAAATTTGTAAAGTGGTTGGTTGTATTTGCAGTGGTGGTAAGTACAGTGGTGGCGGCTAGGTCTAGGGTTTTAATTTGAAATTTTTTTTTCTTTTTTTATTTGGTTTGATGGAAAACGGCGATGGAGAATTTGAGTGGTTTGTGATGGATGGATATGGTTACCAGGAAAGCTCCGCCTGATACAGAGAAAGACTCTGATACCAATTGACATAGCGGTTTGCTAAATGTCGCTGTAACTTGCGTTCTCACGAAGAGAAAAAGGTATAACAAATTTTGAATTAGAATTTGAAACAACAAAACTCAAATTTTTGATTGAACATTGGATGCCCTTTACAATAGATTTAGCACATATTTATGGTATTCATACGCAGTTCCACCTACTACATTCCACTCAATAAAACTCACCAACTGTAATCCACTAATAACACTCAACACACCAACTGTAATCTACTATTTAGGCCCCCATATTTTATTCTGCATCATGAAGGGTCTTCATACATGCTTGGCAGAGCTCTAATATACATCCTCTGTGTCCAATGCAGAATTTAAACAAGATGAAGGAAGTGAGGAGGCCGCTGCTAAGAAAAGCCTCATGAAGAATTGGCCCTTTATTTCTTCAATTATTGTTTATTGTGTTTTCTCGCTTCATGACATCGCTTACACCGAGGTATAAATATCTCTACCTGAGTTTGATTGTTTACATATATTCTGGCTTATCATGACACAAAAATGTTTAAATCCAGAACCTGGACTATGTCAAAGTGGAATATTATTAAGTCGTATGGTTTAATGGTGTAATGGCCAATAGTTTTCTAGACTTGAATAAAATCTAGAATCCTAGACCAGATCAGTATTCCATTATGATTTTTACAAAGTCATGTCATTATATGTATGTATTTTGTAACTTTTACCTGAAACAGAGGATGCTATCGCTGTTGATAGGATCGTTTTGGAGTTCTATATATAAAGAAAACATATGGCTATTACTGATCCTAATAATTTGTCTATTTGTGTATTTTTTTAAATCATAATTAAATGGGGAAATGTTGCAACTATTCTTTTAGACATTTTCTGTGAGCTGTCAGCCCGAGGAAGTACGGGGGTTTGAGTTACTCAACTGAAAACGTCGGCCAAGTTCTTGCTATCTCAGGTGCAAAACTGATACTTGTATTCCCCATTTATACTTGTTACGAAACTAAAAATGTTACTAGTTTTCTCATGTATCACCCTGAAAAAACTGCTTGACGATTGTCCTCATTTTGAACCCACCGTAGGTTTCAGCCTCCTTGTTTTTCAACTCACTCTATACCCTTACATCGTGCGGATTATTGGGCCAATAATCATAACACGCATTGCAGGGGTAAAATCTTGAACTCACCGTGTGGCGTTTGGACCATTTGACAGTTTGTTTCAAGCATATATGTTTATAAAACACTTTTCTTCATGGTTTTGGTTACATAATTTTCTATAAATGTGTAGGTTTTATCAATACCTCTTTTCACAAGTTACGCTTACATAGCAATGTTATCTGGGTTCAGCCGTGCCTTACTGATAAACTGTGCTTCTCTAATGAAGAACGTTTTATCTGTAAGTGGATATCCTAATCATTAATCCATATCCATAAGCAAGTATGTATAAAATTATTTTATGCCTTTTTTATTAGCAATGTTGTAATTCTATTTTACTCTTCCTAGATTATAACATCAGGTGTCTATAATAACTGGATTATTCCTTCTGCAAGACAGAGCAGTGGTAAATATTTTTTATCTTTTGTTTGTTTATTACATTTCCACGATTTCAGCTTTTTCAAATTTTGTATGTGTCAAAGTTTAAATTTAATTTGTTGGTTTATGCCACAATAACAGGAACAGCATCAAAGAGGAGCTGCCAATGGACTTGCTATGACTGTAGTGTCGCTTACCAAAACTGCCAGTCCAGCTGTAGGAGGTGCTCTGTGAGTGTCCTATTGATTTTGTAAAATTTTATGTAAATGATGTTATAATTTTTTTTTCATTAATTGGGGTTCTGGCAGATTTTCTTGGTCACAAAAGCGTCAAGATGCTGGTTTCCTCCCAAGTATGATGATCTACTAATGAAATTTCTCGCGAGTTTGTGTACTATTTTGTGCTAATTAGCTTCATTAGCTGCTTAAACTAAAGTGCAGGTAACCAGATGGTTTTTTTCATTCTGAATTTGGTTGAGGCACTTGGAGTAATATTGACATCCAAACCGTTTCTAACTCATCGTGCCCCGTGAGTAGCGAAAAGATCATCTGTTGAAATATTCAAATATATATCAAGCAAATTAAAGCTTTCAAAATCTATCAACAATTTGATTATTTGATGTGGTTGCCACTTGCCATATTTTGTGTTACTGTTCAAAAGGCTTAAATATGAAAATGGTGGTTGGCGCTCACAGCAACCGATTACTGGTAACATTAATTGTTCAATACTTATCTCTGTCGACATTTATACTTGTTCATTGTCAGAACTACGACAATTTATCTTCACAATGATGCAAGCTAGAAAGAATTTTTCATGTTAAGTAAAATATTGAAGCCATAAATAGTCTTAATTAAGTACTAAGTTTTCTGCCATGTTTTCAACGGTAGCACATTTGGAGCTCTTATTCCAGGGGCTTCACAGTAGAGATACCTGATTTCAATCTTCTTCAGAACTTGGGGATTTCGTAATAACAGAGGACAACAGTTATATAAGAATATTATTTTGTACAATTTTCGTATAACCTGACCAATGCAAGTATAATTTTATGATCTTAACTCAGATCAAAAGACCTTCAATGATGTAAAATTTGCACATAAAGCTGAGAACCAAACATGAGAACTTATGATGAAACGGAAACTAAAACGTTGAGATTGAAAAGATAGAGAAACATTTAAAAGGATAAATGTTCATTTAATTTTTATATTTTGATTTAAGAGTGCATTTAATTTTTATATTTTATAAAAAGTGCCTCAACCTCAAGACACCCACCTACTGTGGAATATATTTCATTCCTACCCTTATTTTTTTTCTTTTTACAATAATACTCTTGGAATAATATTTTTGAGAATATTAATGAAAATAAAAAATGGTAATTCATCCAACTAGCCTTAAACAAAATAAATATTAATAAAAAATTTTATGTTATTATTTTAGTTTTAGGACTAATTTCATAAATTAATTTTTTTATGCATTTATTAGTAAGATTGCTTTAAGAATACTAAACATTGCTTTAAGTTGGTTAATAGTAATTAATTTATAAATAATTATTAGCAAGATTGTTGTAAAAGTACAAAAATATTGGTTATTTCATATTGATATTTAGTGATTAATTTGTCAATTAACTTTTTTTATAAATAAATAAATTAATTTAAGAATATTATTGCTAGGATATCATTGTAAAAGTAAATAAATTTTAAGGAAAAAATGTAATGTATTTAATATCAAGGTATATTGAGATATTTTTTAAAATATAAAGACTAAACGTGCATTGAAGTTAAAATACAGGTACTGGACGAGCATTTTCTCTTTTAGAAAGTTTTATATTTTATTAATGAAAGTTTGAATAACAAAATTAGGATTTTGGACTCCTTTTAAACTAAACCTAAAATATTACTACATAATAATATTCTCCTAACTGAAATAAGATTAATGCTACTTAAATTCTATATCTAAAAAAAAAAAAGATAAAAATCTTGAAAACAATAGGAAAATGGATATTAAACTTGTAAAATAATATGAAATAAATATAATTTTCAACCGAACCATGAGGCTAATGCGGCGCTATAGTATTATAATAGATTCCGCTCGTCCCAAACTTCAAACGGTATATTATACACCGTAAATAGATACTTATAGCTCAAGTTGTTACCCTAGAGAGATAATCTACTCATCCTACGCAACCATCCGCTGCATCAAATTCGTTCCAAAATTAAGAATAAACAAGCTGATGCATTCCAAACAATTTAGATGAAACGATAAAATAAACCTAGAGATCAAATAAAATGAAATGAGAATGATAATTACCTCGGACTAAAGCTCATACAAATTCATTATTTGACACCTCCAGCAATTGTTGAAATAATAGTTAATGAAATATAAAATAAGACAAAATTACATATTAATGACACACCACTGTGAATCGATAGCTAAGGACCGAGTAAAATTTAATTGTAGACAGTAGAGCAAGCATCCATAAGCATAACATGAACGTAATACATCAATTGAAATATCATAGGATAAATTGGGACATCAGAGAAAGAAATAAGTAAATAGATCAGCATAAACAAATAAAAAAGCAAAGACAAAAGAAGGAATAGTTGTCTGTGAGAATCTTCTTCTATGGTCATTGAAGTCCCAAAACTAATAAGGATCGAGCAATTGAACAGTTGCAAACTCAATGGAAATACAATGGAACCTTAAGAATTAATTACCACTGAGTAAATGCGAATGAAGAATGGAGACAGACCCTTCTTCGCCCCATCGAGAAGTGAGATTCAGAGATTGTATTGAAATTGAGAGTTGAGATCAAGAAGCGATTATTCTTCTTTTTCTTTTAATGTTGTTATTATTATTATTATTATTTATTTTTTTTCAATTTCATGATATCTTTTTTGTTTTAAACGGTATTGGCATATTACATTTATTTATGTTAATTTTACAATACCTCCCTTCAGATTACACAAATTACATGAAAAAAAAAGTGCTTTATGTATAAAACTTTCAAACAAATTGGGCCAAAATCTAACTTTACCAAGTTTAAAGTAATTCTGGGCTCGACATTCCATTTCCGACAAACGAATTTTCTTTATCACCGAGGTATGATACTTTTCATATTTATCCAACGGCTCATCAATGACAATACCTTTGTAAAAAGTACTTATTTTGAATAGTATATTGTGGAAATGTCTGGTCGGTAATACAACTATTTCTTATAGTGTAAAAATGATACACTAAGCGTTCACATTTTGATGAGTAAATTAAGGATTTCAAGATGAAGTACATAAGTAGATTAATGCTAAGAAACTGAAGTTTGATCGATTGAAAACGAAAATAATAATGAAGGTAATTAAGAAAATGAACAATATATGCAGAAGCGGTCCTTATTAGGACTTCTAGGTTTTCTCTTGGGCTTTCCTTGTTATTGTTAAAAAATGACATGACGAACTTTGAGTTTAAAAATCTGGCCCTGATGCCCGGAACCCCTCCAACATATGAAGCACTACAAAATAAACGACAAGCGAAACACAGAGAGAAAGAGAGGCAAAAAAGAAAAAAGAAAAAAGAAAAAAGAAAAAAAGAAAATGAAACAACAAAGATGACAAGTGTATCTGGTTGTGGAAGTGGAGAAATCAAAGAAAGCTTAAAAACTATTGTGAATCTGGTGGAAGATGGAAACAAGGAAAAGGTTTCTAGTTCAAAAGTGATTGAATTGATATAAGGAATGATTTAGATAATAGAGGAAAAGTGAATCAGTCAAAATAACTTATGTATTGACCAGAAGAAAGATGCAAACAATATTAGAGACAACAACCGCGCTATTGACTGGTAATAGAGATGGAGAAAAAGAAAATAGCTTCACACGGTGGATGTACAAAGGGTAGATATGGAACCAAACAGAGACAACAACATGCCACAACTAGATTGGGAATGGAGAGAAACAAATTAACAAAGACTGGAGATTACAACAGAACAGATGCCAAGAGAAAAGGGTTTCTTCATCCAGTGAAATTCAGGAGAGTTGACAGCAAAAGGGAGCATATGTGTTTCTTGATTGAGAACGAGTGCAAAGGATGACTTTTTAATGAGGTTCTGAAGCTGACGAATAACGATTTGCTAAAATTTTGAGAAAGTTATATATTCCGTAACTTCAACAAGTGAAGAATAAAAGAATAATAGTTCGTCATCTTCACAATGAAGATCATGGACGAGATTAAAAGCTAAAACTAGTCCATTTGAAAAGCCAAAGTTCAAGTTCCTTGGCTAAGTTCAGAAGTGAAGCAAAGAATAAATAAATAAAGATCAAGGGATGGGAATAAAGTCACCCCCACAGTTGCAGAAAGATTATTATTTGGTAAGCGTAGTTGATTATTAGTACAAAACAGAGTAGGTGAAACACATCCTTTCTATTTAGACTGATCAGCATCTAAAATTTTATGAATTATGAGTTGCATTTTACTTTGTACATTATGTTAACACATTTTAATTTAGCCAATTTTGCAATAAATGTTATTGATGTATTAAATTGCAACAACAAAACACAATTATTGGCTTTAAATAATGAAAAAAAAATTAAAAAAATAGAAAATGAATTGAATTCCACTCATCGTCATCTTGGAAAATCAAGTCAAAAAATAAAAATCCATATGCTTTTGTTGAAGTTAAAAGCTACATAAATAATATCACAGAAGCTTCTGCTAAGGTTCATGTGAAGTCACAGCTTTGATACTTGTAATACAAGGAAGATAAAACTAACAGAAAATGAGTGTTTGGCTAATAAGAAAATAAACTAAGATCTGAAATAATTCTTCTTTATTTTCTTAAGCTGGTTTGTAACTGAACGATTACAAGCATATTTATACAAGCATAGCTGCTCAGCTAAAGATTACAAAACTAACTAACTAATTACAAATTGATTAACAAACTTATCACGTGTATGAGTACAAGTAGCTACATAACCACCTGGTGCCAGCTGGCAGTACATATCATCAACTTGCAACTGATTATAGAAGCTGCTGTGATCCTCTGCTCTGTGATCCTCTACTTGACTGCAAATATGAGCTTCCTTAACATCCCCCCTCAAGCTCAAGGGTCTGCTAATGACATTGAGCTTGGACCTGAAGTAGCTGAATTTTGGAAGAGATAAAGCTTTTGTGAGAACATCAGCAACTTGTTCATCTGTAGGAATGTATCTTACCTCTAATTGTTTTTGAAGTACCTTATCTCGAATGTAATGAATGTCCAACTCGATATGCTTAGACCTGGAGTGAAACACAGGATTTTTGGCTAATTCCCCAGCACTCTGATTATCACACCAAAGCACTGGTGTTGGCAGCTTTACAATGTTGAGCTCAGAGAATAGAGATTCTAGCCAAGATATTTCTGAACTTGCTGATGACAGTGCTCTATACTCACTTTCAGTACTGGATTTTGCCACTATAGCTTGTTTCTTAGAGGACCATGAGATTAAATTGTTGCCAAGATAGATGCAATATGCTCCAATAGACTTTCTATCATCTGTATCACAAGCCCAATCTGCATCTGAGTACCCATTCAAACATGTAACCTCAAGCTCCCCTTCCTTCTGAATATATATTCCATGAGTGACAGTTGCTTGAAGATATCTAAGTACCTTCTTACAAGCAAGCCAATGCTGAAGTGTAGGAGCACTTAGATATTGACTGAGCTTATGAACTGAGTATGCAATATCAGGCCTGGTGAGTATCAAGTATTGGAGCCCTCCAACAATACTTCTATAGAGAGTTGGATCTTCAAATTCTTTCCCCAAACAGCCATTTGCTACCTTTTCTAACTTTTGACCTGTGCTGAGAGGTGTATCAGAACCTTTACAATTCTGCATTGAAGCTCTACTTAAGAGGTCTTTGATGTATTTTGTTTGTGACAAATGCATCCCACTGTCAGTATAACACACCTCAACACCAAGAAAATAGGATACCAATCCCAAATCTTTTAAGGCAAAAACCTTGCTAAACTTAGTGATGAATGTTTCCAACAGAGAAGAATCTGGTCCTATAATGAGAATATCATCCACATAGATAAGAACAATAATGATACCTCTGGTGTCATGTCTGATGAACAGGGATGTATCAGCCTTGGAGTTGAAGAAATTCCAGCTTGTAAGACACCCTTTGAGTTTGTCATACCAAGCTCTAGGAGCTTGCTTCAAGCCATAAAGAGCTTTGCTAAGTTTACAGACATAGCCCTCTTTGGTAATGAAGCCCTCTGGTTGTGTCATGTATATATCCTCTGAAATATCTCCATTAAAGAAGGCATTATTTATATCGATTTGCCTGACTTTCCAACCTTTCATCACTGCCAAACTCAGTATAGTTCTGACTGTAGAGGACTTTACCACAGGACTGAAAGTTTCCTTATAATCCACTCCTGCTATCTGGTGAAAGCCTTTAGCCACCAATCTTGCTTTGTGTTTAGAAACTGTACCATCTGTATTGTACTTGGTTCTAAAAACTCATTTACATCCAACCAACTTGTGCTGAGATGTCACAGGTACTAGAGTCCAGGTCTTATTCCTGGTTAAAGCATCAAACTCTAATTGCATTGCAGCTTTCCACTTAGGATCTGACAAAGCTTCATCAACATTGGATGGTTCCAGGCTGTTGTGTGATGTTAAGAATGCTTTAGGCTTGAATATACCAGTTTTTGCTCTGGTAATCATGGGATGATTTGGTAGAGAATGTTGGGATGGTTGTGTGGATTGAATATGAGATAATGATGGTTGTTGTGTATGTGAAGTAGCTATAGGAGAAGGTTGAGAAGGTGAAACATCAAAGTTTGTATTATGACTGTCAGGTAAGGAATGATCACTGAAATGATGAGATAGAGCTTCATCTTCTGCAGAGCTAGCTTCAAAGGTTTCTTGATTGCTATTGGGAAGTGAAACAGTATAAGATTGAAGAAGATTGTAATGGAAAGCAGAGGGTTTAGATGGTGAATTTAAGAATTGTGAATTTGATGTGTAAGGAAAAGAGGTTTCATCAAATAACACATGACTGGCTATAAAGATTTTTCCAGAAGAATGCATGAACTTGTAACCCTTATGTAAAGGACTGTAACCAAGAAATACACATTTTGAGGTATGGAAATGGAATTTGTGAGTATTATAATCTCTTAAGAATGGAAAACAGGAACAACCAAAGACCTTGAGAAATTTGTAATCAGGTTTGGTTTTGAAGACACATTCATAAGGTGACTGCATAGATAGTATGGGTGTGGGAAGTCTATTGATAATGTAGGTGGCTGTATGGAAGGAATCCCACCAGAATTTGACAGGTAAGGTGGCTTGAGCAAGTAAGGTGAGACCTAATTCAGTGATGTGTCTATGTTTTCTCTCAATTAAGCCATTTTGATTGTGAGTGTAAGGACATGAGTGCCTGAATTGAATACCTTCCTCATGAAGAAACTTAACAAATGATCTATACTCTCCACCCGAATATGATTGAATGCACTTAATGGATCTATCTAGCTGTTTCTCAATTTGCTTCTTAAAGATTTTAAAGACAGCTAGTGTTTCATCCTTGGTTTTTAATGGAAATATCCATGTGAACCTCGAAAAATCATCCACAAAACTCACATAATATCTGTAACCTTGAACTGAAAACACAGGGGCAGGTCCCCATAAATCAGTGTGCAAAACTTCTAATACATGCTTTGTTTTGGTAGTAGAAACTGGAAAATGTAATCTATGCATTTTTCCCATTTTACATGCATCACATGAATCAAGAACTTTGCTGTCATTTAAATTCTTGAAAGCTGAACAAGAGTTTATTACATGACTTAAAACTTTGGAATTAGGATGACCAAGTTTCTGTTGCAGAACAGAAACACTTAGCATACAATTTGGACTGATACAAGGTTCTGCTGCAGTATGCAAGCAGGGACTTGTTTGATTATTGACAACTGACTGAACAACTGAAAACATAGACAGAGGAACATCTGAAATTTTGGATTGAGTGGCTTCAAGAGACATTTGAAATGACTGAGAAGAGACTTTATTAGAGGGAAACAATAGCAATCTGTATAAACCTTTTTCAGCTTTGCCCTGCAGTATGATCAAATTCCTCACCTTGTCCTTCACAAAACAGGATTGATCAGTAAATTCAATAACAATATTGTTATCTTTGGTTAGCTGAGATATGCTAATAAGATTCTTGGATATTTGTGGAACAAGGAGCATGTTGTTTAATTTGAGTGTATTATAAGCAGAAGAGGTATGCATTCTTAACATAGCATTTCCAACATGTGTTATGTGTAAACCAGTACCATTTCCAATGATGAGTTTAGAGTTACCTGCAAAGGATTCTGCCATAGTCATATTTCTCATGTCATTGGTAATATGGTGGGTTGCTCCACTATCCAGATACCAGTTGGCATCAGCTGCACCATCCATATCAGCCAGATATGCAGCTTTGGGATTTCTGTTTGGAGGAGGTTTGTAAGCTCCAGAAGTAAAGAATTCTTCAAGTTTCCAGCAGACATTTGCAGTATGACCAGTTTTGAAGCAGATTTGACAAGTTGGTTTAGAAGCATTCCACTGAGGTTTGGGATTCATTTGAGGCTTGATAGAGTTGTTGTTACTACCCCCACCATTGTTCCAATTTCCTGAGCCTGATCCCCTTTGATTATCACTTTGAAATCCTCTGAACTGGTTATTATGATTATTTCCAGAATTATTACTAAAGAAACTAGATCTTCCATAGCCACCTTTGTAATTATTTCCAAAATTTCCAGCATTATCTAATCCAGTAAAGTAGTTATGATTACCAGATCCTCTACCACCTGAGAAGTTTCCTCTCTTGAAACCTCTGTTCTGAGCTAAATTAGCTTCAAAATTGTGCTTAACATCCATTTCAGAAAGCATATGTGCTTGTTGCTCAATTCGTGCTTCTTGAGTTAACAACATAGCATAAGCCTCATTCAAATTCATTTTATCACTACTTATTTGACCAGTAATATAAGTAGCAACAGCATTATAATCTGGTCCTAGTCCTGAGAGTACATGCAAAATTAAATCATCACTGCTTAAGGCACTTCCTGCCGCAGCCATGTTATCAGCAATATTCTTCATTTTAATGAAATACTCATTGATTTTCAGATCATCTTTCCTAGTAGAATTCATCAAATATCTCAAATGTAATAGTCTAGACTTTGACTGTGATCCAAATTGAGTTTCAATAGCTTTCCATACCTCAAGAGAAGTTTCCAGATTAAACACCAGGCTTATAATACCTTCACTCATCGATGATAGCAACCAGCCAAGAAGTACTTGATCTTGTGCTTTCCACCTTGATGAATCTGGATTCTCGACAGATCTAAGTTCACCGTCAATCCTTTGAGCAACATGAGATGGAGGAGGAGTGACACTTTCATCAATGAATTTTTCTAGTCTATTGCCGCGTATGGAAGCTAGAACTTGGGACCTCCAGATCAGATAGTTTGCCTGATCCAGTTTCACAGGAGTATTGAACGTGAATGAGAAGTTTGTTGAGTTTGTATGCATATTCGAAGTATGATTTGATGAGGCAATATTCAGAGACGCCATGACTGACTCTGATACCACGATAAAACTAACAGAAAATGAGTGTTTGGCTAATAAGAAAATAAACTAAGATCTGAAATAATTCTTCTTTATTTTCTTAAGCTGGTTTGTAACTGAACGATTACAAGCATATTTATACAAGCATAGCTGCTCAGCTAAAGATTACAAAACTAACTAACTAATTACAAATTGATTAACAAACTTATCACGTGTATGAGTACAAGTAGCTACATAACCACCTGGTGCCAGCTGGCAGTACATATCATCAACTTGCAACTGATTATAGAAGCTGCTGTGATCCTCTGCTCTGTGATCCTCTACTTGACTGCAAATATGAGCTTCCTTAACAAAGGAGCACGGAGAAACCATAAACTTCAGAAGGATCATTTAGTTGACAAAATTATTATTATTTTGAAATTTGGGTCATTCAGTTACTTTCATTTCAGTTTCACTTCTGATTCAATTTAACCAGCTAACGTTGACAAAAATAAAATGCAAAATATAAGGCTAATGCTGCTAATTTGATGAACTAATTATCTCAGGAACCAAAGCATCTATAAGCATGCATGGGTGGCAACACCATAATTACTCAAGACTGGAGGAGTAAAAAGATTGGAGATGATAAACATTAAATTTTAGGAAAATCATTCACAAATATGCTTTTATAAAAGTTTTGTTGGTAAAGTTCGAGAAATGCATACATGTCAAATTTCCATTTCTCGTGAGCATTTCACCAAATAGCTGATATGCATTAACAACGCCTATCCTATACTATCGGCCAGTAGGTTGTTGATGCGAACGTCTCATACTTAGAGATAAGGGTGGAGCCTGGAGATTGATTTATAAGATAATCTTTTGAATAAAAATAAAAACAATTACAGATTTCAAACGTGAGTAAAATAAAATTGCGTTATAAAATTAATCCCACTACAGAAAGTGGTCTACGAAATAGCCACATTAAAAGAAATTTTTTCAATAAATTAAAATTAAATTAAATGAAAACTATTTTTCAGTAAAGTAAATCGCCCACGCTACGCTAAGGCGTTTGCTTATTTGTTTGTTTGTTTTTTTTAAAAAATCTGGGTATAAATTTTTCGTAAGTATGAATGGACTTAATATAAATATATGAATGACATTTATTTTTCTTTTTTTTCTAATACCCAAATATAAGTGACATCTTTTTGCTACTTTTGCCTAAAATGAGTTGGTAGACCAGCAGTTCTCAACATAACTCTTATTTTTTCTATAAAAGTCATGTTCTTTCACTCTACTACTCTATTTTATTGAGGAGCGTATGCCACCGTGAACTATCTCTGGATACTTTCTTGCTTACATATGCAAGAAACATGCTATCTGTATACTCTCCACCATTTTCTGTCCTCAGGCACTTGATCCCTTGCCCTGATTTAAGTTCAATCTACGCTTTGAATTCTTTGAACAATAGAAATACATTTGACATTTTCTTGATTGGATACACCAAATATCTCCTAGAATAATCATCAATAAAAGTCATCAAGTACTTTGCACCTCCCATAGATATATCAAGTGATTCCCAAACATTAGAATGAATCAAGTCTAAATACATTTACTTTTGAAAGTGAATATGCTAAACTTTCATCTATGTTACTTCCTTGTTTCGACATGTGGCCAAGTTTAAGATGCCACATCATCGCTGAATTTTCTCTATTTAATGTGACACACACAAAACCTTACTGTAGTGTTTCCCTTTAAGTATGAATAAATTAGTACCGATCTTTTCCACCTTCATTAATGCAAGTGCGCCTTTGACTATCTTTATGATCCCATTTTCTATATGAGTTTTGCGCGCAAGACTATCTATTTGTCCTAAAGACAAGAGATATTTTTCAAGTCTTTGACATGTCTTACCTTCTCAATTGTGCGAACCGTACCATTAAACATATTTATTTTGACAGTACTAATATTAGTAATCTCAAAGGCATGATCATCACCTATGTATACAGATTCTCTTGAAATAGGTTCATATTTGTGAAATCATTCTCTTGGAGAGATCGTATGCCAGGCAACTATTAAGTCTATAAGCTAGACGTCATATAGTGGTTTTCTGCCTTCTGAAGTAGTTGTTGCCTTACTGTAGAGAATTTTGTCATCATACGTGGTACTTACTACCTACCCTTGAGCATTTGATGACTCAAGATCTTTACCCTCGCTTCTCTTCTAGTTATTCCAATACTCTTCCTTGACAAGCCATTTCTTGCCACAGTTGTTGCATTTGACATTCTTCTTATTTCTTGATTTTGATCTACCGTGATTGTGGCTCTCATTAGGGCCACGTTCCATGGATCTTCCTTTCATCACCAATAGCGCTTCTACTTGCTGCAAACTCGTCTGTCTATCTTTTTTATTTTTTGCTACTCTCCTCATTTAATACGGAGGCTGCCATATTGTCAAAGACTAACTTGGCTGCTCGATTGTTATTAGTTATATTAATGACGAATTGATCATATGAATCTGGTAAACCTTGAAGTAAAATCTCCACATGTTCATTTTCCTCTATTTTATGACCCAACGTTGTAAGTTATGAAAATAAAGTCTTTAAAGTGTTGATATGGTCAATCACTGATGTAGATTCCGCCATTCGAAGAGTATAAAGCCTCTTCTTTAAGAAGATTTTATTTTGTAGTGATTTGACCTCCTATAGTCTTGTGAGAGTAAACCATATTTCCTTTGCTCTCTTTTACTCTACCATATTGAATAATACCCTATCTGAAAGTGGTAAGTGTAGATCTAAAATGACATAATACCACTATTAGAAAATTGATTGGTGAAGTAGGGCCACGACTAAAATGAAATTGGAAGAAAATGAAGAACAAGCACATGGAGGACACCATAAATTATTTGGTTCGGCTTTTAACTTATGCCCATAGGCAAGGACAAAAGGATAAAACTTTACTAGTGAAATGAGAATTATAAGTATTTTAGTATTTTGTTTCACTTTTCAAAACCTTAATACACCCAATCTCTTAAAACACTAGTCACTCAAGAGTATAAAACTCTTAATCTCTCATTATAGAACTAAAGAAGAAAAGAATGGAATGAATGAAATGAGGGGGTGAACCCCTCTATTTATAGCTAAAAATTTGGGCACTTTTTATATTTATTATTATTATTATTATTTCAAAATTTAAAGTTTGAACTTGATATTCAAACTTTAAATATCAAAAGATACGGGTTGTTCTTCTAGAAGAACGACACCAACCTTGACTCTTAGGTAGACCTTTAGAGCTTTAAATAAAGAAAAAGCTTTTAAAAATGCCATGTGTACTTGATTATACAATAATCTCCACCACATAGAATGATTTGATAAAAGAAAATTTTTATTTTTAATTTTACTTTTATCAGGCATGGTGCATTTCCCCTTGGGCTCATATGTAAGGATGCCAATAAGAAGGGAAGGAGAGGGGATTGATTTCCCCATACTCATCTTTAATACTCTTTCTATCTCTTTGTACTCTAGACATTTCCTTCAAAATTACTTGAAAGGAGGGGATGGATGTTTCTAAATAATACAAAGGGATCTCCGATGGTATCCGATCTCTGATTATTTAATTTCTTTTTTTTTCTTAATTTAATCATCTTAAAGTAAAAATATAAAATCATATTAACACAAAAAATATCAAATTAACTGAATTGATTAAAATCATTTCCATCACATTAAGTTAATGTCATCAAATTAGAAGATAATCTTTGAACTAATTAAGCAAAAGTAAATCTTCAAAGTTGAACTCATCCATAAATGTCATATAGTATAAACCATCAATTAAATTATCTTTGTCAATTTTAAAGTGTTTATATTGGCTGTTATTTATATTATTTTTATAAATGTATTATGATATTTTTTATTTACATCACACTATTACAATTAAAATTTTAAATGTATTTACTATAAATTTGAAAAAAATGAATTAAAAATAAAAACTAAAGATAGAAATAGAAAAATGTGGAACCAAATAAAATATTAGGGCAAACACTAAGTTATATTTCATGTAACTTACACCCACACATATTAATTTAGAGTAATGATACAACCACAAACTCTTGTACAAACTTATTTTGTACAAACTGACGTGGCATTAATTCATTGGTTGAATGAAAATATAAATTAATAAAAATAAATCATGTGGGCCAAGTGATATTTAATTCAACTAATCTTATCATGCCACATCAGTTTGTACAAAATAAGTTTGTACAAGAGTTTGTGGCTGTATTATTACTCTTAATTTATCACAGTCTTGTCTCCACATAGAAAAATTAGATCTAAAATTATCAAACTCCCGAATGAGGAAGATCCCTTGGGGCCATCGTCCCTGTGGAAATTTCTGCATCCCTGCAGTCTACAACGCCTAATAATGAATTGAACGGTTGAATCCCTCTAAATTTTTGATAATTTCTAATCGCCCCTCCATATTTGATTGAACATCAAAACTATTGAGTCCAAATTTATAACTTTGATTTATCTTCCATTCCATAGTTTTCAAGTTCTCTCAATTTTTAACTTATTATGGTAAAGCTCTGCAACCACCATCAAAGCCTATTAGTTAATATGTATGCTGCTTTGCTTTCAAAATCGGACACTACTGGTATTTATGGTTTTATTCTTTATTTGACACAAAATTTGGCGATATCTCTGTGGAAAAACACTACTGGTGTATTCAATTTTATCCGGTAATGATTAAATTGATTAGTTACATGAACCGTAACTTCGCCAAGCCCAAAATACATATTAAGTTATAAAGTGTTGGCACTCATTATTTTTCGCAAAAAGTTTCGCCCAAAATACATATATTTTTAAAATTTTTTATTTGACACAAAATATTGACAATTTTTTCTGTGAAAAAAAACTACTTTTATATTCAATTTTATCATTAAAGTTGTTAGTTACATGAACCTTAAATTAACACGAACCGTAACTTAGCCAAGCCCATAATACATATTTCATATTTGTATGAACTTTAAAGTTTTTCCACTTATTATTTTTCGCTAAAAGTTCTAAATTGTATTGTAGTTTGAACTTGCCCATCATTCAATTTTTTAACTCCACAATTACTTGACCTTACCAAGCTTGAAAATATCCTTCCATATATATTTAATTTTCTCCAAGTATGATGAAGATTTAATCAAGAGCCTCCGGGATCTTAAAGTGCAAGAAAGGTCCGGAAAATTTTTAAAACTAATTTTCTCCAAGTATGATGAAGATTTAATCAAGAGCCTCCGGGATCTTAAAGTGCAAGAAAGGTCCGGAAAATTTTTAAAACCCCACTGTTTAAATTTTTTTGGACTTTCTTGCACTTTAAAATCTTGAATTGATATATATATATATATATAATCAGTATTAGGTGCTAGTGCCCTCTTTTTTTTTTTAATGCAAACACCCTCTTAAGCCGTAGGGTTTAATAGGATTATTGTTGAATGAACTATAAAGCCGTGCAGTTTAATAACATTAAAAACTAGTTTAATAACATTAAAAATAACTTTCAACTAGCTCTCTTAAATTATATGGCTTAAAAGCATGTTCACATGAAAAAATGAACGCGCCTGCACCAAAAAAGGACTATATATATTATTTATTTTATATATACATACGTGTGTGCGCTCGTGTGTATATATATATATAAATATCTTTTTAATATATTCCATTACTTTAATAATCAATTTAAAATAGTTTGTGATATTTTCAGCTATTTATTTATCTACTTTTGGTTAGTTATTTACACCGAATGAAGTGCTAGGGTCCAAATTTTAGTATCCTTCTCAGCTGTTTGGGGTTAGTAAATACTAATTAGCTTATTCGTCCCGAACAGCGGCGTAAATGCTGTTAGATTTCGGAGAGATGCTGAGGATGGTACAAGATTTATCAAATGATGAAGACCATTTTGCTTTATATCAATTCCTCCAAGTTGAAATCTTTCTCGGTCTGGGACACTTCCAACACATAAAGTACTACTAGGCTAGATGATTTTAAAAAATGTCAAGGTCCTTTATCAAATTTCATTTGCATTCAAGACCAATCCCCTTTGATGAAAATCAATAATTAAAGGCTTTCCAATGAGAAATTATTACTTATTCAAGGAATGATATCCAATTGTTCCTAAGAGTTCATAGGCAGGGGCATATATGCATGATTTGATATAATTCTTGCAATTTCTAAGTACTTGCTCTTTCCATCCCTTCTAAGTTTTGAAAGAAAGGACGAAATAAACAGAGAAACAGGACAAACAGAAGAAGACTGAATTAACAAATCAACAAAGATGGCAACTAACAAATGGAAAAGTTCTCTTGTAATCAAACTATAGCAAACAGACAATACCATTGCCATATATCTTAATCAGTAGATTGATTCTCAACATATATGTTAGGATACATTTGGTTGTTTAATAGTTCCAAATAAAGAGGATGAGATGGTTTCCACATAAAAGTACTGGGCCTTTCAATGACATTTTCAAAGAATTATAAAATTCAAAATTAAAAAAAAAATTAGCAAATTATAAAGCCACACCGTCAAAAAAATAAATAATTAGATAAGTTAAGACCTTTAATGATATAAAAATAAATAAATAGATAAGTCACTAAGACCTTTAATGATATAAAATAAGCATATAAATCTCAGAACAAAACATTAAAACTCATTCTAAAAGTAAAAATAAACTAGTGGTGTATTCCAAACAATTTAGATGAAGCGATAAAACAAGCCAAGAAATCAAATAAAATGAAATGAAATTGAATTACCTGGGACTTTGTTTTTCAAATTCACAACTTGCTTGTAATTAAAGTAAAACGCCAATGCCATTAGGACATATACATCATTGAATAAGATGAGGACCCCTCCAACAGCTGAAAGTAAAATTTTCATTCATTAGTTTCAATTAAAAGTAAAGCACGCAGAGATTTGCAGGGAAGCAAGAGATTTAATAAATTTAACAACAGCAATTTAATTTGACAGGACTTCCATACAGTAATGAAGTTAAAAACTAACGATTAACGAAATTTTGTAATTGAATGAATAAGATTCTCTGATTTTGGATAATTGAATGAATAGGATTCTCTAACTCTTGTGAAAATATCAATTTTAAATAGGGTAGAGTTTCAAGAATTAAGCACATATGTATCCCATCTGCCAGTACGTGATCATAAACTTACTTTATAACAAATATCTGATCTATTTGGTGCATTTTATTTAAAAGAGAAAATTTTATAAAATTTTTCCACTGGTGATAGTGAGTTATTCGTACCTTCTCAGCATGTAAATGCTGTATGATTGTGTTAAGATCATTATTAGCCCAAGGCTGTTGATCGTCTCTCTCTCCATAGTAGAAGTTTACTCTGAGAGGCGCGTTTAATTCTCCTTTAGTGAAAATCTTCATCTCGGGACAACCAATTATAGATAAATCTTCCAAAGATGGGAATTCGAAGGTGTAATTGGCAGAGCAGAAACTTGTGAGACTATCCAAATCATACAGATACAAAATCTTCAATTTGGTGAAAACAATCTCTTCTTCAAAATTTTCAGCTCCATCTTCGTCATTTATCACCACCTCTCTCATTGCTCTGCATCCATATACCAACATTGATAAGAGTCGCTGTAGAGTTTGGAGTGACAGATTCGATAATGATCAACTCCAAATACTCGCCAAGAACCGAAAAGAATTAAAGAATTAGCGGCAAAGACAAAAGAATTAACGTGGTTCAGCTATGGATATGGATATATTCATTATGAATAATTATGGATTTGTATTTGGATGGATATTATCCATCCATAATTGAATATTTGCCATCCTAGGCGGAATCCACGAAATGTACAAAATCTTTATATTAACTGCTTCACTGGTACAAGAGCACTCTTCTTTTACTTCACTCAAAATCAATCTAAATGCAATTACTAATAAATTTAAACTCACTTGACAATACAAATCGATTACAAATGCAAAACTTGACCACAGATGCAATCACCATAAGCAACACAATTCTAGCTGAATCTTCACAAATTCAAGCCATAAATTTTCCAAATTTTCGAGGTAAGATTTGTGGACAGACCCACGCCAGCTGTGAAGAGACCCACGGAAAGAGAGAGAAAGCCGACGGTGAGTGTTGTGTGGGTTTTGCTCGTTTGCTATGGGAGCTGTGTGTGCGAGAGAGAGAGAGAGCCAACGGCCAGATGTGGAGACACCCACGGCAAGAGAGAGGGCGAAAGTTGACGGAGAGCGCACAAAGCAGGGGAGGAGGAAAATGAAACGGCTGCGTTTTGGTGTGGGTTTTGCTTGCTCGTTTGCTGTGTGAGTCGTGTGTGAGTCTTGCGTGTGTGTGAATTAAGCTGCCACAGAAACCTTTTTATAGTTAGCACAAAACGCACTGTTTTGTGCTAACTTTTGTACTAAATGTTGTAAGTCTCATTTTCCATTTAATAAGGGTAAAAGAGGAAAGCAAATAATCGGCGTTACACTATAGGTAAACTTAAAAGACCAACGGAGCTTTCCCTTGCCGCCCGTCACATCACCTCCAATTGGTAATCCTTTCTCATCGGTGCTCTAATTTATCACTGGACTTGACTACCCATTGCTACCTTCGCTGCCATTATATCAATCAAGGTAATTTTTATTGAAATTTGATTTAATAACTCTCTTATTGTGTTTTCATGTTATTCAATTGCTCTGTTTCCCAATATTATGCTTTTGTCATTGATTTCAGAATTGGTATGTTTCCCAATATTAATTATTGTTTAACTCTATTTGCGTAGTTCCTGTGAGTAAACTATCGAGTGAGATGCTAAGAAAGGCAATCTCCACTTTCATCCTAAGATGAAAGTATGGATGCTTGGTGATGCCGAACATGTTGAACAAGTAAATTTCTTGCTGATTTATTAAGTCTATTCATGTTAATGGTGAATATATAATGAAAGAATTCGATGCCCAGCATGTTGAACAATCTATTCATGTTAATGGTAAATCTGCTCTATGATATTTGGATTTAGCCACTACACCGGGAAATTTGGAATATTTGCAACCTGAAACGTATGTGATGCTATGTATTTATAGAGCTTATTTTATGCCATGTATTTGTGTGATGCCATGTATTTATGAAGCCTAATATATGCTAATGGGAAATGCTTTATGGGATTCTCAAATGCATGTATTTGCTAATTGCTAGCCCCTGACATTTATGTATGTGGACTTTTGTTCATTACGGCAAGAGTAGCTCTCTATTGTATAGCCTAATTATGTGCTTTATGCTTGGTGTGAAAAGTAGTTCATATATTTAGGATATTTCAACTATGCAAAGCTTGTAATCAGCTTATAATGTCAGAGAGGTTAGTGAAATATGCTTATTTTTTATATGCTGATATAGTTAAAAGAAAGTTTCGGTACGTAGTTTGCAGCTAGATTGTTATGTGCTTATAATCAAATGTAGTTTTATTTTATTTTTTTCATTGCTTGAGAATTCTGAAATTTTCTATGATTTTTTGGAACATTAACAGTTCTCAACTTGAAGCTAATTGATCTTCCTAGGCTCACAAAAGTAGTAGTTGGTAAGTTGCATGTGTTTTCTTTCGTTTAATTTTGGTGTTTTCTTCTTGTATTTCAGGTCTTTTAGCTTTGTTTAATATTATTTTCATTAGCATTGGCAAGTGGCAGGGCATGTTGTTAAGATGAAATTTTTTCTACTTGTGTTTCAATTAATTGCTATCTTTACAAGTGACATGTCCATGGTCTAAATTCCAGAGCTAAAATCAATAGATTAAGAAATTTAGTATAAAAATATCTGTTTTGTGAATTTTTTTCTAATTTTTATATTTTGTATTAAAATTATTGGTATGACCAGAGGCATCATATTATATATTAAGTACTTAACACTAGCTAATAGCTAGCTTTAAATTAAGAAATTTTAATCCATAAATTAAGAAATTTTTCTAATTTTTATATTTAGTAGAAAAATATATTTTCATTAGCATGTGTGCTGTCTATTTTTCTATTTTTGGGAATATGATGATATTTCGTTTACAAATTTGTCTAAGATTATTGATTGTAGGTTTGATATTTAATATGTCAGGTTCTTTGCCACATTGCACTTAATGGACGATAATGGTAAACAAACTCAAGGTGATTCAGCCGCTAGTGTTACTCATGGTGGGCAATGACGTAGAGGAAGGTTGAGGTCAATTGTGTGGGAGCATTTTGAGAAGAAAGAAATTAATGGGATTAATAAGGCTGTGGGCAATTATTGCAATAATGCATTGGTAGCAAAGAGTACGGATGGAACAAAGCACTTGCACGATCATTTAAAGACATGTCAAGTGAAAAGGGAAATTGAGGCCACATAATTCCCACCAGCAAAGAAAGCTACCAGTGAAAAAAGGAAGGCCGTGGTTAGAACTCATTTTGATCTTGATGTTACAAGCAGAAAAATGGCATGCACAATTGTCATGCACGAGAACCCTTTGCGTATTGTAGAGCATCAAGGGCTTCGAGATGTTATGTCTTGTCTAAATCAATTATGAAAGCTAGTGTCTCGAAATACTATAAAGAAGGAGATTTTGGATGTATACGAGTGTGAAACGGCCAAATATATCAGTGTATTAGAGCAAACACAAGGTAGAATCGCCATTACAACTGATATGTGGATTGCAGAAAATGAAACAAAAGCATACATAGCAATCACTAAACACTTTATTGATGACATTTGGGCATATTTTTATGCTTAAAATATTTGAATGTTTTTATACCTTAGTGTTACTGTTCTTTAATGCATGTAATTTGAAATATTTTTAAGACAATAGTTTTACACTTATTATATTCCTTTTTTTAAAGTTGCTTTACATACAAATCATTCTTCCAATTATTTTTAAACAAAGAAATTTCATTCCATGTTTCCATGAAGATTGTTTTCACAGTACAAACAAATCAATTAATCGAAAATTATGGTAATTAATAGGCAATCTATTTTATATTTTATTAATAGTAAATAGTTCGACAAATCAAGGAAGGAACTTCTGTTCATGTTCTACAAAAACACAAATC
This sequence comes from Citrus trifoliata, assembly GCA_018350135.1. Classification (NCBI taxonomy): domain Eukaryota; kingdom Viridiplantae; phylum Streptophyta; class Magnoliopsida; order Sapindales; family Rutaceae; genus Citrus; species Citrus trifoliata. Next base: position 80,290 of record VKKW01000118.1, on the reverse strand, counting down.
CTTTAAAATTGTACTTATACAACTTCAGCGAGTGGCCAGGCATGTACCATGGTTGTAGAATTAATCAATTTAAAAAGATATAAATATTTCTGTTAAAGTCACACTACTTTATATAGTCAGATGATCTCTGATCTTGTTGCTTTTTCACTTTTAATATATTATATGGTATTTTCTCCATTGAAGATATGATATTTCCTTTTTTTTAAGACATTTAGTTTTACACTTGCTGATTATATTTCTTTTTTTTTTATAAATATTTTTGGAAGTGCCTGGTTCTCACACAGGCCAAGTGCTTTGTGATAAGCTAATGTGTTCGTTATTGGAACTCAACATTAAGCATAAGTTATCATCTGTCACTGTTGACAATGCTACTAGTAATGATTGTATGAATGATTTTATGTTGTTGGCACTTGATAAAAATGATCTCATGTTGGATGGACAAAAGTTTTATGTTCATTGTTGTGCCAACATTCTGAATTAGATTGTAAAGGAAAGTTTAAGTGTAATTGGTGATTTGATTGCAAACATTCGTGAGAGTGTTATTTTTTTGTCAAGATCAACTAAAAGGAAATCAATATTTGATGAGAATGCAGGTAAATTAGGCATTACTTCTAGTAGGAAACTAGCAGATGACTATCCAACTAGATGGAATTCCACATATCTTATGATATGTTCTGCATTATATTATAAGAATATTTTGTTCGTTTAAAGAACATTGATGGACAATATATGTGTTTTTCCTAGAGAGCTTGATTGACAATTAGCAAGTGACTTGGAAAATGATTTGAAACGATTTTATGATTGTACAACATTGTTTTCTGGTACTAGTTATCCAACATCTAATATATTTGTGTGCCATCTGTATGATATTAGATTGCTCTTGAATGAGTGTGTTTCAACTCCTAGGCCTGATGAATTTAGAATCATGGCACAGAAAATTATTGATAAGTTTGATAAATATTGGCATGACATGAGTGGAATACTGTCTATAGCATGCATCTTTGATCCTAGGTTCAAAATAAAGTTGGTTGAGTATTACTTTTCCATTATTTATGGGGATGATGCTACTTCTCATGTCCAGATAGTGCATGATGATTGTCAAAGTATAGTGAAAGAGTACAAAGCTAGATATGCATCAACTGCTAGTTCTCCTGAGCATAGCTTTAGTTCTTTGAGTACTTCTCATTCTATACCAAATTCAAGTTCCCATTTGAGTTCAATTGAATAGATTTTGGGGTTTACTAGTTTTTTTACTGTTGGTAATGAGGAAGTAAAAGATGAGTTAGACACTTATTTGGGTGAAAAGTTAGTACTGTTCAATTTTAAAGAACATTTTGATGTTCTAGGTTGGTGGAAGGTGAATGGTAGTAACTATCCTATACTGTCTCGAATTGTGAGAGATATTTTGGCGATTCCGGTTACTACTATTGCTCTGAATCTGTTTTAAGCATTGGTGGTCGATTTGTAAGATCATATCGTAATAGACTTCATCCAAAGACGTTAGAGGTTTTAATGTGTAGTCAAAGTTGGATACATGCTCTTTGTGGAGGTATATGCTTTACATTTTATTTTTTATATTTTTATTTATTAACTAATAATTAGCTTGATTTTGTTTTTCATTTGTATTTTTTTATTAGCTATGACATATGCCTTTTCGACATGCTTGATGAGGAACCACAGATTGAAACAGATATAGAGGCTGTAAAGGTATATAGTTTTAGTTTATATTCTTTTGTAAAGTATTTGTTAAGCTGACATTGTTAAAACAAGTTTTTATTTTATTTTATTTTTTATCTTGTTATAGGTTTATGAAGAATCATAGAATATGCATCAATGGTGATGGTTGTGAGAAGGTACTGCAAGTTTATGTTGAAATCTTAGCATTATTTTGATTTGTTTGGTAAAATTTGATTATTTGTAATTATGTTGAAGACTTAGATTTATTATGTTTTCATTTATTTGGGAATGTTAAAATTTAAAATTATTTTTTTTAATAGAAAAAAACCCGATTATTGAGTTTTTGGGGAAAAAAAATAAATGAGAATCAGGTCCCTGTTTTAATCCCCACTCAATTCGGAATTTTTGGGAACATATCCGAATTATCCCCAATTGCAATTTTTTTGGGAATGGGGTGGGTTCGGGGATTGCTTCTAAGTCGGGTTCAGGTTCGGGCGGGGATCACACCCTATTGCCATCACTCGTTGAGGCTGAGATAGCTTATACGTGATTCAGCTTTTGGAGGCTCAAAAGGATACGCTCAATGCTTCGTCTCCCCTTGTCATGAGTATCAAGGCTTTCCTCACTCAAAATTAGCAGGTTTCTGTGCACCATATCTACAGTGAGGCAAACTTTGCAGCTGTTTTCTTGCTATTTTTGCTCTCTCGTTACCTCTTGGGCTCCACAGTCTTCTGTCTTCCCCTCTTGGTGTTGAATTCAGGTTGCGAGTGATAGCTTAGGGACTGCGTTCTCTCTTACTGTTAAGCCTTAGCTGCATAAATGAATATTGCCATAACTGAAGTCAACTTTATACAATTAATCGAAAATGTTCATATTATTTCAACATACCCATTTATCACATCCATACCATGAACCTTAATTTGACGTCTCTCAATCTTATCGTTTTATTATTGTTTTCTCAGTTAATTTCCGAACATAGTGAGACATTCATTAAAGCCTAATAAAATTGAAGCTTTAGACACTTTTTCTTCTTTCTATCTCAACTTGTTGATTCCGTGAAAGTTACACCTCCTATATTTTCCTAATTAATTGGTGAGTATAAATTACGTAAACTGTTTTATTGATATACTTTTTTTTTATGATTTTCAAATTTACACAACAGCCAAAAAAATTTTCATGACGGCAGATTTATTGACGATTTTTTTTTGTTCACATGGATTAATAAGATGAGAAAGAAAAAAATCTTCCATTCATTCATGCGAACAACTTTAGCCATTTCTGGAAAGTAAAAAAAAAAAATTGTTCATTTATTCGTATATCAAGTTTCACAATCAATTGTACCAAGTTCGTGTGTAAATGGCTGAGATTTTCAATTTGAGTATAATTTTGATATTTCCACGGACCACATATGCATGTTGTGTTCATTTTATGTTTTACACCATCTGATAACGAAAAAATTTGATGTTTTGGCTTTTAGAGTCTTGTCAATTATAGACTTATAAACAGATCCAATATCTCTATATCAAACCCTCAAAGAAGTGAAATAATCTAAGGTTCTATTTCGTATTGAGGTCCGGCATTGGTGGCTTGAGACCTACAACACTAAATTGCTTAGTAAGCACTAGTCAATCAATAATCTCTTTATTTTTTAAAAAAAATATTTCATAATTATTTTTTTTCTTTTTGCCGAGGTTGTAAATTAAAGTTACAACATCTTAATATCAAACAGGTCCTAAATGAGAAACAACTTCTAAATTAAATGTGATATCTCTCTTTTGAATTTTTTTTTTATAAAGTTTGCCTAGAGAGGATAAGATTAGAAACTCCAAGTAATTTGTATAACTTGCTACAAATTATAAATTAAAGGACTCTTTATGGGATTTGGATTTAATACTGAGCTGATCTGTGGTTAGCTATTCATAATCTTCTACCACAATATATAGTTAAAATTCAATTAGTTTTATATTATTATCCAATAACTATCAATCATATACTTCTAAAAAATCATTCAATTAGTTTTATATTATTATCCAATAACTATCAATCAGATACTTCTAAAAAATTAGTAAAATTATCAGCTCTGGCACTAAATTTAAATCCCTCTTTTTTTTCAAAAATTGGTATTGAAAGCTGAAAAGTTGTAGGACCACTGTGCCATAATCAATTTTAAAAATTAAGAGACATGTATTTGCTTTTAGGTTTAAAACTGGTCCCCCTACGGAAACTTCCGTAATAAACATAGGGCGATTTTAGTGCAATGATCACCGACACTGGCCTACTAATTTATTTGAGTTGGCACCGAGCTTGAAGAACTGTGGGCACGCAAATTGACTGACATGACAGTACGAAGTTGGCCTTCAGCAGGAACCTCATTTCACCACACATTACTGCCTTAGATCTTTCAATATGGTTCACGTAATCTTTTTTTTTTTTTGAATTCAATATGGTTCACATAATCTAACTTCAGTTGAATACGTAACTTCCTTCTAGAAAGTACTTGTATAATTGGCAGTCTCCTCTTTACGTGTGAACAGACTTAGGTGTAGTTTGTTTTTTAACTTAATAATTTAAAGTGACTTAATTTAATTAATTAAATTAATTACAGGTGTTTGTTTTTATAATTTAATGAGACTTTTAGATAATTTCGACTTAATAAAAATAAGCTAATTTTTTTGACTTTTTACTTAATGGAGAAATATGAATTAAGTCAATTACTTACTAATGTTAAAAATATCCATGCTTTATAATTTATTTTTCATGTCTATCCCAAAACTCACCCATAGATATTTACCCCCACATACAAATATCCATATTTTTTCTTTCTTATATTATATAAGATAAAATTTAAAATTTATGGATTTTATATATTAAAATTCTAAAATAATTATGTATTCACTTTAATATAGTTTTACTTATAAATATTAAAATATTATAGTATTTAATATATTATTTATTTGACATTCAAATTCAATAAGGATACAAATGTAAAAGTATATATTTTCATCTTTTTAAGTTAAAAAAACAACTTAATACTTATTTTCTGAGATTCAGACGAAAAAACAAATATATTATTTAGATTTAGACATTCAGATCTATTCAAAATTCAGATTAATTCAGGTCTATTCAAATTTAAGATAAAAAAACAAATGCCACCTTAGATGTTTATAATAATGTCAACTATTTCAAAACGTTGTAAAAGTCCATTTACACAGTTGTCAACCCGTATTTCCGGACATGAAAGCAACTCCTCTCTATAAATAAAACTAGAAGCAGAAACCAAACCTATCATCAATTCTCAAATTCACGAAAAGATGAGCTGGTCGTGGGCGGGTGATATTGGCGCTGCTAAGGTAAACATCAACTCTGTAGTTAAGTTAGTGGGCATGTAACATGCTGATATTTAAATAATGTTGGTTTTATTTTTACTTGTACAGATGAAATTGGAAGAAGATAAGCGACCTCCAGATTACCAGAATGTGGGACTTATATTAGGCGTGACAGGAATTGTAGGCAACAGCCTAGCAGAGATATTGCCCCGATCGGATACTCCTGGTGGCCCATGGAAGGTCTACGGAGTTGCCCGACGTCCAAGGCCCGACTGGAATGCCAATCGCCCAATTGAGTACATCCAATGCGACATTTCTGACCAGGAAGAGACACAAGCCAAGCTCTCAAAACTCACTGACGTCACCCACATCTTCTACGTGACGTGGGCCAGCCGTCCCACTGAAGCCGAGAATTGCCAGATCAACGGAGCAATGTTTCGTAACGTGCTCCGTTCTGTAATCCCGAACGCACCGAATCTCCGCCACATCTGTCTCCAAACGGGGGGCAAACATTACGGGGGTCCATTCGAGTGTATTGGCAAGATACCGTCTCACGATCCGCCTTTTACTGAGGATTTGCCAAGGCTAAACGTACCACTTTTTTACTATAATCAGGAGGATATATTGTTTGAAGAAGTTGACAAAAGACCGGACCTGACTTGGTCCGTACACCGACCTTGTGGAATATTTGGGTTTTCACCTAATAGTTTGATGAATATTATAGGCACTCTCTGCGTGTACGCAGCTATTTGCAAACATGAAGGTTTTCCTTTACTATTTCCTGGGACGAAAGAAACATGGGAAGGCTTCTCAGAATATTCGGACGCAGATTTGATTGCAGAGCAGCAAATTTGGGCGGCAGTTGATCCTAATGCAAGAAACGAAGCTTTTAATTGCACCAATGGAGATGTTTTCAAGTGGAAGCATTTGTGGAAAGTGTTGGCTGAGCAGTTTGAGATCGAGAACCATGGATTTGAAGATCAAAAGGGTAGTGAGAGAGTGAGATTGGAGGAAATTATGAAAGGTAAAGAAAGTGTGTGGGAGGAGATTGTGAGAGAGAATCAGCTGCAGCCAACGAAATTGAATGAGGTTGCTGTTTGGTCATATGCAGATACGGTGATGAATATTGGTGCGGGTTATTTAGTTAGCATGAACAAAAGTAAGGAGCACGGGTTCTTGGGTTTCAGGAATTCTAAGAATTCCTTCGTTACTTGGGTTGGTAGGCTAAAAAGTCACAGGATTGTGCCTTAAGTAATTTTCTTTTTAGAATTTGGTGCCTTACATAAACGTTTTATTGATAGTTCAAGCTGTGATTGTTTGGCTGCAAGAAACGCATCCTGTCTTTGTTCTTTGATTTCCAATCAACGAAAAGTTTCATTTTAGGTGGAAAAAAATATTTGCTACTTTGTTATTGTTAATGAGTTAAATTAAAAAAAAAAAGTCACAGGGCTGTGACTTGAGTAAATTCTTCTTCTTTTTTGGATATGGTGCCTTTGCTATTGAAAAGTCACGATTTAACAGCATTTTTAATTAGTAATTCAAGCTGTGATTGTTTTGCTGAAGAAATGTAACTTTGTTTGTTAATCAATGAAAAGTTTCATTTCAGGTAGGGAAAAAAAATTGCAGTGTTATTGTTGTTTGTTGATGAGTTAAATAAATATACTCAGCTAAATTGTCGACCTGGAGACAAAAATTCATAATACATTTCTGATTACATGCCTTCAAGTTATAACTAAACCCAATTTTCAATTAAAGCCTAATCCAAGACCAAGCTTTTTCTAAATGGTTCCTCTTCCAAACCACTTCCTCTCGAACCAACCGATTTACAGGACTAGAAAAAGAAAAAAGAAAAAAAAAAGGTTGATTGTGAAAATATAAGCGATTGAAATTGAATAATCCAAAAATTTTCAACCGGAGAGCATTACTTAGAGAGGAGAGAGAGAAAGAAAAGGTAGGAAAAAAAATTAAAATAAAGTTTATTTCAACATTAAAAAATATGGATAAATGCATCTAAATTGTTATTATTTGATAAAATAAATATAATGCAAACCTGGCTAACCTCAAGGGGGAGCGCGTTTGATTTATGTTGTGTAGTTCGCATCATGTTTGGATATAATCCGGCCCAATAAAAATTATGTGTAAGGCCGAATATGGGTCTGCACCCTGCATCCATTTATGCAATGTGGGTCCCATCCTATTGTGGAAAAACACATCCAATGGAAATATCCATTTGAATTTGAATCACTCACTTGTAATACAACGTACTTGAGGAGCCATAACACACAAAATTATAAGGGTATATATTTTTCACTCTACAAACAACTTTGAACATAAATTTTTTTGGAACAATTTATATTCCTAAATTACCCAATATTGAAGTTACTATAAAGGATTTTTTAGTAATATATTTGAAGATATATATGGAATTGTATTAAATATAAAATTAATTTTCAAAATCTGATTATGAAAAGATACTCATTCCTTACTTTTCAAAACCTGCTATAGGATAAGATGATTTTGCTAAAAGTAATTTTTTTAAAAAATTTGCCCAACACCAAAATTGACATTTAGTTTTTCAAAATTACTTTTGGGAACTCCTAAAAGCAATTTCAAACGGGCTCCAATAGAGATGGAAATTTAACCCAGACCTGGCTCGGACCCTGACGAACCCGAAAAATTCGGTCCGGGTTCAACCCATACCAGAACAAATTAATTTTGGAATCCAGATTGAATTTTATCAACCCAAATGTATCTGGGTCCTATTGCAGGTTTGGGTGAACCCGTAAATCCAGAACCCGGACCTGGCCATCTTTATTTTAATATAAATTGAAAAATTAAAAAAAATTCAACCTTGCCCTAATTCACCGCCACTGCCAAACATTTCCACTCTCTCTCTTCTCTTCATCAATTTATCAAATCATCATCAAGCCAGACCATTTTCTCTCTGTTCAACCCTTCTATTCATCAAATCATTGTTGTCACTTGCCATTGCTTCGCTACTTTGCTGTGTTCATGTTCATCATCATCAGAGGCGAAGAAGATCGCCTTTGCTGTAGCAAAGGAAGAAGAAAGCAAGAGTGGAGACGAGAACAATGGCTTGAACAGAGTACATGATTTTGAAGACCAAATCTCATTTCTCCCTTTTCGGCTTTTCTTGACTTAACCCCACAAAGCCCAATTTGTCATCATTATCAACAAATTTTTCATCATTATGTTTGAAAATTGAAATTTGTATGCTCTACTACCTTTGAATTTATTTCTAGTTATTTGATTTTGAATTATTTTCCATTATTGTTGGTAATAGATTAAAGATGTAAGGAAGAATTCACTGAAAAGAGAGAAAACCATATCTCTTTAGCAATCATTCAGGTTCTAAACCCAAAATCAGGAAATCTAGATTTTTCTGGGTTGAACCCAGACCAGAATCAAAATAAAAATATCCAAGCTTATTTATGGGTCCGAAACAGGAAAGGCTAAACCCAGACCCGGATTTTGCCATCCCTAGGCTTTAAGGCCTTATGTGATATTGAGGTTTGACAGTCCTTATGTGATATTGAGGTTTGACAGTTATAACTTAAAAGCTACAACTATTTAGTATATGTTATAAATGTTGTAATTTAGAAATTAAGTTGATTTGATCTCATACCTATATGGCAAATAACCTAAAATATATTTATTATTTTAATCAAAATTATCATTTAATAGTCATATTTACTAGACATTATTAATTTTTAATTCATAGTGACAACCTTTTTTTTTTAATTATAGCTACAGCTTCAAAGTTACGGTACCTCAATATCAAAAGTTTTGTTTTTTTCCATGAAAATATGATAAGTGTAGATTTTCCATATATTTTACTATTAATTTCTCCATCTTTTTTTTTGTTTTGGGTCTTAAATATTCTTGTAATTTTAATTAATTTATAATTTAGTAAATTTTATTTTATTGTGTTAATTTTTATCTTAGTTTTTTGTATTTTGTTATTTTAGGTATATTATGAGATTAGAGAAATTAAACTGAAGCATTTAAGATGAAATCTGCTTGAAGGAATTAGAAAAGGAAATAACTGAAGATTCTTGGAAGCTAATTAATTAATGGATACACATTCGAAAGCATATGGAATTTCATGGAGATCAATAAAAACTTTGGGAACAAGCATGCATAAAATGGAATCTTGTTTAATGTGCATGGTTTTATAAGTGCATGCAAGATTCACTTGACCAATTTAAAAAGATTGCATGTATGTCTTGCCAAAGCTTAAGTTCACGAGCATGAGATTTAATGGATACACATTCGGAAGGATATGGAATTTCATGGAGATCAATAAAAGCTTTGGGAACAAGCATTATAAAATGGAAACTTTTTTAATGTGTATGGTTTTATAAGTGCATGCAAGATTCACTTGACCAATTTAAAAAGATTGCATGTATGCTTGCCAAAGCTTAAGTTCATGTGCGTGAGATTTAATTATGGAAAGCAAATTGAAGAAAAAGGAAAGTGTTAAAGTGGGCGGCATGTGCATGCCAAGGGAAGGAAATCAATTGCCTTTAAATTGGAAAGAAGAGCCAATAAAGATTTGGCCAATCTTGGGCATTATAAAAGCCCACTTTTGGCTTTTGATTAAGGGAATTTTTTGCAGCCAAGAGGATTTGAGGAACCAGCAGCCGCAAGAATGAAAAAAAAAATATAAACAAGGAAGAAACCGAAAGGAATTGAAGAAAAGACAGCCGCTTGAATTAATCTTCATAATTGATTTTATCAATTCTCTTAGTCTCAATTCAATTATATTAGGCTAGATTTTCTCTTTGGTTGATGGTGAATTCAAAACCCCAAACATGTCATATGATTAATGTTCAATTTTTATCATTCAATTTATTTCATTGAGATTATTTATATTCTTCTATAATTAATATTAATGATTTTATTCTTATTTTATTTAAGTGGCCAATTAGATAGGACTTGAATAAATTCTATTGCTAGATTAAAAATTTTGATCCGTAATTGTTATGATATTTTAATCATCAATAGCAGGTTAGAATCAGTAATTTCAATTGGAGAATCCTAGGTTAAATAATCCGAGTTTGTGTGTTTATTGCGTAGATCAACTTCATATCTTTCTCTACTTAAAGCTTTCATTATCTTAAATTTAAAGAGCTTGTTTTAAATTATTTAATGGTTAGATATTAGGTGAAGAACTTGTTTTACCTAACGATACACTAAGGAAATATTGAGACTAACAGAGCTTATTATTATCTATGACTGATAATTTCAATATAAATTGATGATAGAGTTGATATATTATGTGCATGTTTGGTGGTGGCAAATGATCCTTTAACCAAAGTTTTCATCATTATTATTTCTTTCTCTTTTAATTAGAGTTTTTATTAAATTATTTTTAGTAGTTTTAATTTCTTTATTTCTCGCTATTTAGTTACAAATTCAAGAAGCCCCATTTTTTAATTTTTAGTTGGCATTTTCTTTAGTTAGATTAATTTATATTCTTACTCCTATTATTATTTTATTTTAAGTCCTGCTTTAGAATTGATAATAAATACAACTAGCATAGTCTTTGTCGGATCGATCCTTACTCGCTCTCTACTAGATATTTATACTAGTAGTAAGGTTTTAAATTTAGTGCACCCTAATGACACTACCAAATTTTTGGCGCTGTTGCCGGGGACTAGAGTCTAGTTTGTTTATTATCACTCGTTTTATTTTATTATTTTTACTTTTTTTCTCGTTTTATTTTAATTAGTTATTTTTTGTTCTATATTTAGATTTTCACGAGCATAGAGGACATTCGATTGAAACTCGAACAACTTAGAGCAACCTCATCCATCATATTCAGAACTCGATTTTTCCATCCATATTCCACTCCCGAAGACAGAGCTAGGCAGCCCAGAACCCGAACTAATGGCTCAGAACAACGACCGAATACTTAAAGAAGTGGCAGCTCCTAACTTGGACCAACAACCCTTATGCATTGAGAATCGAAACCCTAAGGTAAACTTTGAACTCAAATCTGGGATGATTCATCTTCTTCCTACTTTTCACGGTCTTGCAAGAGAGGACCCAAATAAGCATTTGAAGGAGTTCCATGTGGTATGCTCCACAATGAAACCAGTCGGAATTTCTGAAGAGCAAGTTAAGCTAATGGCCTTCCCATTCTCTTTGGCAAATTCTGCCAAGGAATAGTTGTACTATCTTCCCTCTGGTACTGTCACTACATGGAATGAGATGCGTCAGCTGTTTTTGGAGAAATACTTCCCAGCATCAAAAGTTAGCAGCATTCGAAAAGAACTTGTGGAATTTGATAGTATAATAGAGAGTCGCTCTACGATTATTGGGAATGATTCAAAAAGTTATGTGCCAATTGCCCCCACCATAAGATAAGTTATCAACTCTTTATTCAATACTTTTATGAGGGTCTACTGCCTATGGATAGCAGTATGATTGATATTGCTAGTAGAGGAGCACTCGTGGATAAGGCACTAGAAGTAGCCCGAAATCTCATTGCTAACATGTCCGCTCATTCCCAACAGTTCAACACCAAGAACGATCTACTGCCGCCACTTAAGCGAGTCAATGAGGTAAGTACTACCTTTCTAGAACAAAAGTTTCAAATCTTACTTCTTTGGTGCAACAATAAGCCCTAGGGCAACGAATAAGACCATGTGGCGTATGTTCTATGGTCAGGTATGCGACTGATATGTGCCCGGCTCTCCAAGAGGGTTCATGTGAGCAGGCCAAAGCAGTTGATGAGTTTCTAGGCCAACAAAGACAAAAGTATGATCTATACTCTAATTTTTACAATGAAGGGTGGAAGGATCACCCAAATTTTAGGTATAGGAACCAACAGTAAAGCATTCATAATATGGCACCGTCTCAACCACTAGGCTACCCCCAACAGCGGGTGCAACAACCTTACCAAGTTCAGCCACCTCTACCTCCTCAAAATCAAGGTACGTCTTTGGATGATCTTGTAAATGCTCTTGCTACTAACTCTATGCAGTTCCAACATACTATTCAGACACAACTCCAACATTTAGAGAATCAAATTGGCCAACTGACCACATCTATGAGTAGTATAAAGGCTAGAACTTCAAGAAAGTTACATTATCAACTAGAAATTAATCCAAAGGAGAATCTTAGTGCTATATCTCTTAGAAGTGGAAAGCAGTTAAAACCATTATTAGCTAAGCCATCAAAAGTGTCCACAACATCATCGCACTCTGTGACCAATCCCTCCCCTGAGGCTTTTCCTTTAACAAGGAAAAACGATTCTCACTCTGCATTGCTAGTCGACCCATCTGGCCAGGTAAGTATCCCCTCACGTCGAATTAAGACTCTTTCATTCCTCCACCATTTCCTAGCAGGTATAAACAACCCAAAAAAAAGGAGCAAGAAAAGAAGATCCTTGAGACCTTTTATAAAGTATAGGTAAATATTCCTCCACTTGATGCTATTAAACAGGTGCCGCATTATGCAAAGTTTTTAAAGAAATTATGCAGTAATAAACGAAAGTTGTACGGTAACGAAAAGGTAAGTATAGGAGAGAATGTTTCTGTTGTACTTCAAAGAAAACTTCCTCCTAAGTGCACAGATCTAGGTACTTTTACTATCCCCTGCACTATTGGTAATACTAGATTCAAAAGATGTATGCTAGATTTAGGGGCCTCAATGGAAGAAACTGGTATAATTATTTAATTGGTTAATAGATCTAATGCTTACTCGAAGGGGTTTGTGGAAGATATTCTTGTGTAGGTCAATGAATTGGTCTTTCCAGCTAATTTTTATATACTTAAAATGGAGGATGAGTCATCGCCCAATCCCACTCCTATTCTGTTGGGGCGACTATTCCTTAAGATAGCCCGAACCAAGATTGATGTTTAAGATGGAACTCTTACAATGGAATTCGATGGTGAAGTGATCAACTTCAATATCTTTGAGGCAATGAGGTATTCTAGTGATGTATATTATGTCTTTGCCATAGATGATATTAATACTCTAGTGCAAGATTTCTTTCAATTATTCAGTAATGATAGTTTTGAAATTGCCATAAGCAAAAATCTTACGAAAGATGATTCTAAGGAATAGGCAAGTTGGATGATGAGGTAGAGGAAGCTATGGCGATCTTAGATGGAGCAGTCCCATTATGCATTGATGGATATAATGTTTCTTACCTTGAATTGCCTTTATTAAACGAGAAACTTTTACCTTCAGTTATGCAAGCACCTACCTTATACCTTAAGCAACTCCTAGAGCACCTGCAATATATTTACTTGGGTGAGAATGAAACACCTCCAGTCATAAATGCTAAAACTCTCACTTCAGTCCAACAAGAAAAGTTAGTTAGGATGCTTCGGGATTACAAGACGGCGATTGGCTAGACCATTGCCGACGTTAAGGGAATTAGTCCTTCCATATTTACTTGGGTGAGAATGAAACACTTCCAATCATAAATGCTAAAACCTCACTTCAGTTCAATAAGAAAAATTAATTAGGGTGCTTTGGGATTACTAGAGGAAGGGTCCAAACCAATGAGGGATGCACAATGTCGCCTTAATCCACTAATGATGGAAGTCGTAAAAAAAGAGATACTGAAGCTCCTTAATGTGGGGATTATCTATCTCATTTCTAATAGTAAATGAGTGAGTCATGTGCAGGTAGTTCCAAAAAAAATCAGGCATCACAGTGGTCAAGAATGAAGAAAACAAGCTTGTGCCAACAAGAGTTCAAACTGGGTGGAGAGTTTGCATTGACTATCGTAAAGACCTGGTCGGGCCAAGGGCGAGCAAATTTCTGCATCAACACTTTATTTTTTCAAGGATGGAGCTTATAAATCTTCAAGTACCAACATATGCTTGGCCCAATTGTTGTTATTAAAATTTCAATATACATATATAAGTATGATATAGCAAAAATTTGATGGTACATATCTCGAAATATACTCGTTCATGGATGCATTTGATTATTGTTTCCATAAATTTGAACCTGGAAGGATGACATGATAAAATTTAATTTTATGGTATGGTTGATTTCAGATCTCATGCCCTCATTTCTTAAGATAATCAAATTTTCTCTGGCATCTTTTGCAACACTGGAAATATCAATTATGATCAATCAAAACGATTTCAAAACCTTTCAACGAGACATATCTATAATACAAGATTGTGAAAATTACAACAAAAATTTAATTTATTAAATAATATATTATTATCCAACGAGCACACAAAAATGAATTCGTACAAATCTAAAATACTTAGCAATTTTCAAATAGAATTTACCATTTACTACAAGAAAATAGGGTATACGTGACCCCTAATGTGAATGCAAATTTGCAAAAGCAGCCATTACGCATGCCACTAACTTCTAACTTTGTAACCTCGAGTTGCTTTTGTTACCCTTTATGTGACGGCCACACTGCTGTCACATATGTTACTAACCACGTGACGGTAAAGAGCCGTTCGGTATACTACTATTTTAGAAATTTAAATTTAGGGTAATTTTTAAAAACCTCCTCTGAGGTTTGGGTTTGTTGCAAGTAGATGGCGAGAATCTGTTTATTTGTAAAATACCCCCTACCGTCAGTTAATTTTAACATTGACCGTTAGTTGACTGTGCAAAGACAATTTTATCCTTAACAACCATTTGTAAACTGACATAACTAAAAAAAATTAAAATTGTTGGCGCGAAAAGCACAATCACTATTTTTTGACAATTTTATCCATATCAATTTTAAAAATTTACAATATCATAGGTAAAGATTATGACTATTTTATTTTTAAGTTTTTAATTTTATCTTTCTTGTAGGAACTTTAAGGAAATATCAATAATTTAAAGAGGATTTTTCAAGTTTTTAATTTTATCTTTCTTGTAGGAATTTTAAAGAAATATCAATAATTTAAAGAAGGTAAAATAGCCAACAATTTTAGTTTTTTTTTAGTTAATTCCGTCTACAAACTGTTGTTAAGGGTAATATTATCTTTGCATAGTCAACTAATGGTTAAGGTTAAAAATAACTAACGGTGGGAGATTTTTTACAAATAAATAGATTCTCACCACCTATTTACAACAAGCCCAAAACTCAGGGGAGGTTTTTAAAAATTACCCTTTAAATTTATTTCCAGTTAGAAAACTATTCGCTGGACTAGCCACCATCGTAAACCTAACTGGTTGCCGGCGAACGGCGTAAAACACCGGGCATCTTCTTCTTCATCGTATTCTCCCTTCATCTTTTGAGGTAAGCTTGAGATTATGAGTTTCTTCTCTTACTTAGCTATAGATTTTGATTTTTTTTTTTAAATTCGTATTGTAGCCATTATTGTCAATTTTTGTCCCGCCAGCAATAATTTTTTATTCCTACAAGTTGAAGCCCCTGTGTTCTTGTTCCATTGGTGAGTTTGCTCACTCAAATTAATTTTGTTCTGCGGAATTTACAAAGTTCAAATCGATTCATTTGAATTACTATTGAATTTAGCTTTAATTCCAACATCCATTCTAATGTTTTGCAATTAGATTTAGTTTAATTTTATGTTTAAAGCATCTACAATGAATAGCGGAGCTTGGGTTTTAGTTTCATTTTCTAGATAACTTGTTTTGGTTTATCTTGTATGCTCACCAAGTGCTTGTTATATTGTCTGATAAGTTATATTCATTGCTATTCTATATTAATAATGATACGTTCTATTTTCAGAAATTATAATACAAAAGTTTTTACAATGGCGTGCATCTACAAACTGAATTGACTTGTAGAATAAGAGCTTGGAGTAAATGAAAGTTCATATTGTGTAAGAGCATGTAGATTTAAAGCATCATTACCATATCTACAAAGTGCTTTCATTATGTTCAGATGCTCTTCTTGAACTTTGAAAGGTGCCTGGTTCAAGTCCTAGCTATAACTACTAGCTTTGATTAATTAAGTTCCTATACTAGCTGAAACAGATTTATTTAATTAATTAATTGTGTATGTTCTAATTATATTGAAAGTATATGATTTTTTTTTTAACATGAATGACTTCTAAATGACTTAAAAACCTAAAGGATGTGTGAAATAATGCTCATTTCACTTGAATGAGCCTATTAATACTTTTATGTCTACGATTGTCAAAATTGGCTTAAGCACTTCAGTTAAGTGGTTTACCTAACAGAGAAAAAAATTTAATAGAAAACTTCAGAGTTCTAACAGAAATATAGTTCACCATGCAGATATAGTTATTTTACGGTATACAAATCAAGTTGTCCTAATCTCAACGTCCTATCACCGATTTTATTTGATATAGTCATTAATTTTTACCATGGTTTTTTGTGTTTATGAGTATGAAATAGTGGGATTTGGTGTACCTTAGCATCTTTTGGAAATTCTCTTTTAAGTGTGGCCAACAGAAATATACATATAATCAAGTTTCTTAATTGTGTATATTAGTTTTGGGTACGAATGTTCCTATTCTAGTTCTAGACAAAGCTTCTTCGTTTTGGTCTTCAGATTTCCAGTAGGTTAAGTTAATCAACTATCATAACTGGCTAGCTACCTATTGTCTGCCTTGGCGCCATTACCCAGGCCATTATATTGCATAGCATAAGGAATAGTGATTAGGTGATTATTAGTGATTTGTTGAGCTTATTATTGACCAAACAAACATATTCACCTTTGCCCACAACTTAGTTTGATTAGTTTTAGACCACAAAGAGCCTTGATCTATTCATTGGCTTTATTATTTTTATTTGGTTTTTCTTTCAACAATATTGTTGATTTCTTATAAAAATATTCATTGGTTTTTAAACACCTAGTCATTGGCTATATGAAGCAAATTAAAACTGAGGCTTTGGATCAATTTCTTCTAACAAGATACAAATGAGCAAAACCTTTCTCCTCTAAGTAATTTTTTTTAATATCCTTGATTTGTAAGCATCTGGAGGCCTGAAATCCTCTAGATTTTTTTTTAATTTATTAATTGTGTGTACGTACTAGTTATATGTTGAAAGAATAGGCAGAAGTATTTCAACATGAATGACATAAAACTTATTGCTCAGTAAACATAATCTGCATCAGTGGGAAAATGTATTTATCGTTTGTATTTTTTATGGTTTTGCTTAAGAAATGATATGTGAAATAATGCTACATTGTATCAGGAATAAATTGAAGAGATTTATGATATTTATGTGATATTCAAATTTCAGATTCAATTTTAAACTTTTGATACATGCATTGAAAGCTTAGACTTGTTTAAGAAATTATTAATAGACACATGTTGTATTAGTGTCATCTTTGGATGATAGTGAGGATCATATGTCTATTAATAATTCTTGAATTGTCCAGGCTTGGACAGTTTGGGAATGCATAGTTCTCTCTGGTAGCTAGTAGCTGAAGTTTTCTTCCCACGTAAAAATGGCTTTTTCTGTAGCTGCTCCTCGTGTTCTCTGGGTACGTACTAGGTGAATGGGTGTCATGTGTTGTTTTGGCCTAACGCATAAACACTTATATAGCTTTGTCGTGAGCTTGGAGAATTATAGGGAGATGGTGCTGAAATTTTTATAAACGTAGAAGAAACTTTAGGTACTTGAGATTGAAAAAACATATGCATTCTTGAGTGGGATATGTAGGATTTATCACTTACCTTTGGTAAATATGAAGGGAATGTTGACTCCTTGAAATATGCCCAAACCCATGGAGTATCTAAATAAGTCTGAAAACCAAACACTGTTACCTACTAGACGACAAAGCAGAAAAAATTTCTTGACTTGCTAACCTTTTAAATAATTGAAACTCAGCTCAATACTTGAATAAGTCTCTGCAGACACACCTTCGAAGTTTACCATTGAAGGCGTTCGGAGCTCTCGCAAGGCATTCTTCCATTCATGGAGACTCTTGTTTCTCAGTGCCCTCAACGGAATGGGCAAACCTCCACATGCCTTAACTACATTAATTGCTGTAGACTTGAACTTACAATTTTCAACATCATCACCATTCATTATCTTAAACAATCTCCAGGCTTCTTGTTCAGTTAGATTGCCAATCAAAAAGTTATCTTTGGAGCCCATACTTAAAAGCACAGTATTATCTCGTGCTGTCAGCAACAGTCTACATCCTTTATGATTATTTCCAAAAGGAATTCCAACCGTCTCCAATTCAAGATGTTTCCAGATTATCTAGAATCACAAGAATCTTATTCTCACTCTTCAATCGGTCATACAGCTTGCTAGCTCTTCTATATTCAGCTTCATCGGACAACTCCAGACCTAACTTCTCTGCAATTTCCCCTTGAATCTTTTTTATCTCTGGAGTTTATGAAACCTCTGATAAAACCACCCGATAAAACAGCTTCTTTTCCCTGGCTTGCCTAGCAAACTCCTTCACCAGTGTGGTCTTTCCAATGCCGCCTATGCCGTACACCCCAATAATGCTGACATTCGCCTCCGTCAATGCATTTTTTATAGACTGCAAAGTAGAAAGTCTTGATTCGAAGGCCTCGTAACCATTGCTAGACTTAAGCCATATCTCCTCCCGAATGGTACGGTGGGAAACAGTATCAAACTTCTTAACTTCTTCTCCAAGTTCAATAATGGCCTTCACCTACGTCTCTGCTTTCTTGCTAAGCTGATAGCGACTCTTCCAAATAGGACTCAAGCCCTTGACACAGCGCTTATTCGTTGACTCCTCATCTTCAATGAATTTGGCTGCTCGGTCAATGATGCCGTTCGCACTTCGCACTAACCAGCCACTTTTCAACCTTCTCTTCAATCTCTTCCCCTTTTTCTTTCGCCTCTGAAACCCTGCGCTGAATGCTCGTATGTTCAACCTTCAACTTCTCCATTTCCGCCTTGATACTCTCAAAGTTGGCATTGTAGTTCCGCTTTCGCAAATAAACAAGTTGGCGTGCAGTTGGAGGAGCCAAGCATTTTACAAGTTCCAAGACGATAGTCACAATGATTTCCAGCATCTCGATTCCTGAGAAAAACGTAGAAGCGAAGAAAGCCAAAGGAAAGTAAAAGAGCTGATGGGTACAGAATAAGAAATGAGACTGAGGAGTGAGCAAAGCTAAATAATAACAGAACAAGAACAATGACGAATAGAAGAAACAGTAGCAAAGAGCCGTTTAGATGATTAGAATGAAACTAAGCGACTGGAAAGAGTGGATGGTAGACTAAAGAGAAAGTGATTGATTATTTTAGGAGGCCAATTAACGTAATGACAGATCCGGTTTCGATGTTTGTAATTTGAGTATGAGGTAAATCGATTCTTTGTCGAGCCAGTCAAATACAAAGGCAAATTAGTAAAACAAGAGCCAGCAACTTTTACTCACACATAAGCCAATAATATATTGAGATCACGCAACATTGCAATAAAGTTATCATCAAGTTGTAGCCTTCTTATTCAATCAATTATAGCAGTATCTCTAGCTCTGTATTTTTCAAAAAAAAATTATTCAAAAGATGTCTGTCATTAGTTTTTCAATGATTAAAATTATAATTTTTGTTTAATATATATAACGTAAAATTTTAAAAGAATCAGACATGCATTAGGGTAAAAATAAAAAATATGGAGGTAGCTTTTAACTAGGTAATTGGCTCAACTATGGATCAGTATGACATTTTAGTATTAAGCAAACCGAACTCTTTTTTAATTAAATTAATCTCAAAGTGATAGGCTTCTCATGAATCATGTAATGTTGTCGTTTTTAAAAGACTTGACATTTTGGGGTAATCAGAATTAACAATGCACATCACTTGTTTGTCACAATGTCCAAATAAATAATTTTTAAAAAAAGTTATTTTCATTCTTTCTTTTCAGGTATCCTAATTCCTTTTGCAGTTTGATTCCTCTTTTCCTGAATTTTGTTCCTTCCATTAAACTAATAATTTATTTAAGGATAATTAAGCATCAGCCCCCAATTGTTCAGTATTTCACACAGCGCACCCACATCTTTTGACCATGTGCACCTCCCCCTATTTCTATTAAAAAATCAACTAATCTAACTATTTAGTTTGTTATAAATTTAAAAGACTATACTACCCCTAGTTTGAAATGAATTGGATATATAAGTACTAAAATACCCTTACAACTAATGAAATTTAATTCAAAAAGTAAAAATTTATTATAATATTTTTAAAATTATATGAAAACAATTTTTTTCCGGATTACGAACCCAAGATTATAACCTAGTAAATTACAAAATCAGAGGCAAAGCATGATTCCAATGTGAATGAAAAAAATCAAACACACATTCATCAGTACATTACAAAATAAGTCCAATAATCCCACCAAAATAAATAAAACCCAATAGAAAGAAACCCTAAACTAATGATACCAAAATCCATGAGAGCAAATTTCATTGTAAAATTCTATTACAAAATAAATTCATACTAAGAAAATTCGATAAAAAGAAACCCAATAATCAAACATCTTAAAACTAAAGATATCAAACCCAAAATTAAATTATAGAGGCGGCGAAGGAAAAAGGGTTTTTTTTTAATTATATATATATAATTTTAATCTTGTGTTAATTACCATTCTACCCTTCTTTCCGTTAACATTAGATTTGAAAGAAATGAGGATGGTGGACATGGTCAGAAGATTGGGGGGCACAATGCAAAATGTCGTAACAATTGGGGCTAACGCTAAATTACACATTATTTAAATTAAATTATTCTAATTGTATTTGACTATGACTGTGACCAGAACCGCTACAATCACTTAGTATTTTTATTAATTAATTAACAATTTGTCACTATGTTTGTTACCATCTCTCAAAAAAAAAATTACTTTTACATGTCGAATTGTGTAACAACGATTTAATGAAAAATAAAAAAACAGCACGACATCTCGTGGCTTAACATGGTAATCATGAATATCCCTTATTTTCAAATATATATATATTTTGTATTTAAAAATAGTTACATAGATCCTGAATTTGTGTGTCCGTGGATAAATTTTCATGATCATTTTTTAAAATAAGGGATTTTTGTGACTATTTTGTCGAGGGGTGGGCAAAAAAATCGTAGTCTTAAAAAAACCGAATCGAACCGACGGTTTTTTCTAATTCAGTTCGGTTTTTATTTTTTAAAAAAAACCGAATATACCGTTTGTAAAAAAAACCGAAATGTCGGTTCGGTATTCGGTTCACTTAGCTGAACCAAAAAACCGAATTGAAAAACCGAATTATTTTTTGATTTTATTCAAATCAAACATGTGTTAATAATTTTATTCAAATCAAACATGTGTTATTTCTCTTTATAACATTATGATTATGTTTATATAGATGGAGTATTGGAGTTTGGTTATGTATTTTGAAATTTTAATATTTCATATTTTGGGAGTATCTTATTAATAGTTAGTAAGATATTAGTGATAAAATGTGTTTTGAATACTTTGTATTTATTGTTAATATTTGTAATAAAATTAGGATAAATTAATTGTTGAAAAAAATTATTACATTCATGAGGCCCAATGGGCTAAAAATTTAAAAATTCAAAATAGGCCCAGAACCGAAAAAACCGAACCGATCTGAAAAGAATCGTTTGAATTCGGTTCTTTTTATAAAATAACCGATTTAAATCGGTTCTACTTAATTTCAAACCAACCGAACCGAACCAACGTACCCACCCCTAATTTTGTCACGTCCTAGGATGCCGCCGTTCTTGTCACCAAAAATTATTCTCATAAGAGTAATGATTAATTGGACGTCAGCAATGAGGGCATGTAATGAAAAAATTTGTTTTGCATGGGATCCAATAATTTTAATTACCATGGTGGTGACAGACCCAGCTGCAAAATCAACTGATTTTACAATTCTATGGAAAATTCTTTAAATGATCACTTATCTAGTTCTACTATATCCTTAAGCATATTGATTTTGTTACTTATTTTCTAGTACTTATATTTAGGCATTGAAATTGGATTGCATAGACTAAGACGATTACTTGAGCTGAAAATTTTTCAAGTATGGCGGAGGGGAAAGTGAGAGAGCCGCTGCTGAAGAAGAAATATTATGAGAACTGCTCAGGCTGTAAGGTTGAAAAGCTTAAAGAGCCGGAACGAGGCTTACCAATTCGCAAGCTGTTTATAATTTGGATTGTTGTGCTTGCAACTGGTAAATTTTTCAACTTCAACTCGATATAATGAATTTTGAGAGAACCATTTACAATGATTTTGGCCTATTGTGCTCTTCTAGTTTTGTCCTTAATTCTTGGTGATTTTTTTTTTTTCAGTTCTGCCGGTCGCATCTCTCTTTCCCTTCCTTTATTTTATGGTGAGTGGACTGTTGTTGCCTTCAGCAGAGTAGTTACTAGTGAGAAAATTTATATTTTTCTATCATGCTTGCTGATTTTCTTAGAAATATAAGAAAAGACAAGTTTTATCTGTCAAACAATTCATTGCTTTTTCACAGCAGTATGTTATGATTTCTTTTCAGATTAGGGATTTTCACATTGCAAAAAGGGAGTAAGATATTGGATTCTATGCTGGTTACGTGGGTGAGTTATTTTATGTATTTTTATTGTGTTTAATAAATGACACATGGTATGGAGTGCTTTTTTGGTACAAATGTGCAGACTCGCGCCTTTACAACTCTGTAAAAAAATTCTATTGAGGGCTTTACAACACTGTAAAGGCACTGTACAAGGTTTTTACACTGCAGACTTGCGCCTTTATACTGTAAAGGGCCAAGTCTATGCTTTAAAAAGGTACAGATGTTCGCACCTCGAAATAATTAACATATATGTATGTAACATTTCAAATTCCTCAAGAAGCCATCCTGCCAAACCTCTTAATACCTTGATGAAATTGAAGGGTCTTCATACATGCTTGACAGAGCTTTAACATCTGTTTTGTGGGGAATGGTGGCTAACCGCTGCGGTCGAAAGCCTGTAATAATAATAGGATGCATCACAGTGTTAGTGACCTCTATTTTCAAATGATTAAGCTTGAAATTGATGATACTTTGGCAATTTCTGGGTTTCTTATTTGTCTTAAAATGCTCACAGGGTTATTTTTAGCACTCTCTTTGGGCTTAGTGTGAATTTCTGGATGGCCATAGCTACAAGGTTTCTCCTTGGGGCTTTGAATGGTTTACTTGGACCAATAAAGGCGTTGATTGGGGGTATTTGTTGATAATTCCAATTTAGTTCCTGCAAATATTTGTGCTCAAACTTCTCTTACACCATGAGGCATATGCATGTGAAATATTGGGCGATCAGCACCAAACTTATTACGAAACTAAAAATGTTACTTGTTTTCTGTACTTGCTTTCGCATGCATCACCCCCACAAAACTGCTTGACGATTGTCCTCATTTTGAACTTACTATAGGTTTCATTCTCCTTGTTTTTCAACTTACTCTGTACCCTTACGTCGAGAGGATTATTGGGCCAATAATCATAACACGAATTGCAGGGGGTAATATTTTGAACACCTCATGCGGCATTTGGACCATTTGATAGTTTGTTTCAAACGTATCTGTTTATAAAATACTTTTCTTCATGGTTTTGGTCCCATAACTTTCTATGTATGTACAGGTTTTATCGATACCGCTTTTGACAAGTTACACTTACATAGCAATGCTATCTGGGTTCAGCCTTGCCTTTTTGATAAACTGTGCTTCTGTGATGAAGAATGTTTTATCTGTAAGTGGATATCCTAATCATTGATCCATATACTAAGGTTATATTATCCATCAGCAAGTATGTATAAAATTATTTTATGTCTTATTTATTAGAATTGTTGTAATTCTTTTTTACTTTTCCTGAATTGTAACATCAGGTGTCTATAATAACTGGATTGTTCCTTCTGCAAAACAGAGCAGTGGTAAATATATTTTCTTTTGTTGGTTTAGTACATTTCCATGCTTTCAGCTTTTTCAAATTTTGTATGTGCCAAAGTTTAAATTAATTGGTTGGTTTATGGTATAATAAGAGGTATGATAATTTACTAATGAAATTTCTCACTAGTTTGTGAATTACTTGGTGCTAATTAGCTTAGTTAGCTGCTTAAACTAAAGTGCAGGTAACCAGATGATTTTTTCATTCTGAATTCGGTGGAGGCACTTGGAGTAATGTTGACATTCAAACCGTTTCTAACTCAACGTGCCCCATGAGTGGAGAAAAGATGCATCTGTTGAAATATTCAAATATATATCAAGCAAATTAAAGCTTTCAAAATCTTTCAACAATTTGATTGTTTGATGTGGTTGCCACTTGCCATATTTTGTGTTACTTTTCTAAAGGCTTAAATATGAAAATGGTTGTTGGTGCTCACGCCAATTGATTGCTGGTAACATTAATTGTGCAGTACTTGTCAGAACTACCACAATTTATCTTCACAATGATGCTAGCTAGAAAGAAAATTTCATGTTAAGTAAAATATTGAAGCCATAAAGAGTCTTATTCCAGAGCCTTATTAAGTACTAAGTTTTCTGCCATGCTTTCGAAGTTTACAAATTCGAAGCTTGGGATTCTGTAACAATGGAGGATAAAAATTATATAAGAATATTATTTTGTACAATTTTCATACAACCAGACGGAAGCGAGCATAAGTTTTTTATCATAACTCAGATTAAAAGACTTTCAATGATGTATAATATGCACATAAAGCTAGCTCAGAACCAGACATTAGAACTTATGATGAAAGGGAAACATAGAGAAATTTTTTAAAAAAGTCTGAAATTTTATTAATAGAAGTTTGAATAACAAAATTAGGGTATTGGACCCTTTTTATACAAATTCTAAATATTATGTATTTATCAAAATAGGCAAACTTGAAATAATATTACATAATAACGTTCTCCTAACTGAAATAAGAAAAATAAAATAAATCATACTTAAAATCTTATATTTAGAGAAAAAAATACAAAATATTGAAAAGAATAAGAAAAATAAGAAAATAACTTAAACTTTGTAAAATTACTACGAAATAAACAGAATTTCTTGCCGAATAGATACCCGCTCAAGTTATGATCTAGGAGTGAGATCAAACAACACAAGGTAATATATTAAAAAGCCTATGGGATCAAAACATATCGTATACTATGTCGAGAGAGATGACGACTCCTCCAACAGCAGAAAATAAATTCTTTCATTCATTAATTTAAAGTAAATTTAGGTACTTGCACATTGAGATTTGCAATTTAATTTGACAGGACTTTTCATTGAATAATGAAATTAAAAACTAACGATTAATGAATTTTTTATATTTCTCTAACTCTTGTGGAAATGTCAGCTGTAAATAGGACAATTTCAAGAATCTTTATCTGAAAGCGTAATTGGCAGAGCAGAAACTTGTGAGACTATCTAAATCACACAGACTCGATGTCTTCAATTTGCTGAAAACAATCTCTTGTTTTGAATTTAAATTTGGTGCTCCATCTTCTTCTCCGTCACCATTTTCATATTAAGGCATGATTAAATTGATCATTTGTTTGGTAACAACATGATTAATCGGGTTGTGGCAGATTTTCTTGGTCACAAAAGCGTCAAGATGCTGGTTTCCTCCCCGGTATGATGATTTACTAATGAAATTTCTCACTAGTATGTGAATTACTTGGTGCTAACTAACTTAATCAGCTGCTTAAACTAAAGTGCAGGTAACCAGATGGTTTTTTTCATTCTGAATTTGGTTGAGGCACTTGGAGTAATATTGACATTCAAACCGTTTCTAACTCAACGTGCCCTGTGAGTACAGAAAAGATGCATCTGTTGAAATATTCAAATATATATCAAGCAAATTAAAGCTCTCTAAATCTATCAACAATTTGATTATTTGATGTGGTTGCCACTTGCCATATTTTGAGTTACTGTTCTTAAGGCTTAAATATGAAAATGGTTGTCGGTGCTCACAACAATTGATTGCTGGTAACATTAATTGTGCAGTACTTGCCAGAACTACCACAATTTATCTTCGCAATGATGCTAGTTAGAAAGAAATTTTCATGTTAAGTAAAATATTGAAGCCATAAAGAGTCTTATTCCAGAGCCTTATTAAGTACTAAGTTTTCTGCCATGCTTTCAAAGTTTACAAATTCGAAGCTTGGGATTCTGTAACAATGGAGGATAAAAATTATATAAGAATATTATTTTGCACAATTTTCATACGACCAGACAGAAGCGAGCATAATTTTTTTATCATAACTCGGATCAAAAGACCTTCAATGATGTATAATATGCACATAAAGCTAGCTCAGAACCAGACATTAAAACTTATGATGAAAGGGAAACATAGATGTTGAGATTGAAAATATAGAGAAATTTTTTAAAAAAGTCTGAAATTTTATTAATAGAAGTTTGAATAACAAAATTAGGGTATTGGACCCTTTTTACACAAATTCTAAATATTATGTATTTATCAAAATAGGCAAACTTAAAATATTATTACATAATAACGTTCTCCTAACTTAAATAAGAAAAATAAAATAAATCATACTTAAAATCTAATATTTAGAGAAAAATATAAATATATTGAAAATAATAAAAAAAAAGAAAATATCTTAAACTTTGTAAAATAACTATGAAATAAACAGAATTTCTTGCCGAATAGATACCCGCTCAAGTTATGATCTAGGAGTGATATCCTACTCATCCTATGCAACCAGCAGCTGCATCAACTTCATTCCAAAATTAACAAATAAACCAACTGACGCATTGCAAATAATAAGATGAAACGATAAAATAAACATAGAGATCAAACAACACAAGGTAATATATTAAAAAGCCTATGGGATCAAAACATATCATATACTATGTCGAGAGAGATGACGACTCCTCCAACAGCAGAAAATAAATTCTTTCATTCATTAATTTAAAGTAAATTTTGTAAATTTAGGTACTTGCACATTGAGATTTGCAATTTAATTTGACAGGACTTTTCATTGAATAATGAAATTAAAAACTAACGATTAATGAATTTTTTATATTCTCTAACTCTTGTGGAAATGTCAGTTGTAAATAGGACAATTTCAAGAATCTTTATCTGAAAGCATAATTGGCAAAGCAGAAACTTGTGAGACTATCTAAATCACACAGACTCGATGTCTTCAATTTGCTGAAAACAATCTCTTGTTTTGAATTTAAATTTGGTGCTCCATCTTCTTCTCCGTCACCTATTACCAGCTCTGTCATTGCCCTGCATCCAGCTACCTTCATTGATACGAGCCGCACTAGACTTTCTGCTGTAGTGGACGGATGTTACAATTCCTTGCAATGGAAAACCAACAGTTCTGTTAGATTCCCAAAAGATATAGATGATCATGGGAATAGACTTAAATGCTTGTAAAATAGTCTTAGAATGTCAAGATATTTAAAATGGAGTCCAGTTTGGAGTTGCTTCAATGATTAAGTCTGGACAGGATTAACCATTTTATCAGTGCCTACTTCCCCACTTGTTTCTACCAGTATCCGGCTTGATTTAAGAATTTCTCTTTGTATGAACTATAACCCAGTAGGAGATATTACCAAAAAAAAAAAACTTATTTCAAATGACGCACAGGAGAAGAGTTACCTGAATCTTCATCAGTATCCAGACATTCTACAATCACAGAGTAAAGAGTTCTAACAGGAAAAACTGAGAAAACAACGTTCTTCTATACTTCTCATAAAACTAGACCAAATTAGTCCCTTTCTTGGTATCCAACGTTTTCAAACAATATTTCCACAATATAGTTTTTCATAGCGAAGAGTTTTGCTTTGATGGTTTAAGGATTTGTTCTAGGCATAATGCTCTGATTAGATTTTGTTTATTTTTAATTTTTTATCCGATGAATGATTTTCAGCTGGTCTTAATTATGTGTTCATAGGGAAGAGCATTTGGAAAGATCATCAAAAAAAAAAAAAGTTTCCAAAGAAAGATAGGTGTGGAGCAAACCGAACCAAATGAACAAACTAAAATAACAGAACAGCAATGATGTTTTCAAGGAATTATAAAATATGAAGGCTTTTAATGAAATTTTATCATACAAAGTATGCAAGGAATTATAAAATTTTAGAAAACAAGGGGAACTCTCAAAAAAAGAAAAAAAGAAAAAAAATACTCAAATTAAACTAGACTAGAAGACATTCAATGATGCAAAATCTGTCCACAAAAGTCTGAACGAATCATTAAAATTGCATTCCAAATTTAACAGTAAGCCGATTGACCCATTCTAAATAATTCAGATGAAATTGCGAAACAAGCCATGAGATCAAATAAATGAAATAAAAATTAACGACCAGCTGAGGCTTTCTTCTAAAAATTCACAACTCCGAAGTCATAAGAAGCCTATGAAATTAGTCGTACTGGGTAGAGATCGCCGACGGCACCGCCAACAGCTGAAAATAAAATTCTTATTCATCAATTTAAACTTTTACTTTATAACAAATATCTTATCTATATTTTATTAAAAACAAATTTGTAAAATGTTTCCATGGGAGATAGAGAGTACTATGTATATCCGTACCTTTTCAGCATGTAATTGTTGTATGGTTGTGTTTAGATCATTATTGGTCCAAAGCAATCGATCCGCTGTCTCTCCATACCAGACATTCACTCTTGGAGGCGTGATTGATTCTCCTGTAGTAAAAATCTTCATCTCGGGACAACCAATCACATGCAAATTTTGTAAAGATAGGAATTTGAAGGTGTAATTGGCAGAGCAAAAACTTGTGAGGCTATCTAAATCACGCAGATTCAATGTCTTCAATTTGCGGAAAACAATCTCTTCTTTTTCAACTCCATCTTTGTCATTTATTACCACCTCTGTCATTGCTCTGCATCCGTATACACAAAGTGATACGAGTTGCACTAGAGTTTTTGCTGTGGAGGATGTTACCAAGTGTATCAATCCCTTGCAACCGAAAGCTACAAGTTTTGTTAGGTTCCCAAAAGATACCGATGATGATGGCAATAGAATTAACAGACTGTGACAATAATATACTCCTAGAATTTCAAGATACTGAAAAATGGGGCCAAGTTTGGAGTCTTGTTTGCACAGCTGCTTCAGATGATGGTGCCAATGCAGCTCTAATTCTTTTATCATTGCCAACTTCCCCACATGTTTCTCTAAGCATCCTTCCATCGAAAATAGCTCTTCGTGGGATGAAAAATAACACAGTATGAGCATTTCGAGATTGTGAAATCTCTCCAGTACGTTCCAGTTTGGAAAACAAGCTGAGTCATCTCCAGCAATCTCTAGTTGTTTAAGACTGCCAAAAAGGTGTTGTGGGAAATCGGCCTGCAAAATCATCTTCACATCTTTTCCACTTAGTGATAGTTCCTTCAAGTTGGGTACGATCTGATCATCATCAATCATAATAACTAATGAGGTCAATTGATGATTTACGGTCACACGCAGTGACTTTATAGTATTTGTTTTATATTATATTTTTAAAAAAATTGAATTATTGATAAAATTTATTTTATATGTTAATTTTAGAGGTAAAAAAGAAATTAGGGAAAAAAGGTTGATTTATACTTGCTCGAAATTATTTTATTGCACAATAATAAATTACTAATTTATTTTGTAAGTTCTTTTATATGGAAAGACTAAGGATTCTTTTATAAATGCTATACCTAAAACAGTTCATATAATTATTAATCTACCACATTGATCCCTTAGTCTAGACTAACAAAGATTATTGTATAATAAAAATTTTTAATTTATTGAGTATTAATTTATCGATGCTTTTGTCATATTTTTCAAATTTAAAAATAAGCTATTGATAAAAAATCTAGAAAATGGCTTCATACCTTTTCCAACGGCAATGGGGGCTGTTGTGCAGGAATACCAAGTTGATTATTCTCATTATTCTGCGATAAATCTGCAGCGAATATCTTTAATTTGTCACAACGATACACTAAAAGCATTTCTAGCGCGAGCCAACTGAATTTTTATAAAAAGAGACATACCATGTGTGACAAAATAAATTATTATATGATAGCTTTATTCCTTGAAGAAAGATTGATCATTTTTTTTTTTTTTGTTGTGCTAATCAAGTAGCTTTAATTTAGGACGACTCTTTCAAAATTAGGCTTCTACTTTTTTAAATCAAATTTAGGCTTCTCACATTGGCATTTCATCTTCACGTCTAATAATGCTACATTGCATCAGGAATAAATTGAAGAGATTTATGATATTTATGTGTTATTCAAATTTCAGATTCAATTTTAAACTTTTGATACGTGCATTGAAAGCTTAGACTTGTTTAAGAAATTATTAATAGACACATGTTTTATTAGTGTCATCTTTGGATGATAGTGAGGATCATATGTCTATTAATAATTCTTGAATTGTCCAGGCTTGGACAGTTTGGGAATGCATAGTTCACTCTGGTAGCTAGTAGCTGAAGTTTTTTCCCACGTAAAAATGGGTTTTTCGGTAGCTGCTCCTCATGTTCTCTGGGTACGTACTAGGTGAATAGGTGTCATGTGTTGTTTTGGCATAACGCATAAACACTTATATAGCTATGTCGTGTGCTTGGAGAATTATAGGGAGATGGTGCCGAAATTTTTATAAACGTGGAAGAAAACTTTAGGTACTTGAGATTGAAGAAACTTATGCATTCTTGAGTGGGATATGTAGGATTACTTACCTTTTGTAAATATGAAGGGAATGTTGGATATATTGGGGATAGTGTAGGAGCTGAGTTGGATGAATGTAATTGGTGATGATTTTGCTGAGCTGACCTTGGTTTTGAGCTTGTAATTTTGTTTGTAAATGGAGTGCTATCTCCAATGTTGGTTTATAAAAATGTTTCAGGACTTGCTGACCTAATTTTTTGTTTCTAGGTTACAGGCTTTATATATCTGTAATTGATAGCCAAGTGAAGTTCTCAGCACTTGGCAAGGATATTTCTTTACAGAAGGTATTGGAAACTGTTTTTTACATTAATTATCGTTGTTTATATACTTTGATTGTCACATCTTTTTCTTTACAGAAGGTTTCGCCGATTGACCCATTCTAAATAATTCAGATGAAATTGCGAAACAAGCGACGAGATCAAATAAATGAAATAAAAAGTAATTACCAGCTGAGGGTTTCTTCTAAAAATTCACAACTCCCAAGTCATAAGAAGCCTATGAAATTAGTCGTACTGCGTAGAGTATATCGACGACACCGCCAACAGCAGAAAGTGAAATTCTTATTCATCAATTTAAACTTTTACTTTATAACAAATATCTTATCTATATTGTATTTAAGAAAGCAAATTTTGTAAAAATTTATCATGGGAGATAGAGAGTAATATGTATCTACGTACCTTCTCAGCATGTAATTGTTGTATGGTTGTGTTTAGATCATTATTGGTCCAAAGCAATCGATCCGCTGTCTCTCCATACCAGACATTTACTCTTGGAGGCGTGATTGATTCTCCTGTAGTAAAAATCTTCATCTTGGGACAACCAATCACATACAAATCTTGTAAAGATGGGAATTTGAAGGTGTAATTGGCAGAGCAAAAACTTGTGAGGCTATCTAAATCAAACAGTTCCAACATCTTCAATTTGCGGAAAACAATCTCTTCTATGTCAACTCCATCTTTGTCATTTATTACCACCTCTGTCATTGCTCTGCATCCACATATACCCACTGTGACGAGTTGCACTAGAGTTTTTACTGTGGAGGATGTTACTAAGTGTATCAATTCCTTGCAACCGAAAGCTACAAGTTTTGTTAGGTTCCGAAAAGATACCGATGATGATGGCAATAGAATTAACAGACTTTGACAATGATTTACTTTTAGAATTTCAAGATACTGAAAAATGGGGCCAAGTTTGGAGTCTTGTTTGCACAGCTGCTTCAGATGATGGTGCCAGTACAGCTCTAATTCTTTTATCATTGCCAACTTCCCCACATGTTTCTCTAAGCATCCTTCCATCGAAAATAGCTCTTCGTGGGATGAAAAATAACACAGTATGAGCATTTCGAGATTGTGAAATCTCTCCAGTACGTTCCAGATTGGAAAACAAGCTGAGTCATCTCCAACAATCTCTAGTTGTTTAAGACTGCCAAAAAGGTGTTGTGGGAAATCGGCCTGCAAAATCAATCGTGTTAAACTTTGAAAGTGAGGAAACACGGCCGTCGGAATTTGATTGTAGTGCCAAATCTTGTCGACATTAATTGCAGATATCTCCAAAGCCTCCAAGTTAGGCAACGCAACCTAAAAAAATAAGAATTTCTCGTTAGATCCAATATCCATATGGGAAGCACCTGTTGAAAATTTCTTCTTTGATTACAAATTAATGCAAGTCTGAATCAATTTCCAACTGACAGCTGAGTATGCATTCTAATTCATACTACTTGTTAAGAGCTCAATTAGTGAGCGCGTGAGATTCTTTTTATCCTTTTTTTCCATTTTCTTTCAATTCTTTAAATGATTTAATTATTTTCCACGTATGACATCAAAAGAGAAGGCATGATACAATAAAGTCTGTTATGTTAGCCTACGCACCTTCTCATTGAAAAGCAAAGTTGAAATATCCAAAGTGATTTCGCTGGAGCAATACATAGTCATCGATTCCTCTTGTGACACTTGTCTGTTCGGTGATGCTGAAGGAGCCTCCACCTCACAGCAAAAACTTGTAACCTCTGGAAGATTCCCCAGACTCAAAGATCTTAATTGAGCAAACTCTATCTTCTCAATTGCATTATCAACTTCTTCCCCAATTGCAAAAATCTCCTTCATCTTGCTGCAATTAATAACTGCAATTCTCTCAAGTCTTGGAATGCATTTTGTAGTAGAGAGCCAAAAGATATTACTCAATTTATCACAATTATATGCTTCTATGTTTTTGAGTTGGTTGAAAGACTCTACTTTGAGCCGATCAATACATATCCTCTCCATGTTGATCAAATTGTGAAGGATAAGTGACTGCAAAAGAGGAAAGGCATCACAAGCGACCATCTCCCTTGAATCGACGATACAAAAGATGTCAGGATTATTTTGAACCCAGAGAAGCTTCAATTGTGAAAAGCCCTCCGTGTCCAAATTGAAAAGAGCATTCTCGATGCCTTGCAGCTTGTCCAACCATTAGCATTCAACGTTATTGATGCCCTGCAATTTCGTGGAGCAAATGTCTATAAAATCAAGCTTGAGCTTCAATTCTCTTGAAATCTTGCGATTACTGTCGATCAAAAAGTGCGGCTGACTTGTAAACCAATGTTGTTCAGCATTCATGGGATGCATGAATGACCCATTTCCAATAGATATTTTGAACCTTTCAAGCTTTCTGCGCCAAAAACCTTCTGGTAAAATACTGTCCTTTTTAACGTCAATTTCTAGAGTGGTTAGCCGAGGTAAATGCATCAATTCGTCAAGGCTAGCATTACTTCTTTTGCTGTTGGCTCTTTCAACCTCCCATTCAATGAAGCAATTACCCATATACAGCTCTTCTAATCGGATTAAGCTTGATATGACATTTGGGGCAATAACTTTCAGACGGAAACAATTGGTTAAATATAACAATCTCAACTTATTCAATTGACCTAGTTCTTCTGGCAACTGCATAATATCAGACATAAAAAAGCTAAGGACTTCTAGATTCTTCAACTTCCCAATGATTGCTATGTCGCCCAACGCACTTTGATCCAGACATAGTGTGTGAAGATTTACTAGAAGATCAATTGAAGATGGAAATGAAGAAAACTGCATTCGAGTAAAATCTAGAACTCTAAGCTTTTTCATCCCTACAAAAAAGTTCTCAGGAATATTGATTTCAAGAGAAGAATCTTTGAGAGAGATAAATAAAAATTCAAGGTTTGGGCATTCTAATCCTTCAGGAAATTCACGATTACTATTATTTCTTAAAGAGATCGCATTGCATTTTCGAAGTGCATCCTCATCTGGCCAGTCCCACACATCCTTATTTCTCACCAAAAACACATGTTGGTCTCGGCATCCAATTGATATTGCGACATCGCGAACAACATCATGCATTGAAAATTGTTCATTGCTCTCTCCCTCAAGCAACACACAAGAGTGTCTAAGTTCATGGACCAATGCATATAATTTGTCTCGTGCATCTTCCATCGTATTGACTCCTTTAAATATACCCAAACCCATGGAGTACTTAAACAAGTAAGTAAAAATACGGTTACCCATTAGACTGCAGAGCTGAAAAATTTTCTTGAGTTCACCTTTTAAATGGTTGAAACTCAGCTCAATACTTGCATAAGTCTCTGCAGATACTCCTTCGAAGTTTACCATTGAAGGCGTTCGGAGTTCTCGCAAGGAATTCTTCCATTCATGCAGACTCTTGCCTCTCAATGCCTTTGCTACCGTACTCAAGGCAATGGGCAAACCTCCACATGCCCTGGCGACGTCTATTGCTGTAGATTTCAACTCACGATTTTCAACATCATCACCGGCCATCATCTTAAACAATCTCCCAGCTTCTTCTTCTTTTAAGTTGTTTATCAAAAAGTTGTCTTTGGATCCCATTTTTAAGAGGACACTACGATCTCTTGCTGTCAGCAGTAGTTTGCATCCTTTATGATCTTCTCCAAAAGGAATTCCAACAGTCTCCAAATTAAGGTGTTTCCAGATGTTATCTAAAACCACAAGGATCTTCTTCTCATTTCTCAATCGCTCAAATAGTCTACTTGCTCTTCCAGATTCAACTTCCTCGCGCAACTCCAGGCCCAACTTCTCGGTAATTTCCTGTTGAATCTTTTTTATGTATGGAGTTTGCGAAACCTCTGAAAAGACCACCATATCAAAGAGCTTGGCTTCCATAGCTTGCCTGGAGACCTCCTTCACCAGTGTCGTCTTTCCAATGCCGCCTATGCCGTACACCCCAATGATGCTAACATCGATCAATGCTTTTTTTATAGCCTCCAAAGTAGAACGTCTTGATTCGAAGGCCTCGTAGCCTATGTGAGACTTGAGCCAAATCTCCTCCGGAATGGTACGGTGGGAAACAATATCAAACTTCTTTACTTCTTCTCCAAGTTCAACAAGGGCCTTCATTTCTGTCTCTGCTTTCTTGCTAAGCTGATAGCGGGTCTTCAAATTAGGACACAAGCCCTTGAGACAACGCTTATTTGTTGACTCCTCATTTTCAATGAATTTGGCTGCCCTGTCAATGATGTCGTTCGCACTAACCAGCCACTTTTCAACCTTCTCTTCAATCTTTTCTCCTTTTCTTTCAGCCTCAGAAACTCTGTGCTGAATGCTCCTACTTTCATCCTTGAGTTCATCAAATTTTGCCCTGAGATTCTCAAAGTTGGTTTTATAGTTACGTAAATAACCAAGTTTGTGTTCTGCTAGAGGAGCCAAGCATTTCACAACTTCCAAAACAACAGTAATAATGGTTTCCACCATCTTTGATCCTTCTATTTTTTTTTTTTTTTGAGTTCTGAAAAGCAAATAAACAAGAGCCAACCACAGAAGAGAAAAAAGAAGAAACAACAAAGATGGACAGTTTATCTGGTTGTGGAAGCGGAGAAATGAAAGAAAGCGTAACAACTGATTGAATAAATATGAGGAGCGATTTAGATAATAAAGGAGAAAGGAACCAATCAAAATAACTTAAGTATAGACAAAAAGAAAGATGAAAAATATATTATAGACCACAACCGAATGAACAAAAGAAGATGTCTTGACACAGCAGAAGTGCAGAGAGTTGATATGGAACAAAACAGAGACAACAGCAGGACACAACTAAATTGGGAGCGGAGAGAAACTAATCAACAAGGACTGAGAGATTACAACAAAACAGATGCCAAGAGAAAAGGGTTTCCTGATCCTGTGAAGCTCAAGAGAGTTAACGGCAATAGGGAGCAAACATTAATAACAAAACAACAGTGCCTACAACGAACGAACGCATATGTTTTTCTTGATTGAGAATAAGTTCAAAGAATGACTTTTTAATGAGGTGCTGAAGCTGAAGAATAACGATTTGCTAAAATTTTAAGAATGCTATATATTCTGTAAATTCAACAAGTGAAGAATAAAGAATAATGGTTTGTCATCTTCACGATGAAGATCATGGGCGAGATTAAAAGCAAAAGTGAAGAATAAAGAATAATGGTTTGTCATCTTCATGATGAAGATCATGGGCGAGATTAAAAGCAAAAGTGACCTATTTGAAAAGCCAAAGTTCAAGTTCCTTTGCTAAGCGTAGAAGTGAAGCAAAGAATAAATAAATAAATGAGTAATGATCAAGGGATGGGAATGAAGTGTTAGAGTACAATTTATGCACTAGTTTTGCATTATTTACTTCTTTTAATATTGATGTTTTGCACTTAATAATAGTGATTTACTTATGTTTTATTTTTGTAGGTGCAATTCTATTGATTGGTGCTAAAATTGAGCTGCAAGATGATGTTTGAGGATGATTGTTTTCTTGGAGAAATTATGAGCTTTAGAAGAACTTTGTTGATAAGGCGTGGGCGCATGCTGTCAACTACGGACCTGCAGTTTTTAATTTAACGTGTTTTGTATTTTTAGTTATTTTTGTAATTACGCATTTAATATTTAGATAATATTTTAGATATTAGTATTTTATTTTAAAAAGAACTCTAGAGGAGAAGAAAGAGAAGAGAATTTAAGGGAGGAATCTATTGTTAAAGACGGGAGATTTTTGAAGAGAAAGAAACCCTAAATCTAAATTTTTCCTCTCCTGTCTATGAAGAACTAAATCTATTATTCTGGTTGAAGGTTAATGAAATTTTGATTCATCACTGCTGTGAGATCTTTCTTATACTTTAATTGTTTTATTGCTTTTTGGGTATTTGTTTATTCTCTGAATTATTGTCATGATTATGTTTGTTAATTAGATAATTGGCCACTATTTAATTATCAACTTAATCTATTGTCAATTAAAAAATTTATCGTATGAAGATTTTAATGTTTGTGACAAATAGCATAGCAGTGCATTGTGTTATGAGAATAAACAATCTAATTTAAATGAATTATCGTATGCGTTTGTTGATTAGGATTTGGGTCTCTCTGATTTTTCAGGCTGTCAATTGATTAAATCTTATGATCGTATCTAGGGTTGTCTATTAATTAGGAAAATAACCAACGATCGTACCTTAAAAGGATCGAGCAATTGAACAGTTGCAAACTCAATGGAAATACAATGGAACCTTAAAAACAAACATTGAAGGAAAATGAAGAAATCTGCAGGAAATAAGGCGAGTGAGAGTGAAGAATTAATTACCACCGAGTAAATGCGAATGAAGAATGGAGACAGATCGAGAAGTGAGATTCAGAGATTGTATTGAAATTGAGAGTTGAGATCAAGAAGCGATTATTCTTCTCCGTAATTTCTTTTTCTTTTAATGTTGTTATTATTATTATTATTATTTATTTTTTTTCAATTTCATGATATCTTTTTTGTTTTAAACGGTATTGGCATATTACATTTATTTATGTTAATTTTACAATACCTCCCTTCAGATTACACAAATTACATGAAAAAAAAAGTGCTTTATGTATAAAACTTTCAAACAAATTGGGCCAAAATCTAACTTTACCAAGTTTAAAGTAATTCTGGGCTCGACATTCCATTTCCGACAAACGAATTTTCTTTATCACCGAGGTATGATACTTTTCATATTTATCCAACGGCTCATCAATGACAATACCTTTGTAAAAAGTACTTATTTTGAATAGTATATTGTGGAAATGTCTGGTCGGTAATACAACTATTTCTTCTAGTGTAAAAATGATACACTAAGCGTTCACATTTTGATGAGTAAATTAAGGATTTCAAGATGAAGTACATAATTAGATTAATGCTAAGAAACTGAAGTTTGATCGATTGAAAACGAAAATAATAATGAAGGTAATTAAGAAAATGAACAATATATGCAGAAGCGGTCCTTATTAGGACTTCTAGATTTTCTCTTGGGCTTTCCTTATTATTGTTAAAAAATGACAGGAAGAACTTTGAGTTTAAAAATCTGGCCCTGATGCCTGGTAGCCCTCCAACATATGAAGCACTAGATGTTTTAATGAGAAAATGACAAGACCATTTATCAAATTTCTTGTGGATATAAATACATACACATAGACGAGACCAACCTCCTCAAATGAGAATCAGAGTGATTACAAGACCTTGCAATGAGACAATGATACACCATCAAATGTCACAATACAATAGAAATTCACGACATAAATATAATAAAAGACCTCTCATTGAGTCATATATATATTGAGAATAAAAATGTTATAATACACACAAAGAGCTTAGCTAGAATAAAATGTCTTTGAACTTGCGATGATCAAACAAAGGAAACAGACAGGTTGTAACTCACACTATCACAAGAAGATCACGAAGATGGAAATGGGAACCGCTCAGAATGGAAACTTTGAATAGAGGAAAAAAGAAAAACGACCTTATTCACAGAAGAAGAGTGACTTAAATCTTCATCAGTATCCAGATATTCTGCAATCATAGGGTAGAGAAATTTTAACAGGAACAGCAGAGAAAATATTATGAATATGCTATAGACCAATATACTTGTTCATAGCTAACGTTTGATGGTTTAAGGATTTGTTCTAGGAATAATGGGCTGATTACTTTTTTTATTTTAATTTTTTTTAATCCAATGAATGATATTCAGCTGTTAATTATGTGTTCATAGGGAAGAACATTTTCTAAGTACTTTCCTTGCCTTCTAACTTTCCGAAAAGCAAACCCAATGAACAAACAGAGCACAAACTAAAATAAAAGAACAGCAATGATGACAATAAATAATTGGCAAAGAAAAAAAAGGAAAAAGTATGCAAGTTTTCAAGGAATTATAAAATATGAAGGCTTTTAATGAAATTTTATCATAAAAAGTATGCAAGGAATTATAAAATTTTAGAAAACATGGGGAGCTCTCAAAAAAAAATGAAAAACTCAAATTAAACTAGACTAAAAGACATTCAATTTTGCAAAATCTGTCCATAAAAGTCTGAAAGGATCATTAAAATTGCATTGCAAATTTAACAGTAAACCGAGGGACCCATTCTAAATAATTCAGATGAAATTGCGAAACAAACCATGGGATTAAATAAATGAAATAAAAATTAATTACCAGCTGAGACTTTCTTCTAAAAATTCGCATCTCCAAGTCATAAGAAGCCTATGAAATTAGTCGTACTGCGTAGAGTATGTCGACGACCCCGCCAACAGCTGAAAATAAAATTCTTATTCATCAATTTAAACTTTTACTTTATAACAAACATTTTATCTATATTTTATTTAAAAAGAAAAAGTAAATTTTGTAAAAATTTATCATGGGAGATAGACAATACTATGTATATCCGTACCTTCTCAGCATGTAATTGTTGTATGGTTGTGTTTAGATCATTATTAGCCCAGCGCCGTTGATCCGCTGTCTCTCCATAGCAGACGTTTACTCTTAGAGGCGTGATTGATTCTCCTGTAGTGAAAATCTTCATCTTGGGACAACCAATCACACACAACTCTTGCAAAGATGGGAATTTGAAGGTGTAATTGGTAGAGCAGAAACTTGTGAGGCTATCTAAATCACGCAGTTCCAACGTCTTCAATTTACTAGTGAAGTAGGTCCACAGCTAAAATAAAATTGGAAGAAAATGAAGAGCAAGACACAGAGGACACTAAAAATTACATGGTTCGACTTTTAACCTACGTCTATGGGTAAAGACAAAAGGATAAAACTTTACTGGTGAAATAAGGATTACTAGTATTATAATATTTTGTTTCACTTCCCAAAACCCCAATCCACTCAATCTCTTAAAACACTAATCACTCAAGAGCATTAAAACTCTTAGTCTCTCACACTAGAATTGAAGAAGAAAAGAATGAAATGCAGGGGTGAACCCCTCATTTATAGTTAAAATTTTGGGCACTATTTATATATATATATATATTTTTTTTTAAATTCAAAGTTTGAACTTGACATTCAAACTTTGAATATCAAAAGGTATTGGTCGCTCTTCTAGAAAAGCCATTGATTTTGACATTCTCCCACTTAGAAATTTGATTGAGAATCAATCAATCTCCACACCATCCTTTATGCTTCGCCACTATCATGTTGCTTATGTCTCTATTAGGCCATAAAATGATATACTCCAAACAAATTTATCAGCATTGATAAGCTTGGGCAAAACATTTGTTAAGTTCTCCTTGGTATCCACTCTTATATCTTTCACTACTTCACCAAGAAGTGATATTGTACTCCTATATTCTTTGTCCTAGAATGAAAGGTTGGATTCATTGCATTCTAACTATCATAAACCATAAAAAATTTTATGCCCAAGCTCCTTCAGTAACCTTTGTATCCAAATAGCCCATCCAAGCTTGTGTAGCTGCTATGTAATCTGCTTCTGTTGTCGATAAAGCCACAATGGTCTGTAATTTTGAAATCCAACTAACAATTTCTCCTTCTGGTGCAAATACTTAACCAGTGGTGGATTTTTTTTTTATTAAGATTTTCTGCAAAATCTGAATGCACATAGCCCTTGACAGTAAATTCTAATCCTTCGTAACATAATGCAACATCTGATGTTCCTATGATATATCTCAGAATCCTCTTAATAGTCTTCGAATGTTATTTGCAAAGATTCGCTATGTATCGACTAACCTCTCCCACTACTTGTACAAATCATAACGAACCTTAAATTTTCCACTGCTGATGCATACAGTACTCAAGACATCTCTTCTTCTCTACTTCATTACTAGATGAATACTTAAGAATAACTTGAAATTAATGGGAGGCGGGGTAGAAAGCCATATCTTTTTGCTATTACTATCTCGGTGAATTTGCATCGCTAAAATCTTGTTTGCTGGTTCTAAGTCTTTTATTTCAAACTCCCTAGTTAACTGTGCCTTTAGTTCTTGGACTCGATCTTTGTTGGGGCCTGCTACCAATATGTCATCAACATACCACAGTAGAATGATGAAATTATTATTATCAAATTTGTTGTAATATGTACAACAGTCTGAACTGATTCTATTGTATCCAAGGTTTATAATGAATGGATCAAATCTCTTATATCAACATCTCGGTGCATGTTTGAGATCGTATAGAGATTTGTTTAACTTGCAAACCAAGTGTCCCTTTTTAGTAAAACCTTCTAGGTAGAGCATAGAAATCTTTTCTTCAAGTTCTCCATAAAGAAATGAAATTTTCACATCTAACTGCTCCAAATATAGGTCAAATGTAGCACACATCGACAAGACCACTCTGACTGTCCTGAGTCAAATCACTAAAGAAAATATCTCATTGAAGTTAATACATTCTTTTTAAGGATATTCTTCCATCACCAATCTTTCACGATACCGCTCCACTAGGTTATTACCATCACGTTTGATCTTATGGACCCATTTGCAACCAATGGGGTTTTTTTTTTTTCATATGGTAGTAGTACGAGTTCCTATGTCATATTCTTGTGTAGAGCCTTAATTTCTTCCTGCATTGCTATCATTCACAAAGTAACATCTGAGCTGTTTAAGGTTTCATAAAAAGTTGATGGCTTTCCATTCTCTATTAAAAGACAGTATGCAAAATTGATATATGTGACATAATCCAAATGCCACACTGACAATTATCTATCACGAGTTGACCAACAAACTTTTGGGGCCTCAAACTCGATTGGTTCTTGTTCTCATACTTTGGTGCTGCTTCAAAAAAATCTAAATCTTCATTTTCCAGATTATTTTCAACATATATTAGCACAATCTCTGAATTTTTATAGTGCTATCATCTATATCTCTCTTTTGCATTTGATCTTCTACAAACATAATATCTCTGCTGATAACGATCTTATGGGCATTGAGGTTCCACAGATAATACCCTTTCACTCCATCAATATATCCTAAGAAGATACATCTCTTGGATTTTTGATCCATCTTTAATCTCACTTGGGTATTGTATATCACGTAAAAGGACATCAAAATGCCTGAGATGAGAGTAATCAACTGGCTTTCCTGTCTATTTTTTCCATTGGAATCTTCAACCCGATTGCATTGAATGATGACCCACTTACCACATAATAAGTAGTTTTTGCTACTTCCGCCTAGAATAAGTTGGTAGACCAGCATTTCTCAACATAACTCTTATTTTTTTTCTATAAGAGTCAT
Organism: Citrus trifoliata; assembly: GCA_018350135.1. Taxonomy (NCBI): domain Eukaryota; kingdom Viridiplantae; phylum Streptophyta; class Magnoliopsida; order Sapindales; family Rutaceae; genus Citrus; species Citrus trifoliata. The sequence continues at coordinate 38,267 of VKKW01000118.1, read as the reverse complement.
GTCCTTTCACTCTACTACTCTATTTTATTGAGGAGTGTATGCCACCGTGAACTATCTCTAGATACTTTCTTGCTTACATATGCAAGAAACATGCTATTTGTATACTCTCCACCGTTGTCTGTCCTCAGGCACTAGATCCCTTGCCCTGATTTAAGTTCAATCTACGCTTTGAATTCTTTGAACAATGGAAATACATTTGACCTTTTCTTGATTGGATACACCAAATATCTCCTAGAATAATCATCAATAAAAGTCACCAAGTACTTTACACCTCCCATAGATATATCAATTGATTCCCAAACATTAGAATGAATCAAGTCTAAAATATATTTACTTTTGAAAGTGGATCTGCTAAACTTTCATCTATGTTGCTTCCTTGTTTCGACATGTGGCCAAGTTTAAGATGCTACATCATCACTGAATTTTCTCTATTTGATGTGACTGACACAAAAGCTTTCTGTAGTGTTTCCCTTTAAGCATGAATAAATTATCACCGATCTTTTCCACCTTCATTAATGCAAGTGCGCCTTTGACTATCTTTATGATCCCATTTTCTACATGAGTTTTGCGCGCAAGACTATCTATTTGTCCTAAAGACAAGAGATATTTTTCAAGTCTTTGACATGTCTTACCTTCTCAATTGTGCGAACCATACCATTAAACATATTTATTTTGACAGTACCAATATCAGTAATCTCAAAGGCATAATCATCACCTATGTATACAAATTCTCTTGAAATAGGTTCATATTTGTGAAATCATTCTCTTGGAGAGATCATGCGCCAGGCAACTATTAAGCCTATAAGCCAGATGTCATATAGTGGTTTTCTGTCTTCTGAAGCAGTTGTTGCCTTACTGTAGAGAATTTTGCCATCATACGAGATACTTACTACATACCCTTGAGCATTTGATGACTCAGAATCTTTACCATCTCTTCTCTTCTAGTTGTTCCAATACTCTTCCTTGACATGCCCTTTCTTGCAACAGTTGTTGCATTTGACATTCTTCTTACTTCTTGATTTTGATCTACCGTGATTGTGGCTCTCACTAGGGCCACGTTCCATGGATCTTCCTTTCATCACCAATACCGCTTCTACTTGTTGCGAACTCTTCTGTCTATCTTTTTTATTTTTTGCTACTCTCCTCATTTAATACGGAGGCTGCCATATTGTCAAAGACTAGCTTGTCTGCTCGATTGTTATTACTTATATTAATGACGAATTGATCATACGAATCTGGTAAACCTTGAAGTAAAAGCTCTATATGTTCATTTTCCTCTATTTTATGACCTAACGTTGTAAGTTATGAAAATAAAGTCTTTAAAATGTTGATATGGTCGATCACTGCTATAGATTCCGCCATTCAAAGAGTATAAAGCCTCATCTTTAAGAAGATTTTATTTTGTAGTGATTTGACCTCGTATAGTCTTGTGAGAGTAAACCATATTTCCTTTACTCTCTTTTACTCTACCATATTGAAAAATACCCTATCTGAAAGTGGTAAGTGTAGATCTACAATTGCATTATTGTCTATCTCATTCCACTTGTCATCATTAGTTATCTTTGTGAGCCTCTCTTCAATTGCTGCCAAGCAATTACTCTTCCTCAATACAACCTTCATCTTCATTTTTCATGACGAAAAATTATTTCTGTTGAACTTCTCAATTTTGTATTTTTCCGCCATCACTTTTCACCACGAGCTACCTTTGCTAAGATTGATTCCTACCATTTCACATGAGCAGTAACTGTATATATGAATAAAGTGTCGTATACATAAACAATATCATATACATGAACAATACAATATATGTAAACAGTATCTCGACCCCAAAAAATACAACCCGGCTCTAATACCACTATTAGAAAATTGATTGGTGAAGTAGGGCGACGACTAAAATGAAATTGGAAGAAAATGAAGAACAAGCACACAGAGGACACCATAAATTATTTGGTTCGGCTTTTAACTTATGCCCATAGGTAAGGACAAAAGGATAAAACTTTACTAGTGAAATGAGAATTATAAGTATTTTAGTATTTTAGTATTTTGTTTCACTTATCAAAACCTTAAGACACCCAATCTCTCTAAACACTAGTCACTCAAGAGTATAAAACTCTTACCCTCTCATTATAGAACTAAAGAAGAAAAGAATGGAATGAGTGAAATAAGGGGGTGAACCCCTCTATTTATAGCTAAAAAATTGGGCACTTTTTATATTTATTATTATTATTATTTCAAAATTTAAAGTTTGAACTTGATATTCAAACTTTGAATATCAAAAGATACGGGTTGTTCTTCTAGAAGAACGGCACCAACCTTGACTCTTAGGCAGACCTTTAGAGCTTTAAATAAAGAAAAAGCTTTTAAAAATGCCATGTGTACTTGATTATACAATAATCTCCACCACATAGAGTGATTTGATAAAAGAAAATTTTTATTTTTAATTTTACTTTTATCAGGCATGGTGCATTTCCCCTTGGGCTCACATGTAAGGATGTCAATAAGAAGGGAAGGAGAGGGGATTGATTTCCCCATACACATCTTTAATACTCTGTCTATCTCTTTGTACTCTAGACATTTCCTTCAAAATCACTTGAAAGAAGGGGATGGATGTTTCTAAATAATACAAAGGGATCTCCGATGGTATCCGATCTCTAATTATTTAATTTCTTTTTTTCTTAATTTAATCATCTTAAAGTAAAAATATAAAATCATATTAACACAAAAAATATCAAATTAACTAAAGTGATTAAAATCATTTCCATCAAATTAAGTCAATGTCATCAAATTAGAAGATAATCTTTGAACTAATTAAGCAAAAGTAAATCTTCAAAGTTGAACTCATCCATAAATGTCATATAGTATAAACCATCAATTAAATTATCTTTGTCAATTTTAAAATGTTTATATTTACTTTATATTGGCTGTTATTTATATTATTTTTATAAATGTATTATGATATTTTTTATTTACATCACACTATTATAATTGAAATTTTAAATGTATTTACTATAAATTTGAAAAAAAATTAATGAAAAATAGAAGTAAAGATAGAAATAGAAAAATGTGGAGCCAAATAAAATATTAGGGCAAACACTAAGTTATATTTCATATAACTTACACCCACACATATTAATTGATCACAGTCTTGTCTCCACATAGAAAAATTAGATCTAAAATTATCAAACTCCCGAATGAGGAAGATCCCTCGGGGCCATCGTCCCTGTGGAAATTTCTGCATCCTTGCAGTCTACAACGCCTAATAATGAATTGAACGGTTGAAATCCCTTTAAATTTTTGATAATTTCTAATCGCCCCTCTATATTTGATTGAACATCAAAACTATTGAGTCCAAATTTATAACTTTGATTTATCTTCCATTCCATAGTTTTCAAGTTCTCTCAATTTTTAACTTATTATGGTAAAGCTCTGCAACCACCATCAAAGCCTATTAGTTAATATGTATGCTGCTTTGCTTTCAAAATCGGACACTACTGGTATTTATGGTTTTATTCTTTATTTGACACAAAATTTGGCGATATCTCCGTGGAAAAACACTACTGGTGTATTCAATTTTATCCGGTAATGATTAAATTGATTAGTTACATGAACCGTAACTTCGCCAAGCCCAAAATATTTATTAAGTTTTAAAGTGTTGGCACTCATTATTTTTTGCAAAAAGTTTCGCCCAAAATACATATATATTTTTTTTATTTGACACAAAATATTGACAATTTTTTCTGTGAAAAAAAACTACTTTTATATTCAATTTTATCATTAAAGTTGTTAGTTACATGAACCTTAAATTAACACGAACCGTAACTTAGCCAAGCCCATAATACATATTTCATATTTGTATGAACTTTAAAGTTTTTCCACTTGTTATTTTTCGCTAAAAGTTTCTAAATTGTATTGTAGTTTGAACTTGCCCATCATTCAATTTTTTAACTCCACAATTATTTGACCTTACCAAGCTTGAAAATATCCTTCCATACATATTTAATTTTCTTCAAGTATGATGAAGATTTAATCAAGAGCTTCCGGGATCTTAAAATGTAAGAAAAGTCTGGAAAATTTTTAAAACCCCACTGTTTAAAGTTATTTTGGACTTTCTTACACTTTAAAATCTTGAATTGATATATATATATAATCATTATTAGGTGCTAGTGCCCTCTTTTTTTTTTTTTTAATACAAACACCCTCTTAAGCCGTAGGGTTTAATAGAATTATTATTGAATGAACTATAAAGTCGTGTAGTTTAATAACATTAAAAACTAGTTTAATAACATTAAAAACTAACTTTCAACTAGCTCTCTTAAATTGTATGGCTTAAAAGCATGTTCGCATGAAAAAAATGAACGTGCCTGTACCAAAAAAGGACTTTATATATTATTTATTTTATATATACATACGTGTGTGCGCTCGTGTGTATATATATATATAAATATCTTTTTAATATATTCCATTACTTTAATAATCAATTTAAAATAGTTTGTGATATTTTCAGCTATTTATTTATCTACTTTTGGTTAGTTATTTACACCGAATGAAGTGCTAGGGTCCAAATTTTAGTATCCTTCTCAGCTGTTTGGGGTTAGTAAATACTAATTAGCTTATTCGTCCCGAACAGCGGCGTAAATGCTGTTAGATTTCGGAGAGATGCTGAGGATGGTACAAGATTTATCAAATGATGAAGACCATTTTGCTTTATATCAATTCCTCCAAGTTGAAATCTTTCTCGGTCTGGGACACTTCCAACACATAAAGTACTACTAGGCTAGATGATTTTAAAAATGTCAAGGTCCTTTATCAAATTTCATTTGCATTCAAGACCAATCCCCTTTGATGAAAATCAATAATTAAAGGCTTTCCAATGAGAAATTATTACGTATTCAAGGAATGATATCCAATTGTTCCTAAGAGTTCATAGGCAGGGGCATATATGCATGATTTGATATAATTCTTGCAATTTCTAAGCACTTGCTCTTTCCATCCCTTCTAAGTTTTGAAAGAAAGGTCGAAATAAACAGAGAAACAGGACAAACAGAAAAAAGACTGAATTAACAGATCAACAAAGATGGCAACTAACAAATGGAAAAGTTCTCTTGTAATCAAACTATAGCAAACAGACAATACCATTGCCATATATCTTAATGAGTAGATTGATTCTCAACATATACGTTAGGATACATTTGGTTGTTTAATAGTTTGAAATAAAGAGGATGAGATGGTTTCCACATAAAAGTGCTGGGCCTTTCAATGACATTTTCAAGCAATTATAAAATTCAAAATTAAAAAAAAAAATTAGCAAATTATAAAGCTCACACCGTAAAAAAAATAAAAATAAATAAGTGAAGACCAAACTAAGTCACTAAGACCTTTAATGATATAAAATAAGCATATAAATCTCAGAAACATTAAAACTCATTCTAAAAGTAAAAAACAACTAGTGGTGTATTCCAAACAATTTAGATGAAGCGATAAAACAAGCCAAGAAATCAAATAAAATGAAATGAAAATTGAATTAACTGGGACTTTATTTTTCAAATTCACAACTCGCTTGTAATTAAAGTAAAATGCCAATGCCATTAGGACATATACATCATTGAATAAGATGAGGACCCCTCCAACAGCTGAAAGTAAGATTTTCATTCATTAGTTTCAATTAAAAGTAAAGCACACAGAGATTTGCAGGGAAGCAAGAGATTTAATAAATTTAACAGCAGCAATTTAATTTGACAGGACTTCCATACAGTAATGAAGTTAAAAACTAATGATTAACGAATTTAGTTTGGTCCCAAAGCTGTTGATCATCTCTCTCTCCATAGTAGAAGTTTACTCTCAGAGGCGCGTTTAATTCTCCTTTAGTGAAAATCTTCATCTTGGGACAACCAATTATAGATAAATCTTCCAAAGATGGGAATTTGAAGGTGTAATTGGCAGAGCGGAAACTTGTGAGACTATCCAAATCATACAGATACAAAATCTTCAATTTGGTGAAAACAATCTCTTCTTCAAAATTTGCTGCTCCATCTTCGTCATTTATCACCACCTCTCTCATTGCTCTGCATCCATATACCAACATTGATAAGAGTTTCTGTAGAGTTTGGAGTGACAGATTCGATAATGATCAACTCCAAATACTCGCCAAGATCGCAAATCAAACAACCAAGATGCAAAAAGAATCAATCCAGAACAAATCACAGAGAAACTTAAGAACCGAAAAGAATTAAAGAATTAGCGGCAAAGACAAAAGAATTAACGTGGTTCAGCTAGCTTTCACTAGCTTACATCCACAGGAAAAACCTGGAAAAACCAGGAAACACGGGTCCTGTTGCACCAGAATCAGCTGTTTATAACAGCTTCTTCAAGAAACCAAAATGAACCCAGAAACTCACGTGATTGGCATGCGTTATAACAGATTCATAACGACCTTGAGCAGCTTCTTCGAGCACGTGTTTCTCTCGTGCTTTACTTAAACACAAAACGACGCTCAACTAAGTCGTTCCAGAGACAAAACAAATTGCTCTTCAAAACGCAATCAGCAATCGTCGTATTGTAGTTTACTTAAGCTGCAAAACGCAAGTCCAACTTGTCGTTTCAAATATCTTGATTTGCTTCACGACACAACAATCGCTCTAGACTTTTTGCTGTGGAGGAGGTTGCTAAGCTCATCAATTCCTTGCAAGAACTAGAAGTTCTTTTAGGTTCCCTCAGGGGAGGTATCCGAAAATTACCCTTTATAAAACTGTAAAGGCACTGTACAAGCGCTTTACACTGGAGACGTGCACCATACTGGAAATAATTAATATATATATATATATATATATGTATATATATATATTAAATGTTCTAATTTAAAATTTTAAAGTGTAGAAATATTTAGAGAAATGCATAAATCGTGCGGTTTAAGCGCTTCAAATTTTAATCTTTTAAAATCCTGCGGTTTTAAAGTTTTTCCAGACATTTTCGCCACTTTATAATCCTAGATCAGAAAATGTATGTATGTATGTATGTATGGTCAATGTAACATTTCAAATTCCTCAAGAAGTCATCCCGAGAAACCTCTTAATACCATGATGAAATTGAAGGGTCTTCATACATGCTTGGCAGAGCTCTAACATCTGTTTTGTGGGGAATGGTGGCTGACCGCTGTGGTCGAAAGCCTGTAATAATAATAGGAAGCATCACAGTGTTAGTGCCTCTATTTTCAAATGACCAAGTTTGAAATATATGATGCTTTGGCAATTTCTGGGTTTCTTATTTGTCTTAAAATGCTCACGGGGTTATTCTTAACACTGTTTGGGCTTAGTATGAATTTCTGAATGGCCATAACTACAAGGTTTCTCCTTGGGGCTTTGAATGGTTTACTTGGACCAATTAAGGTATTGATTGGGGGTATTTGTTGATAATTCCAATTTAATTCCTGTAAATATTTGTGCTCAAACTTCTCTTACAGCACCAGGCATATGCATGTGAAATATTGCGCGATCAACACCAAACTTTAGGAATGTCAACGGTGAGCTTCTCAGTTCGTGTCTGATTGCAAAGTTCTTGAGAAATTTTTACTGCATCATTTACCTTGAGAACTACAATATAATTTCAGCTCAGTACAGCATGGGGCACAGGATTGATTATTGGCCCTGCAGTGGGTGGCTTTTTGGCCCAGGTTCTGCAATTTTTACTTGATAAATATTGTTCTTATATATATTCGTGGATAATTTTGCAATCCAGCCAGCAGAGAAATATCCAAAGGCATTTTCCAAAGAATCTATGTTTGGAAAGTAAGTGAATTTTTACTGCCATTAGCCTTATCTTTTTCTGTACTACTTTCAAAATGATGGTATTTTGAAAAACAAATTTATGCAGGTTTTCTTACTTCCTAGTTCTTGCCCTGTCTCTGTATGCTACTCTTTGCTTTTGCGTTAACTATTGCTTCTTGCTGGATTCCGGTACGTAGCCTTTAGCTCTCTTTTCAGGCTGAATTGTACATGTAATAGAAACTCTCCCATAACTTCAAATTTTCTTATGGGTCAGACTATAAAATATAACTTTCGCTTCTCTTATAATGACTACATTGACACCATCAATGCTTTTTGATGCAGGAGACATTGCACAAACACAATGAAGATGGTGTATCACTTGATGTATCATGTGATGCTTTGGAATCCGCATCCTGTGGGTCCAATGCAGAATTTAAACAAGATGAAGGAAGTGAGGAGGCCACTGCTAAGAAAAGCCTCATGAAGAATTGGCCCTTCATTTCTTCAATTATTGTTTATTGTGTTTTCTCGCTTCATGACATCGCTTACACCGAGGTATAAATATCTCTACCTGAGTTTGATTGTTTACATATATTCTGGTTTATCATGACCCAAAAATGTTCAAATCAGAACCTGGACTATGTCAAAGTCGGGGAATATTATTAGGTCGTTTGGTTTAATGGTGTAATGGCCGAGAGCTTTTCTAGACTTGAATAAAATAGAATCCTGGACCAGATCAGTATTCCATTATGATATTTACAAAGTTATGTCATTATATGTATGTATTTTGTAACTTTTACCTGAAACAGAGGATGCTATTGCTGTTGATGGGATCGTTTTGAGTTCTATATATAAATAATTTCTTTATTTGTGTATTTTTTTGAATCATAATCAAATGGGGAAATGTTGCAACTATTCTTTTAGATATTTTCACTGTGGGCTGTCAGCCCGAGGAAGTACGGGGGTCTGAGTTACTCAACTGAAAATGTCGGCCAAGTTCTTGCTATCTCAGGTGCAAAACTGATACTTGTATTCCCCATTTATACTTGTTACGAAACTGAAAATGTTACTTGTCTTCTCATGTATCACCCCGACAAAACTGCTTAACGATTGTCCTCTATTTTGAACTTACTATAGGTTTCAGCCTCCTTGTTTTTCAACTTACTCTATACCCTTTCGAGAGGAATATTGGGCCAATAATCATAACACGTATTGCAGGGGTAAAATTTTGAACACATCATGTGGAATTTGGACCATTTGATAGTTTGTTTCAAACATATCTGTTTATAAAATACTTTTCTTCATGGTTTTGGTCCCATAATTTTCTATGTATTTACAGGTTTTATCCATACCTCTTTTGACAAGTTACACTTACATAGCAATGTTATCTGGGTTCAGCCTTGCCTTTTTCATAAACTGTGCTTCTGTGATGAAGAATGTTTTATCTGTAAGTGGATATCCTAATCATTGATCCATATACTTAGGTTATATCATCCATCAGCAAGTATGTATAAAATTATTTTGTCTTTTTTATTAGAATTGTTGTAATTCTTTTTTACTTTTCCAGAATTGTAACATCAGGTGTCTATAATAACTGGATTGTTCCTTCTGCAAAACAGAGCAGTGGTAAATATATTTTCTTTTGTTTGTTTAGTACATTTCCATGCTTTCAGCTTTTTCAAATTTTGTCTGTGTCAAAGTTTAAATTAATTTGTTGGTTTGTGGTATAATAACAGGAACAGCATCAAAGAGGAGCTGCTAATGGACTTGCTATGACTGTAGTGTCGCTTACCAAAACTGCCGGTCCAGCTGTAGGAGGTGCTCTGTAAGTGTCCTATTGATTTTGTAAAGAGTAATAATATAACTGCAAATTCTTGTACAAATGATTTGATTGGTTGGATTTAATATCTTTCGGTCCATATGATTTGTTTTTATTATTTTGCATTTTTATTCAACCAATGAGTTAATTTCCAAATCAGTTTGTATAAAATTAGTTTGTATAAAAATTTATAACTCTATCATCACTTTTTTTGTAATATTATATGCAATGTTATAATTTTTATTGCGTCCCCCCCTCCCCCCCCCCCCCAAAAAAAAACGGCATGATTAAATTGATCATTTGTTTGGTAACAACTTTATTAATCGGGTTCTCGCAGATTTTCTTGGTCACAAAAGCGTCAAGATGCTGGTTTCCTCCCAGGTATGATGATATACTAATGAAAATTCCCACTAGTTTGTGAGTTGCTTTGTGCTAATTAGCTTAATTAGCTGCTTAAATTAAAGTGCAGATAACCAAGTGATTTTTTTCATTCTGAATTTGGTGGAGGCACTTGGAGTAATATTGACATTCAAACCGTTTCTAACTCAATGTGCCCCGTGAGTTGAGAAAAGATGCTCTGTTGAAATATTCAAATATCTATCAAGCAAATTAAAGCTTTCTAAATCTATCAACAATTTGATTATTTGATGTGGTTGCCACTTGCCATATTTTGTGCAACTGTTCTAAAGGCTTAAATATGAACATGGTTTTTGGTGCCCACGCCAATTGATTGCTGGTAACATTAATTTATCTTCACAATGATGCTATCTACAAAGAAATTTTCATATCAAGTAAAATATTGAAGCCATAAAGAGTCTTATTCCGGAGCCTTATTAATTACTATGTTTTCTGCCATGCTTTCAAAGTTTACACATTCGAAGCTTGGGGATTCTGTAATAATAGAGGACAAAAATTTTATAAGAATATTATTTTGTACAATTTTCATACAACCTGACAAAAGCAAGCATAGTTTTTTTATATTAACTCAGACCAAAAGACCTTCAATGATGTAAAATATGCACATAAAGCTAGCTCAGAATCAGACGATATAACTTATGATGAAACGGAAACATAAACGTTGAGATTAAAAACATCGAGAAACACAGCTTTTGAAAAGTCTGAAATTTTATTAATAGAAGTCTGAATAACAAAATTAAGGATTTGAACCCTTTTTATACTAATCCTAAATATTACGAATTTATTAAAATAAGCAAACCTGAAATATTATCATAATAAGGTTCTCCTAACTGGAATAAGAAAAATAAAATAAATCGTATTTAAAATCTTATATCTAAAAATATATATATAAAAATCTTGAAAATAATAAGAAAAATAAGAAAATATTTAAACTTGTAAAATAATTATGAAATAAACAGAATTTCTGGCCAGAACACGAGTCTAATAGGGTGTTATAGTATTAGATTAATGATATATTATACGCCCTAGATAGATACTATGGCTCAATTTATGATCTCGGAGTGATATCCTACTCATCCTATGCAACCATCGTCTGCATCAACTTCATTCGAAAATAAACAATAAACCAATTGACGCATTGCAAATAATTTAGATGAAACGATAAAATAAACCTAGAGATCAAATAAAATGAAATGAAAACAATAGTTACCTCGGACTTTCTTCTTCAAATTTCGCAACACTATGTAATAAATTAAAAAGCCTATGGGATCAGAACATATCGTACTGCGTCAAGAGAGACGACGACGACTCCAACAGCTGAAAATAAATTCTCTCATTCATTAATTTAAAGTAAAATTTGTAAATTTAGGTACTTGCACATAGAGATTTGCAAGGGGAGCGAGAGATTCAATAGCAGCAATTTAATTTGACAGGACTTTCATTGAATAATGAAAACTAACGATTAATGAATTTTTTATATTCTCTTAAATCTAGTGGAAATGTCAGCTCTAAATAGGACAGTTTCAAGAATCTTTATCTGAAAGAGTAATTGGCAGAGCAGAAACTTGTGAGACTATCTAAATCACACAGACTTCAATTTGCCGAAAACAATCTCTCGCTTTGAATTTAAATTTGGAGCTCCATCTTCTTCTTCGTCACCTATTACCATATCTGTCATTGCCCTGCATCCAGCCACCTTCACTGATACGAGCCGCACTAGACTTTTAGCTGCAGTGGATTTTACAATTCTTTGCAATGGAAAACCACCAGTTCTGTTAGATTCCCACAAGATATAGATGATCATGGCAATAGACTTGAAAGATTTTTACATGCAGTAATATACTCTTAAGTGGTGTTTGGTTGGGAGGAGAGAATAGAAGAAAGAAAAGTAATTTAAATTCTCTTTTTATTTCCATTATTTGGTTTGACAAAATATATAAGAATTTAATTTCCATTAGAATTTGAATTCCACACCAAGTAGTGAAAAATTTAAATTCTTCTTATGTTAAAAACTAAAGTTTTCAAAATTACCCTTCAAATTTTTAACTTGTTTAATGTCATTAATAATTATTATTTATAATTTTATTTTATTGATTTAATATTATAAATAAACCTCCACCGGTAATTCGCTGGATCACTGTCGGACTTCGCCGGACCACCATTGAACTTTCGCCAGACCACTGCCGAACTTCCACCGGAAAGTCACCAGACCTCCGCCAGAATATAGTTTTTCATAGCGAAGAGCTTTGCTTTGATGGCTTAAGGATTTGTTCTAGGCATACTGCTGTGATTAGATTTTGTTTATTTTTAACTTTTTTTAATCTTTTATCCGATGAATGATTTTCAGCTGTTCTTAATTATTTGTTCATAGGGAAGAGCATTTTCTAAGTACTTCCTTGCCTTCTAAGTTTCCGAAACAAGATAGGTGTGAAGCAAAGCAAACCAAACCAAATGAACAAACAGAGCACAAACTAAAATAACAGAACAGCAATGATGACAATAAATAATTGGCAAAAAAAGATAAGAAAAAAGCATACACATTTTCAAGGAAATATAAAATATGAAGCTTTTAATGAAATTTTATCATAAAAAGTATGCAAGTATTTAACAAGATGTTTGGAACGATAGAAAATGAAAGAAAATTGATTAAGAAGATTCTGGAACAATCATAATTCTTATTGATGAAACTGATCAAAATCGTACATTGTGAACGAGCTCAGCACTATTTATAGTTACACACATGCTGATTAGAAAGTGTAGAGCTCAAAACTGCAATATTAACAAACTAATTAACCTTCTAATCATATTAAGCCAGCTGGACAGTTAGTTACAACCAATCAGTACAAATAACAACCTAATCCAGCTTGGCAACTTTGTTACACATCATCAGCCAGCTCAGCTTAGCAAACTTACACTCTTAACAGCAAGGAATTATAAAATTTTAGAAAACAAGGGGAACCCTCAAAAAAAAAAAAAACTCAAATTAAACTAGGCTAAAAGACATTCAATGATGCAAAATCTGTCCATAAAATTCTGAACGAATCATTAAAATATCATTCCAAATTTAACAGTAAACCGAGTGACCCATTCTAAATAATTCAGATGAAATTGTGAAACAAGCCATGAGATCAAATAAATGAAATAAAAATTAATTACCAGTTGAGACTTTCTTCTAAAAATTCGCAACTCCAAGTCATAAGAAGCCTATGAAATTAGTCGTAATGCGTAGACAACGACGACGGCACCGTCAACAGCTGAAAATAAGATTCTTATTCATCAATTTAAACTTTTACTTTATAACAAACATCTTATCTATATTTTATTTAAAAAAAGCAAATTTTGTAAAATTTTTCCATGGGAGATAGAGAGTAACATGTATATCCGTACCTTCTCAGCATGTAATTGTTGTATGGTCGTGTTAAGATCATTATTAGCCCAACGCCGTTGAAAACCCGCTCTCTCTCCATACCAGACGTTTACTCTCGGAGGCGTGCTTGATTCTCCTGTACTGAAAATCTTCAATTTGGGACAGCCAATCACAGATAGATCTTGCAAAGATGGGAATTTGAAGGTGTAATTGGCCGAGCAGAAACTTGTGAGGCTATCTAAATCAAGCAGTTGCAACGTATTCAATTTGCAGAAAACAATCTCTTCTTTTTCATCTCCGTCTTTGTCATTTATTACCACCTCTGTCATTGCTCTGCATCCATATATTTTCACTGTGACGAGTTGCACTAGAGTTTTTGCTGTGGAGGATGTCACCAAGTGTATCAATCCCTTGCAACCAAAAGCTACAAGTTTTGTTAGGTTCCCAAAAGATACCGATGATGATGGCAATAGAATTAACAGACTTTGACAATGATATACTCTTAGAATTTCAAGATACTGAAAAATGGGGCCAAGTTTGGAGTCTTGTTTGCACAGCTGCTTCAGATGATAGTGCCGGTTCAGCTTTAATTCTTTTATCACTGCCAACTTCCCCACATGTTTCTCTAAGCATCCTTCCATCGAAAATAGCTCTTCGTGGGGTGAAAAATAACTCAGTGAGAGTATTCTGAGATTGTGAAATCTCTCCAGTACGTTCCAGATTGGAAAACAAGCCGAGTCATCTGCAGTAATCTCTAGTTCTCTAAGACTGCCAAAAAGGTGTTGTCGGAAATCGGCCTGCAAAATCATCTCCACGTCTTTTCCACTTAGTGATAGTTCCGTCAAGTTGGGTAAGATCTGATCATCGTCAATCATAATAACTGATAAGGTCAATTGATGATCTCTCAAATGATTTTGAGTAATCGAATGACACGCATTGACTTTATAGTATTTGTTTTATATTATATTTTACAACAAAAAAAAATTGAATTATTGATAAAATTTATTTTATATGTTAATTTTAGAGGTAAAAAAGAAATTAGGGAAAAAAGGTTGATTTATACTGACTCGAAATAAGCTATTGATAACAAATCTAGAAAATGGCTTCATACCTTTTCCGATGGCAATGGGAGCTGTTGTGCAGGAATACCAAGTTGATCATTCTCATTATTCTGCGATAAATCTGCAGCGAATATCTTTAATTTGTCACAACGATACACTAAAAGCATTTCTAGTGCGGGCCATTCCGAAGTATGCATTCCAGGGTACAAACATCTAAGTTTTGGTAGATCTTGGAGTTTCAGAGTGGTGAGCTGTGGAAAGACAAAATAAGGGATCACTTGATCTGCTCTTTTCTCAGAAATGATCTCCTGTAAATCCTTACAGAAGCGTATATCTAGGCGTTGGAGCTGCTTAAGGCTTCCGATCATAGATGCTGAAAATATGTATTTTAATTTGTTACAACGCCACACGATCAATCGTGTTAAATTTTGAAAGCGAGGAAACATGACCGGAAGATGATTGTAGTGCCAAATCTTGTCGACATTAATTTCAGTTATCTCCAAAGCCTCCAAGTTAGGCAACGCAACCTAAAAAAAAAAGAATTTCTCGTTAGATCCAATATCCATATGGGAAGCACCTGTTGAAAATTTCTTCTTTGATTACAAATTAATGCAAGTCTGAATCAATTTCCAACTGACAGCTGAGTATGCATTCTAATTCATACTACTTGTTAAGAGCTCAATTAGTGAGCGCGTGAGATTCTTTTTATCATTTTTTTCCATTTTCTTTCAATTCTTTAAATGATTTAATTATTTTCCACGTATGACATCAAAACAGAACGCATGATAGAAGAAAGTCTGTTATATATATATATATATATATAAAGAAAATGTTAGCCTACGCACCTTCTCGTTGAAAAGCAGAGTTGAAGTATCCAAAGTGATTTCGCTGGAGCAATACGCAGTCGTCGATTCCTCTTGCGACGCTGGTCTGTTTGGTGATGCTGAAGGAGTCTTTACTTCACGGCAAAAACTTGTAACCTCTGGAAGATTCCCCAGACTCAAAGATCTTAATTGAGCAAACTCTATCTTCTCAATTGCATTATCAACTTCTTCCCCAGTTGCAAAAATCTCTTTCATCTTGCTGCAATTAATAACTGCAATTCTCTCAAGTCTTGGAAGGCATTTTGTAGTAGAGAGCCAAAAGATATTACTCAACTTATCACAATTATATGCTTCTATGGCTTTGAGTTCGTTGAAAGACTCTACTTTGAGCCGATCAATACATATCCTCTCCATGTTGATCAAGTTGTGAAGGATAAGTGACTCCAAAAGAGGAAAGGCATCACAAGCGACCATCGCCCTTGAATCGACGATGCAAAAGAAGTCAGGATTATTTTGAACCCAGAGAAGCTTCAATTGTGAAAAGCCCTCGGTGTCCAAATTGAAAAGAACATTCTCGATGCCTTGCAGCTTGTCCAACCATAAGCATTTTACGTTATTGATGCCCTGCAATTTCATGGAGCAAATGTCCATAAAATCAAGCTTGAGCTTCAATGCTCTTAAACTCTTGCGATCACTGTCGATCAAAAAGTGCGGCCGACTTTTAAACCAATTTTGTCCAACATTCATGGGATGTGTGAATAACCCATTTCCAATAGATATTTTGAACCTTTCGAGCTTTCTTGCCAAAAAGCCTTCTGGTAAAATACTATCATTTTTAACATCAATTTCTAGAGTGGTCAGCCGAGGTAAATGCATCAATTCATCAAGGCTAGCATTACTCCTTTTGCTGTTGGCTCTTTCAACCTCCCATTCAATGGAGCAATTACCCATATACAATTCTTCTAATCGGATTAAGCTTGATATGACATTTGGGGCAATAACTTTCAGACGGAAACAGTCTGTTAAATCTAACAGCCTTAGCTTAGTCAGTTGACCGAGTGCTTTAGGCAACTCTACAATATCAGATTCCAAAAAGCTGAGGATTTCTAGATTTTCCAACTTTCCAATAATGGCTATGTCTATGCCTCCGAAAATGCTTTGATTAAGACAGAGTGTCTGAAGATTTACTAGAAAACCAATCAAAATAACTGAAGTATTGTGCAGAAGAAAGACGGAAAAAATATTGACTGGTAATAGAGATAGAAAAAATGAAGATATCTTGACACGGTAGAAGTACAAAGGGTAGATATGGAACCAAACAGAGACAACAGCAGGCCACAACAAGATTGGGAATGGAGAGAAACAAATTAACAAAGACTAGAGATTACTGTTGAAGATAGCAGCCATGACAAGTCATCAGCTGAGCTATGTGACACATTGGCATGCCACCTAAGCTACACCTATTTACCAGCTGATGCAAATTCAATGAGGTGGCAAAACTGCTACACAGAGAAATACCAGCACATGGAATGAATGGATGAAGATTCTGGAAGCATCATATCATTGGCTAATGATTGCTGGATTATTTTGTTTTATCTGAATTTGTTATTTTTAGCTAGCTGTCACTTTTGTTTCCTTGTGTATAAATGGACGATGGTCTGTAAACAAACAGAGAATCAATTCAAGTTTTATTTTTCAAATACAAGCTTCTGGTCTCTTGTGCTCTGCTTGCTAAAGAAAGCAATTCCTAAGGAATTTAAGTTGGTATCAGAGCCATCTTCAAAGCTATGGCAAGCAGCAGCAGCACACAAGCAAACGTGAACCCAAACGACCAGATGGAAAACTTGAATCAAAATGAAAATCAAAACACTCCTCAAAACATTGAACAAAACTCGAGTCACAACTCACCCTCACCCACTCAACACATTACCAGCAGCACATATGTGTTCACAACTCCCATCAAGCTAAATCAAAACAATTTCATGCTCTGGAGATCACAAGTGATTTCCAGCATTAGAGCAAATGAACTTGAGGGGTTCATAGATGGCAGCCATGTCTGCCCTCCTAGAGTTTTCATAAACCTTGGACAAGATCAAACAATAATCACCACACCTAACCCAAATTACCAAGTCTGGAAAAAGCAGGACCACATTCTCCTAAGTTGGCTGTTATCTTCACTTAGTGAGGATGTGCTGGGCACTGTGGTGGATTGTTCCACCTCCTTTGAGGTGTGGACAACTCTCTCCAATCAATTTGGTGCAAGATCTAGAGCTAGAATCCTACACCTCAGAACACAAATCCAGACCATCAAAAAGGGCTCACTAACCATTCATGAGTATTACTCTAGAATGAAGTCTATATTAAATACTCTTAGGGCTGCAGGGAGTAATATGAGTGATGATGACTTTATCATGTGTATATTTGCTGGTTTGGGATCAGAATATGATTCAGTAATTGCTAGCATAAATTCAATGCAGGAAAGTCCCTCACATTCTGAAGTCTATGGCATGCTTCTCAGCCAAGAAAACAGAACTGAACACAACCTAAGCTCAGGAACTATAGAAGCAAACTACACAAAAATGAGAAATGGGAGAAGGAATTGGAATAACCAGAACAGGGCTGGAAATCAATATCAACCTGGCATAGTCTTCAGAACCCCTGGCAATGGTTCTGGTCATGGTCAAGGAAATCAGAACCCTCATGACAAAGGGAAGAGCAAAGCTGTAAGTGATGATGATGGTGCAAATCCTAAGGGGGCTTGTCAAATTTGCTGGAAAATGGGACACACGGCTGCTGATTGCTGGCACAGATTCAAAAAGAATTATGTGCCACAACCAAGTCAAAGGAGGGAACCAAGAGGTGCATATGTGGCTGCAACTGATGGCCAAAGCAGTGGAGCCTGGTACTTGGACAGTGGTGCCACAAACCATGTGACAAATGCCCTTAGCAACATAAACACCAACTCTGAGTATCAAGGTAATGAAAAGCTAACTGTTGGAAATGGTGAAAAACTCCTGATTTCTCACATTGGTAACTCTATGCTTTCCACTTTAAATCCACATAAACACATCACCTTGAATGACATATTATTTGTGCCAAGCATCACTAAAAATCTCATTAGCATTTCCAGATTATTGCATGATAATGACATTGATATCGAATTTAAAAAATCTGTGTGTTTTATCAAGGACAAGAGGCAAGGGAAAATTCTGGTGAAAGGAGTGGCTAGAGAGGGGCTTTATGAACTGCTGTGCTTACCTACTCACCTGAGTGGGAACAAAACTCCTTATGCTGCTGTCTTATCTTCTTCTTTCATGCCTGAGTCAATAAACTGCATTAGTAATCCAGTGTCTATGTTGTCATTTAATTTGAGTAGTGTCAAGTTAGCAAATGTTTGTGTTGAGTCCTCTGAAACTGATAGATCAAGCAATGATGCTTTAAAAGATATTGATCTCTGGCATCTCAGACTAGGGCACCCAAATGAGTCTGCTTTGAAAAGCACACTGTTGTCTTGTAATCAGTTTAAATTGAACAAGAATTCTGTTCCTTCATTTTGTTGTGCATGTCAGTATGGAAAACAATCTAAACAAAACTTTAAAAGCACAGAAACTAAAACCAGCAAGGCCTTAGAATTGATTCATGCTGACTTATGGGGACCAGCACCAATTCCTTCAAGTCATGGACATAGATATTACATATCTTTTGTGGATGACATGACAAGATACACCTGGCTGTTTCCTTTAACAACAAAATCCCAAGCTCTCAATACATTCATCACCTTTAAAAGCCAAATTGAAAACCAATTGAATATGAGAATTAAAGCATTACAGACAGACATGGGAGGAGAATTCAAACCATTCAAAGCATTTCTTGACAAAGAGGGCATAGCATTGAGACAATCATGTCCATATCTACATGAACAAAATGGCAAGGTTGAGAGAAAACACAGACATGTGGTAGAAACTGGACTCACACTGCTGGCACAAGCCAAAATGCCATTAAAATTCTGGCAAGAAGCTTTCACTTATGCCACCTATATTATCAACAGATTAGCCTCACCTGTTATTGAAAATAAAACCCCCTTTGAATTGCTTTACCATTGCAAACCAAATTACTCACAAATCAGAGTATTTGGATGTGAATGCTATCCATTTTTGAGGCCATATAACAAACACAAGCTTGATTTCCATACTGTCAAATGCACATTGCTAGGAATAAGCATAACTCATAAGGGATATGTTTGCATGCATCACTCAGGCAGAATATATATCTCTGCAAGTGTCAGATTCAATGAAAGCTCATTTCCTTTCTCTGATGACACCAAGTTCAGTAGACAAGAGTCCACAAGTCAAAATGATTTTATTACTCTCTTAGAAAAATTTCAGGTCGTGTCATTTTCTCTTGATACCCCTCAAAACACTCAGACAACAGTTGATGAAGGCCACTCTCTGGAAACTCCTGAAGCTTCAGAACAATTCCAGAACCTTGACCAAGGTAAGACACAACAGAACTTGAGCAATGATATGATGTCAAATAATCAAATGTCCTCTCCCTATACAAATCACCAGCCTCAAGAAAATGACCAACCTACATCTCCTATCACAGTTCCAAACACAAAAGAAGCCATACCATCACATCCTATGGTAACAAGATCTAAGGCAGGGATCTTTAAACCAAAAATATACCAAGCTTCTACCCAACCACAGACTGCATTACCCTTAAACACCTCAGAAGCCTTAAAAGAACCGAACTGGAAAAAGGCAATGGAAGATGAGTACAATGCTTTGCTGAAAAATGAAACATGGACCTTGGTACCAAGTGACTCAAGTTGCAAGTTGATTGGAAATAAATGGGTGTACAGAGTTAAAGAGAACCCAGATGGAACCATAAACAAATATAAGGCCAGACTAGTGGTGAAGGGATTTTTGCAGATCCCAGGCATTGATTTTACAGAAACTTTTAGCCCTGTTGTTAAGGCTGCAACAATAAGAATCATTCTCACCTTGGCAGTAAACAATGACTGGAGTTTGAGGCAGGTAGACATAAATAATGCCTTCTTGAATGGCGAGCTGACAGAAATGGTTTACATGCCACAGCCAGAAGGTTTTGTGGACAAAAGAAAGCCTAATCACATATGCAGATTAAAGAAAGCATTGTATGGTTTGAGACAAGCCCCCAGGGCATGGTTTGATAAACTAAAGGGTGCTTTGAACTCTTGGGGATTTGAAAACTCGAAATGTGATACCTCACTATTCTATAGAAGAACAAAATCTGAGATAGTTATACTGCTGATTTATGTTGATGACATCATCATTATAGGTGACAATAGTGGTAGTATTGAAGAGCTGGTCAGTAATTTAAATAGAGCATTTGCCTTAAAAGACTTAGGGGAGCTGAACTTCTTTCTGGGGATTCAGGTGAACAGAAACCAAAATGCCATTCTGTTATCTCAGACCAAGTACATACAAGATCTGCTTGCCAGAACAGAGATGAGTGATTGTAAAGGAATTGAGTCACCTTTCAGTACTACAGAGAAACTAAAGAAAAATGAAGGAGAAAAGTTTTATGATCCCACACTGTATCGAAGTGTTATAGGTAGCCTGCAGTATGCAATACTCACAAGACCTGAGCTTGCTTATTCAGTGAACAAGCTTAGCCAATACATGTCTGATCCTAGGCAACCTCACTGGATAGCATGCAAAAGAGTGTTGAGGTATCTCAAAAGCACCATGAACATGTGTCTGAAATTCAAAAGATCAGAGTACTTTGATCTAATAGCTTATACGGATGCAGATTGGGCAAATGACTTGGATGACAGGAGATCTATCAGTGGTTATTGTGTATTCTTGGGTGGAAATCTCATTGCTTGGAGTTCAAGGAAGCAAGGCTTAGTTGCTAGATCTACGGCTGAATCAGAATACAGAGCAATGCCTCTTTGCACCACAGAACTCACATGGATTGGCTCTCTGCTAAGTGAGCTGAAAATAGAAATGCAAAGAACACCAACAATCCTAAGTGATAGCACAAGTGCAGCTGCAATAGCAACCAATCCTGTGTTTCACTCCAAAACTAAGCATTTCGAGATAGATCTACACTTTATCAGAGACATGGTAGCAAGAGGAGAGTTGGAAATCAGCTTTGTTGCAGGCAGAGACCAAATAGCTGATGTCCTAACCAAGCCATTACCTTACTATAAATTCAGCTGTTTCAGAAGCAAACTCAAGGTGTTTGACAAAACCTTGTGTTTGAGAGAGGGTGTTGAAGATAGCAGCCATGACAAGTCATCAGCTGAGCTATGTGACACATTGGCATGCCACCTAAGCTACACCTATTTACCAGCTGATGCAAATTCAATGAGGTGGCAAAACTGCTACACAGAGAAATACCAGCACATGGAATGAATGGATGAAGATTCTGGAAGCATCATATCATTGGCTAATGATTGCTGGATTATTTTGTTTTATCTGAATTTGTTATTTTTAGCTAGCTGTCACTTTTGTTTCCTTGTGTATAAATGGACGATGGTCTGTAAACAAACAGAGAATCAATTCAAGTTTTATTTTTCAAATACAAGTTTCTGGTCTCTTGTGCTCTGCTTGCTAAAGAAAGCAATTCCTAAGGAATTTAAGTATTACAACAAAACAGATGCCAAGAGCAAACTTGATCCAGTGAAATTCAAGAGAGCTGACAACAAAAACTGATACTACTTGATTGGGAATTGAAGGCAAAGAGTAGGAGCTGACGAATACAGGGATCAAGAGGACAGGTAGAATATCAGATTGATAAATTTAAGAAACCCTTGCTTCAGTTTTAAGTAAGATCTTCTTTTTTTTTTTTTTTATAATTTCTCCGAATGCTCTTTCAATGGAAGGCATATGATCATTTTGTATTCAGTATACAAAGATTAAAGATGATCCTTTTTCTAATTTATTAATTAAATAAGGTTCTCTGACATCTTCTTGCATGTGTTGTCCCCCTGGTTTGTTATCATCTTATGAAATTCTCGCATGCCCGATTTTCTTTTATTAAATTATATATTAAAGTTTTCAATGATGAAATTAATCGTCATCATGTGCCGGCATGCATGTATTGGTTGATGTCACGTTTTGCAAGTATGCTGGATAAAATTAATTTTCAAAATTAATTAATAAAATGTAACGTAAGTTGTTGAAAAAAACTTCATATTTATCCTGAAGCATTCAACTCAGTTCTTTTACTCTATGATAAGTGTATTTTAAAAAGTACCAATAATTGAAAATAAAATAAGGACAAAACATTAAAAATCGAATACAACTCATGTTTTACTTGAGTTTTATATTTATGCTGATACATACTTTGGACACATTCTTTGGAAAAGACATTGACATTGGCGTGCATCATCAAATTTGTTTGTGAAAAACCATAATTATATATTACTACGTTTACAAACTTTGTAAATGGCTGTACTTACAAATTTTGTATAAAAGGTTTTAAAGGTTTGCTACATAGACCTCTAAAAATTCCAGAAATGATTATATATACCTTTTTACAATTATATCATTTGGTTATAATCAAATTTTTTACAATAAATACAAATAACATATTAAGATAACTATGAGTAGCAAAATAGTATTTCAAATATGAAAAAATATTAAATGCATATAATTAATAAAGTAAGAAATATAAAGATTAATCTATTATCTATATGTCCAGCCAGATTTATTAATACTAATCCATTAACCCAAAGATTGACTTTAAAATTCAGACTATACATAATATTCACATAATACAACACAATCTTTTTAAATTAATTATTTTGAATGTTAAATACAACTATTTTTTTAATTTATCTTCTATGAATTCAAATATCCCTTTTAAACTGCAGAAGGAGAAAAAAGAAATGTTCTGAATTTCAATGTATTAATTTTTATCCTAATTTATGTTGAGACTCGTAATCTCGTCTCAATGATTAATTAGTAGATAATCTTTCTAACAAATATATGTTGAATAGATATATTTCTTGACTATTAATAGGTTAGATATATTTTAGCATAGGAATGAAATTACAAGTTGTGTCATATTAGAATAAAAATACTGTTCCATGACTGTTTAATTATTTGTCAGCTAATAATTAAGTCATATAAAAGAATTAATAATCTGAATTAGTCTTTAAGTATTATAAATATTTCTTGATTTTTAATTATAATATCATTATTTAAAAATAATTGCTTGACTTACATAGTAAGTCAATAAAATATCGGACAATAGTTGTCATAATTGAGATATGTGATCCTTATTCCACTGCGTCAATTACACTCCAGTACAATGCTGCCATCATTATCGAACAGTCGACATCCAACACTTGCACGAAGATTCCGAGAAGTTGCATGGCAGCCGACTTTTAGATGCTAAGCCTCATTGTGTCGATGATACACAAAACAGAGCAGCCCCGGGGAATTGCCAAAACTTAGAACTAAACAGTACCTGAGTCAGAAAATCAAACGCCAGTACTGGTAAAATGACCGATAAAAATATAAAGAAACAAAAATTTTAAAGTTGTACTTCATTGCTTTTTTAATCTTATTACTATTTCTCGTTGCACTTATAAAGAAACCAAAGCTTTAAGAGAAATCGGCCAAATCACGAAGATTGAAGAGTAAATCTATGGCTTTATATTTTTATTTTTATTTTTAGATAATAGATATTATTTTGATGAATTTTTAATATGAGAATAATGTTAGGAATTTTGATAGTAGAATTCTAACTTGAGACCCAATTGTTATGTGTTATTTTTTTATTAGATAATAAATTTCATAACTAGTAAAATTAATATTTCGATCGTCTAATAAATGACTGTCATATCAGTTGAGACTCAGTTATTGGGATCCTTAACATTACTCTTAATATTAAATTGGACATCTTAGCAAAACTAGATTAAAAATCAAATTAGATTTTTGGCTTTTATCCAACATTTTTTTTTGGTCTATTTGAAGTGAACGAAATAAAAATACAACAGGTTCAACGACTGGGCAATTAATAGTCAAGTAGAAGCAAATCAAGGCTAAATGGGAAAGAGAAATGATATGTGTACAAAACAAGGAGAAAATCAGTGTAACTGAAGAGAATCAAAGTGCTTTTGAGATCAGAAATTATTTCTGTGAGATAAAAGGATTTGGGTCATCCTTTGTTATTCTCTGGCAATATTGTCTGGCTGTGACTATTTGTTAAATACTAAAAAAATAAATTTATATTTATTAAGTATAAAAATAAATAAACAAACAAAAATAAAAGGAAAAAGTTTATACATTACATAAAATAATAAGAACAATATCAATATTTCACACCCTATAATTGAGTGATGTGTTGTCCAACTGCCATACATTGGTCCCAAACAGAGACTTAAATATTAAAGTCCAAAGTTATTGTGATGATGACTTATAATCGCCAAACTTGACATACGGGTAATCATGCATAATAAGGTGTTGATTTCTTCCGATCGGAACCTTATTTTTCATTTACAAATAAATGAATGATGTGACATCACGGTTGGCGGGGTCCTTTGTGTCATTTGGGCATTTCACTAAATGATTGATTGTAGCAGGAAGATTCCTGGAAGTTGCCATTTGCCAATGCTACTAACATTTTCAAACTTGGAAAACCCTTCAATCAATCTTTTAGTGGTAGGCTCTGGTAGCTTGCTTTGATTATGACATGAACCTTAAATTAACACGAACCGTAACTTAGCCAAGCCCATAATACATATTTCATATTTGTATGTTAAAGTTTTTCCACTTATTATTTTTCGCTAAAAGTTTCTAAATTGTATTGTAGTTTGAACTTGCCCATCATTCAATTTTTTAACTCCACAATTATTTGACCTTACCAAGCTTGAAAATATCCTTCCATACATATTTAATTTTCTCCAAGTATGATGAAGATTTAATCAAGAGCCTCCGGGGTCTTAAAGTGCAAAAAAGGTTCAGAAAATTTTTAAAATCCCACTGTTTAAAGTTTTTTTGGACTTTCTTTCACTTTAAAATCTTGAATTGATATATATATATATATATATATATATATATATATAATCATTATTAGGTGCTAGTGCCCTTTTTTTTTTTAATGCAAACACCCTTTTAAGCCGTAGGGTTTAATAGGATTATTGTTGAATGAACTATAAAGCCATGCAGTTTAATAACGTTAAAAACTAGTTTAATAACATTAAAAACTAACTTTCAACTAGCTCTCTTAAATTGTACGGCTTAAAAGTATATCCGCATGAAAAAATAAACGTGCTTGCAACAAAAAATGACTATATATATTATTTATTTTATATATACATACGTGCGCGCGATCGTGTGTATATATATATATATCTTTTTAATATATTCCATTACTTTAATAATCAATTTAAAATAGTTTGTGATATTTTCAGCTATTTATTTATCTACTTTTAGTTAGTTATTTACACCGAATGAAGTGCTAGGGTCCAAATTTTAGTATCCTTCTCAGTTGTTTGGGATTAGTAAATACTAATTAGCTTATTCGTCCCGAACAGCCGCGTAAATGCTGTTAGATTTTGGAGAGATCGATGCTGAGGATGGTACAAGATTTATCAAATTGTGGCGACATTTTTATACCTTTAGAATTTCAAGATTTTGAAGAAATAAATGGAATCTGTTTTCCGTAAGTGCTCCACTATCCACCAAGAGGAATTCTAAAATACATTACAGTGATTTCTCAAAATAAATAAACACATGTTATAACATTATTTACTTATTGTATAACTGATATGATACTTCTAATATATTTTGAAATTTTTAATGCACCAAAGTTCATTTTTAGCTTTAAAGGTTTTTACGTGTGAGCCTCTCAGCATGTTCCCCAACCTTCTCACGTGAAAATATTTCTATGTACGGTTACAAGCTTTTCCAGATTGTGAGTATTCCGAAGCAATCCAACTTGAAAAACAAGCCAATTACTCAAATGACATTTTTATGGTGCAATATAAACCATCTTTTCAAAACACTTTTACAATGTGAGAAATATAGGCATTAAATTTCATAAACTAAAAACTCCAATTGTCAAAAAAAAAAAAAAGGTGAGAAACTCATTAGAATTAACAACTTCTCAGACTCACGAAAAGGTGAGAAACAAATGATTTTTATATAGTTGTTCATAGCTAACTTTTGATGGTTTAATGATCTGTAGATTTTGTTTTATGTTATTCAAGGAAAGATATTCGATTGTTCCTAAGAGTTCATAGGCAGGGGCATATATGCATGATTTGATATAATTCTTGCAATTTCTAAGTACTTGCTCTTTCCATCCCTTCTAAGTTTTGAAAGAAAGGTCGAAATAAACAGAGAAACAGGACAAACAGAAGAAGACTGAATTAACAAATCAACAAAGATGGCAACTAACAAATGGAAAAGTTCTCTTGTAATCAAACTATAGCAAACAGACAATACCATTGCCATATATCTTAATCAGTAGATTGATTCTCAACATATATGTTAGGATACATTTGGTTGTTTAATAGTTCGAAATAAAGAGGATGAGATGGTTTCCACATAAAAGTACTGGGCCTTTCAATGACATTTTCAAAGAATTATAAAATTCAAAATTAAAAAAAAATAGCAAATTATAAAGCCACACCGTCAAAAAAATAAATAAATAAGTGAAGACCAAACTAAGTAAAAATAAGCATATAAATCTCAGAACAAAACATTAAAACTCATTCTAAAAGTAAAAATAAACTAGTGGTGTATTCCAAACAATTTAGATGAAGCGATAAAACAAGCCAAGAAATCAAATAAAATGAAATGAAATTGAATTAACTGGGACTTTGTTTTTCAAATTCACAACTGGCTTGTAATTAAAGTAAAATGCCAATGCCATTAGGACATATACATCATTGAATAAGATGAGGACCCCTCCAACAGCTGAAAGTAAAATTTTCATTCACTAGTTTCAATTAAAAGTAAAGCACACAGAGATTTGCAGGGAAGCAAGAGATTTAATAAATTTAACAGCAGCAATTTAATTTGACAGGACTTCCATACAGTAATGAAGTAAAAATCTCATGATTAATGACTTTTTGTAATTGAATGAATAAGATTCTCTGATTTTGGATAATTGAATGAGTAAATTCTCTAAGGGCCCGTTTGGGATTGCTTTTAGGAGACCTAGAAGTGATTTTAACAATCTAAAAGCTAGTTTTAGTGTTTGGTAAAAAAAAATCAAAATCACTTTTGTCAAAATCAGCTTCTCCTACAGCTGATTTTGAAAAGCAGGGAAGTAGTAGCTTTTACATTCTGATTTTGAAAATCAATTTTATCATTTAATACAATTCCATAAATATCCTTAAAATTATTATTTAAATCCAAAATTATCCTTATTCAAATTGGAAACAAAATAATTTATAAAAAAATTTGTATTATAATTCATAAATATAAATTTATTAATATCAATTTATTGGTCGAATTATTATTAAATTTATTTCACTATATTATTAATTTAATTATCAATTGCTTTAAGATAAAAAATAAAATAAATATATTATAAATTTTATTTTTAGTAAAAATTATTATAATACACAATTAAAAATATTATATGTACATGTTTTTATATATATAAGTAAATTTTATCTTATATTATGGATATTTTAATCATTTATTTTCTCTCAGCAGTTTAACAGTAAAATTTACCAAACGTCCATAACTGCTTTCAAAACTCACAGTACTTCTTGAAACAAAATTTACCAAACACTTAACTGATTCTCTTCACAGCTGATTATTTTTACAGCACAGTTAACAACAATTATTTTAAAAGCTACAGCATTCCCAAACTGGCCCTAACTCTTGTGAAAATATCAGTTTTAAATAGGGTACAGTTTCAAGAATTAAGCACATATGTATCCCATCTGCCAGTACGTGATCATAAACTTACTTTATAACAAATATCTGATCTATTTGGTACATTTTATTAAAAAGAGAAAATTTTATAAAATTTTTCCACTGGAGATAGTGAGTTATTCGTACCTTCTCAGCATGTAAATGCTGTATGATTGTGTTAAGATCATTATTAGCCCAAGGCTGTTGATCATCTCTCTCTCCATAGTAGAAGTTTACTCTCAGAGGCGCGTTTAATTCTCCTTTAGTGAAAATCTTCATCTTGGGACAACCAATTATAGATAAATCTTCCAAAGATGGGAATTTGAAGGTGTAATTGGCAGAGCAGAAACTTCTGAGACTATCAGCAGAAACTTGTGAGACTATCAGCAGAAACTTCGGGAAAACAAGTTGAGTCATCATCCACTGTTTGTAGTAGTTTAAGACTGCCAAAAAGGTGTTGTGGGAAATCGCTCTGCAAAGTCATCCTCGAGTCTTTTCCACTTAATGCCCGTTCCTCCTAAGTTGGGTAAGCTCTGATCATCATCAATCACGTAATAACTTATTTAGTCAATTCATATTCTCTCAAATAACTTTTAATAATCCAATCATACACAGTGACTTTAATATAAATGCATAATATTTTACAAAAAAGAAGAAAAAATCGAATTAGAGGTAAAAGTTATTCTACGATTTTATTTTTTATATATATCTTGCATGCTATTCCCAAAAGCAATCACAAACGGCCCTTAAAGCAATTTTACAAAAGCGGCCGGTACATATATTGCCAACTTTGTTAGAAATGACAATGGGAAGGGGAGGGGGAGAGATCGACCTCTTTGTACCCATTCTCGATATTCTGCATATATCTACGTCTTCTCTCCATTCCCGACAAAATTGCTTTAGGGAATCCTCTCCCCTCCCCAAATAATAATCGGGGATCCCTGAAGGTTCTTGATCCTCGAATAACTGATGTGTTTTTAGTTTTAGATTTTAATTTAATCATATTAAAATAAAAAATTTAAATAAAAATAAAGTTTGACGATATATTTTACATTAACATTAATCTATTACAAAAGTCACATTACAAAGTATAGGATATCTATAGACATTTATGTTACACCAACTCAAAATATTAAAATCTTTCATCTGTGGCGTAACTTTCTCATCCAAATATTAATGTAGTCAATTAGGCCTAAAGTTTAATAATATAATTATTTTCATTTTTTTATTTATACTAATATTTAATATTTTATTATTTATTTACTAATAATTTTAAAAATTAAAATTAAATCAAAAAATTAGAAGGGGATAGGAATTCCGCCGTATCTCCGTCCTTTATCTTAATAAGAAATTGGGTAAAAAAACTATCTCTATTCCTTTTCTAAATAAAAAATTAAGTAAAAAATTATGTACCCTCATGAATTGGGAAAATCTCTAGGGTCATGTCCCCGCGGGAATATCTGCCATTCCTAAACTTTGTAACAGCCGGTTGCTTTTGTGACCGTTTATGTGACGGCCAGACTGCTCTCACTTATGTTACTAACCACGAGACGGTGTCACGGTAGAGAGCCAATTGGCATACTATTATTTTGACGGTAGAGTTATAAATTTGTTTCTAAATAGAAAACTATTTGCTGAAGTCAATATTTTGAAAACCAAAGTCCCAAATTCTCTCTCGTGCGTGCCTGGCCATCCTAAACCTTACTGGTAGCCGGAGAATGGCGTAAAACGGCAGCGATCTTCTTCTTCATCTTATTCTCTCTCTCATCGTTTCAGGTAAGCTTGTGATTATGAGTTTCTTCTCTTTATTAGCTTGTAATTATAGGTTTTGATTTCTTTAATTCGTATTGTAACCATTAATGTCAATTTTTGTCCCGCCTGCAATATTTCTTGTTCCTAGAAGTTGAAGCCCTTCTGTTCTTGTTCCATTGGTGACTTTGCTCACTCAAATTAATTTTGTTCTGCGGAATTTACAAAGTTCAAATGGATTCATTTGGATTACTATTGAATTTAGCTTTCATTTCAACATTCATTCTAATGTTTTACAATCATGTATTTAGATTTACTTTAGTTTTATGTTTAAAGCTTCTACAATGAATAGCGGAGCTTGGGTTTTAGTTTCATTTTCTAACTAACTTGTTTTAGTTTATCTTATATGCTCGCCAAGTGCTTGTTATATTGTCTGATAAGTTATATAACATTGCTGATTCTATATTAGTAATGTCATGTTCCATTTTCGGAAATTATGACACAAAAGTTTTTACAATGGCTTGCATCTACAAACTAAATTGACTTGTAGAGTAAGAGCTTGGATTAGTGTTATGTTCTTGAATAAATGAAAGTTCATATTGTGTAAGAGCATGTAGATGTAAAGCATCACTACCATTTCTACAAACTGCTTTCATTCTGTTCAGATGCTCCTCTTGAACTTTGAAAGGTGCCTCATTCAAGTCCTAGCTATAACTACTAGCTCTGATTGCTTAAGTTCTTGTGCTAGCTGAAACAGATTTATTTAATTAATTAATTGTGTATATACTAATTATATTAGTATATGAAGAAATTGTTTAACGTGAATGACTTCTAAATGACTTAAAAGCCTAAAGGATATGTGAAATAATGCTCATTTCACTTGAACGAGCCTATTAATACTTGTATGTCTATGATTGTCAATCTTGCTTAAGTGTTTCAGTTAAGTGGTTTACCTAACAGGGAAAAAAATTTAATGGAAAACTTTAGAGTTCTAACAGAAATATAGTTGACTGCAGATATAGTTATTTTACAGTACATAAATCATATTGTCCTATTCTCAATGTCCTACGACCTATTTTATTTTATATGGTCATTCATTTTTGTGATGGTTTTTTGTGCTTATGAGTATGGAAATAGTGGGATTTGGTGTGGCAAACAAAAATATACATATAATCAAGTTTCTTAATCATGTATATTGGTTTTGGGTATGAATGTTTTCCTATTCTAGTTCTAGGCAAAGTTTCTTCATTTTGGTCTTCAGATTTCCAGTAGGTTAAGCAACTATCATAACTAGCTAGCTAGTTATTGCCTGCCTTGTCGCCATTACTGACGCCATTACATTGCATGGCATAAGGAATAGTAACTAGGTGATTATTGGTGATTTGTTGAGTTTATTATTGTCCAAACAAACATATTCGCCTTTACCCACAACTTAGTTTGATTAGTTAGTAGATAATAAAGAGCCTTAATCTATGCATTGCTTTATTATTTTTATTTGGTTTTTCTTTCAACAATATTGTTGATTTCTTATAAAAAATATTAATTGGTTTTTAAACACCTAATCATTGGCTATAATGAAGCTAATTAAAACTAAGGCTTGGATCAATTTCTGTTAACATACAACCCCCTCCCCCCCCCCCCCCCCCCCACCACCACCAAAAAAAAAAAACAAATAGGAAGACTTTGCAAGATTCACAACCATGTTACATTTAATTTATTAAATTGTGTGTACGTACTAGTTATTTGTTGATAGAATAGGAAGAAGTATTTTAATATGAATGACTCAAAACTTATTGCTCGGTAAACATAATGTGCATCAGTGCTAGAAAATGTATTTATTGTTTGTAATTTTTTATGGTTTTGCTTAAGAAATGTATTAGGAATAAATTGAAGAGATTTATGATTTTTATGTGTTATTCAAGTTTCAGATTCAATTTTAAACTTTTGATACATGCATTGAAAGCTTAAACTCCTTAAGAAATTATTAATAGACACATGTTTTATTAGTGTCATCTTTTGGATGATAGTGAGGATCTTATGTCTATTAATAATTCTTGAATTGTCCAGGCTTGGACAGTTTGGGAATGCATAGTTCTCTCTGGTAGCTAGTAGCTGAAGCTTTTTTCCCACGTAAAAATGGGTTTTTCGGTAGCTGCTCCTCGTGTTCTCTGGGTACGTACTAGGTGAATGGGTGTCATGTGTTGTTTTGGCATAACACATAAACACTTATATGGCTATCTCGTGAGCTTGGAGAATTATAGGGAGATAGTGTGGAAATTTTTATAAACGTAGAAGAAAACTTTAGGTACTTGAGATTGAAGAAACTTATGCATTCTTGAGTGGGATATATAGGACCACATACCTTTTGTAAATATGAAGGGAATGTTGGATATATTGATGGGAGTGGAGGAGCTGAGTGGGATGAATGTAATCGGTTATGATTTTGCTGAGTCGACTTGGTTTTGAGTCTTGTAATTTTGTTTATAAATGGAGTACTATCTCCAATGTTGGTTTATAAATATGTTTCAGCTGGCTGACCTAATTTTTTGTTTCTAGGTAACAGGCTTTATATATCTGTAATTGATAGCCAAGTGAAGTTCTCAGCAGTGGGTGAGGATATTTCTTTACAGAAGGTATTGCAAACTGTTTTTTAGATTAATTATTATTGTATATATACTTTAATTTTCACATCTTTTTCTCTGATTCTTGTGGCTTTGCTTGCTTCCATATATATAAACGTTCTAATGAGATTAACCATAAAATTGTATAATAATTTTTTTTATTATATTGCGAAACTGCGCACACATGAAAATATCTTGTTTAGTAGTAGAAATGAAGAATTAAAGTGATTTATTTAACTAATTTTTCTAGTGCATTAAAAGGAGATAGTCATGGACCAGAGTTGGGTTGGTTTGCCAAATAGATATCCAATTCATATACTGATGGGGTCAAAAAATTTATAGATTTTGCATTTGAGAATGTTGTTGGTGATAAAAGAATTTATTGTCCTTCTAAGAGGTGTCGTAATATCGATATTTCATTATAAGGAAAGTGGCAAGAGACCATATCATTATAAATGGCTATTGGTTAAAGTATTAAAACTGGATATTGGAGGGTGAGCCATCTTCATCTTTGAAATCTAACTAAGAAACAGGTTAGTCATGACTCGGGTAGTGATGCTAGTATGGTTGGAATGATGCATAATGCATTACGTAATCAAATGTTCAAGTCACACGCAGCATTGTTATGGACTATCTCCGACTTTCTAGCATATGCCAACTTGTTTGGGTGGAGTATTAAAGGTAAATAAGCATTTCTTGTTTGCCAACAATACACTAGATCTAATTGGTTGATACATAGTAGAAAATCGTCCCGTGGGTCACCATCGATTTTTACCAACAAATCATAGGTTCCGAAAATACAAAACTAGAGAGTGGGGACAAGCACCTTCTCGGTTGTCTGGAGCTGAGGTGAAAAAGCAGTTCAGTAATGTACTTACTGAGTATAAGATTGAAGACTTGAAAAGAGGAGAATGAATAAAATGAAAGAAATGATAAGATTACTTGGAAGAAGAAAAGCATTTTTTATGAACTAACGTATTGGGAGTTCAATTTGATTCATCATAATCTTGATGTCATGCACCGTTTTGATTTTTGTTATGAACTCAGATCAAAAGTTTAATGTGATCAAAATTTCTTAAAAATAGTGAAAACGACTCCTCCTAATAATATGGAAGATGGCTATAAAAGATAATTTCTTAAAAGTTTAATGTGATCAAAATTGCTTGTGAACGCAAGGGTTTTAGTTACACTGTCAACGCTGTCAATGTAGTGATACAATGAAGATGAAGTAAAGCATTAGTAGAATAATGAAGTTGACCAGTAACACAGTAAAGCAAATTTTATTCCAGAGCATGAAAACTTTTAAACAGTAACACAGCTCTTATTCCAGAGGCTGCACACGAGTGACCTGAATCTTCTTCAGAACTTTCAAATTTTATCAAGCAAAGCTTTCAAAATCCTTGCCTTCCTAAGTTAGGAAAGATAGATGTGGAGCAAACCAAATGAAATAAATGGGCAAACAGAACAAGCAGGGCAAAAATTAAAAATGATGGCAATTAACAAATTAATAGCAATGTTACATTTAACTCTTTAGCCCTTTGTTCCTTCTCTTAGCATTCTTCAAAGTTTTTGAAAATAGGATGTGAAGCAAACAAAATAAAATAAATTTAGACAACACATGCCCTGTATTCAGCATCATAGATATCTCGAATATCTAACATAATAAATTTCACATCTAAAATACTAGAATTTCAAACAGTACTAGTAGTAAAAAAATGACGACAACAACAAAAATAGAAAATTACAAGACTGCTGATAAAATTTCATTTGCATGCATGTCTGACAAAATTTCCGTGATTTAATGTGCTTTCATGCACGCAAGTCCTAACGTTTCTGTGATCACAAAAATGAAACTGAAGATAAAACAGAACAACTACCAAACCTTTCAAGCTTGACGAAGCCATGAGAATTGATAGCTCAGTGTCACGGGACGAGAGGTTTCGAGCCCGTGCGGCACTCCCGCATCCCATACTACGAGAGTAAGCCTGGAGGAAGTGGCACAATGTCAACTAGTTTCGTCCTACCTTGGGCTCGTCAGGAGAACGGTCTCAGTTCCCAACCAGTGTGCGTCAGGATTTTCCTAGACCCCTCTTCAGCGTTAAGTCCTCGACTAGCGACAAGCTCCCCAAACTCAACCGGGTCGGCCTGCCTGAACTCCAAAGAGTTTAGGGCATTGTATCGCCACACACACTTTCCTTAAGCACGTCTCCAACAATCAGCACAACCAGCATCGACACTAGCGTACGGGCGCATATCTTGGGTGTCACGATTGCGGTCCGTAACATTCTCCCACCACCATAACCATGCACGTCCTCGTGCATGAGGAGTACGCCTCGCAAGTGTGCACTTCCACGCGAAAACGTGAAGATCGGCTTGCCAAACTCAACCCATAAACTCCCTGCCTACTCGTCCTCGATCCGTGGAGAGGACCCGCGTGCAGACACCATCCACTTGGTGCGAACGCTTGGGGGTGTGAGAACCCGCCTGTTCGTCCCGCTTGTCCACCCTTGTGTCCGAAAGGGTGGGGACCCGCGTGGTGCGGCATTGGAGCGCTTGGCAAGCTCGCGACGAGGGCTTTGCGAGATGACAAGCGCGACTCTGATACCATTTGTCACGGGATGAGTAGTTTTGAGCCCGTGCGGCACTCCCGCATCCCATACTACGAGAGTAAGCCTGGAGGAAGTGGCACAATGTCGACTGGTTTCGCCCTGCCTTGGGCTCGTCAGGAGAACGGCCTCAGTTCCCAACCAGTGTGCGTCAGGATTTTCCTAGACCCCTCTTCAGCGTTAAGTCCTCGACTAGCGACAAGCTCCCCAAACTCAACCGAGTCGGCCTGCCTGAACTCCAAAGAGTCTAGGGCATTGTATTGCCACACACACTTTTCTGAAGCACGTCTCCAACAATCAGCACAACCAGCATCGACACTAGCGTACGGGCGCATATCTTGGGTGTCACGATTGCGGTCCGTAACATTCTCCCACCGACATAACCATGCACGTCCTCGTGCATGAGGAGTACGCCTCGCAAGTGTGCACTTCCACGCGAAAACGTGAAGATCGGCTTGCCAAACTCAACCCATGAACTCCCTGCCTACTCGTCCTCGATCCGTGGAGAGGACCCGCGTGCAGACACCATCCACTTGGTGCGAATGCTTGGGGGTGTGAGAACCCGCCTGTTCGTCCCGCTTGTCGACCCTTGTGTCCGAAAGGGTGGGGACCCGCGTGGTGCGGCATTGGAGCGCTTGGCGAGCTCGCGACGAGGGCTTTACGAGATGACAAGCGCGACTCTGATGCCATTTGTCACGGGACGAGTAGTTTCGAGCCCGTGCGGCACTCCCGCATCCCATACTACGAGAGTAAGCCTGGAGGAAGTGGCACAATGTCGACTGGTTTCGCCCTGCTTTGGGCTCATCAAGAGAACGGCATCAGTTCCCAACCAGTGTACGTCAGGATTTTCCTAGACCCCTCTTCAGTGTTAAGTCCTCGACTAGCAACAAGCTCCCCAAACTCAACCGGGTCGGCCTGCCTGAACTCCAAAGAGTCTAGGGCATTGTATCGCCACACACACTTTCCTGAAGCACGTCTCCAACAATCAGCACAACCAGCATCGACACTAGCGTACGGGCGCATATCTTGGGTGTCACGATTGCGGTCCGTAACATCAGGCTCTGATACCAAGTAAAAGTTTCTAATCTGTTTGGTAAGTAAGAAATGTGAGAAAATGAAAGAAAGAACAGAGATCATCTAAGAGCTGGATTTGATAAATAAATATGAATCATCCATTCTTTAGCTGATCACAAATGTATTTATACAAGGTTC
This sequence comes from Citrus trifoliata, assembly GCA_018350135.1. Lineage (NCBI taxonomy): Eukaryota > Viridiplantae > Streptophyta > Magnoliopsida > Sapindales > Rutaceae > Citrus > Citrus trifoliata. The sequence goes on along the minus strand of VKKW01000118.1, from coordinate 1,959 downwards.
CTGAGCATTTCAGATTCCATATGCTTGAGCTAACAAAATAACTAACTTATGCCAGCTCAGCTAACACGTCAGTAACTCTTAACTATCTTGCTTAACAAACTGAAACAATAACTAACCATTTTAACTATCTTAACAATCCCAATAATTTTTCCATTTGTGTAGTTTTTTGAATCATAATCAAATGGGTAAATGTTGCAACTATTTGTTTTAGATATTTTCACTTTGGGCCGTCAGCCCGAGGAAGTAAGGGGGTCTGAGTTATTCAACTGAAAATGTCGGCCAAGTTCTTGTGTTAGTTTTAGTATATTGTGTAAAAATGATACGCTAACTTGAATTTATATGCTTTTATGACTATTTGATAATCAAATGGGTAAATGACACGAAGAACTTTGAGTTTAAAAATCTGGCCCTGATGCCTGGTAGCCCTCCAACCTATGAAGCACTATATGTTTTAATGAGAAAACGACAAGACCATTTATCAAATTTCTTGTGGATATAAATACATACACATAGACGAGACCAACCTCCTCAAATGAGAATCAAAGTGATTACAAGACCTTTCAATGAGACAATAATACACCATCAAATCTCAAAATACAATAGAAATTCACGACATATATATAATAAAAGACCTCTCATTGAGTCATATATATTGAGAATAAAATTTTTTTAATACATACACAAAGCTTAGCTAGAATAAAATGTCTTTGGACTTGCGATGATCAAACAAAGGAAACAGACAGGTTGCAACTCACACTATCACAGATGTAGCGACACGATGCAGTGAATCACAAGAAGATCACGAAGATGGAAACGCGAACCCCTCAGAATGTAAACTTTGAATAGAGGAAAAAAGAAAAACGACCTTATTCACGGAAGAAGAGTGACTTAAATCTTCATCAGTATCCAGACATTCTGCAATCATAGAGTAGATAAATTTTAACAGGAACAGTGGAGAAAATATTATGTATATGCTAGACCAAATTAGTCCCTTTTTTGGTTTGTGAAAACTTGATTTTTTATGAAATATTTTCAAACAATATTTCCACAATACACTTGTTGATAGCCAACATTTGATGGTTCAAGGATTTGTTATGGGAACAATGCACTGATTACGTTTTTTTTTTAAAATTTCCAAGGAAATATAGGTGTGAAGAAAAGCAAACCCAATGAACAAACAGAACACAAACTAAAATAAAAGAACAGCAATGATGAGAATAAATAATTGGCAAAGAAAGAATGGAAAAAGTATGCACGTTTTCAAGGAATTATAAAATACGAAGGCTTTTAATGAAATTTTATCATAAAAGCGTATGCAAGGAGTTATAAAATTTTAGAAGACGAGGGGAGCTCGCAAAAAAAAAAAAAGAGTCAAATTAAACTAGACTAAAAAGACATTCAATTATGCAAAATCTGTCCATAAAAGTCTGAAAGGATCATTAAAATTGCATTGCAAATTTAACAGTAACCGAGGGACCCATTCTAAATAATTCAGATGAATTGCGATACAAGCCATGGGATTAAATAAATGAAATATAAATTAATTACCAGTTGAAACTTTCTTCTAAAACTTCGCAACTCCAAGTCATAAGAAGCCTATGAATTAGTCGTAATGCGTAGAGTATATCGACGACACCGCCAACAGCTGAAAGAAAAATTCTTATTGATCAATTTAAACTTACTTTGTAACAAATATTGTATTAAGAAAAGCAAATTTTGTAAAAATTTATTGTGGGAGATAGAGAGTAATATGTATATCCGTACCTTCTCAGCATGTAACTGTTGTATGGTTGCGTTTAGCTCATATTAGCCCAACACCGTTGATCCGCTCTCTCTCCATACTGGACGTTTACTCCCGGAGGCGTGATTGATTCTCCTGTAGTAAAAATCTTCATCTTGGGACAACCATCACACACAAATCTTGAAAGATGGTATTTGAAGTGTAATTGGCAGAGCAGA